>OW285235.1:252505732-253095732 GCA_935421215.2 Melolontha melolontha | reverse complement strand
AGGATTACATTTCGTTTTAGTTAATACAACAGCTTAGTAGTGAGTGGACACGTTTTCTTTATTCAAAATGCCCTACCGATTTTCTTCTCAAGATTATCCGGACATGCATTTTGTGTATGGCTACTGTAACGACAGTGCACGTCAAGCAGTTATTGAATACCGACATCGGTTTCCCGATAGGCGCATTCCTCATTACAGAACGTTTCTGGAAGTACACAGACAATTTCGGGAATGCGGACTGCGTGATTATATTTTCGACCGAGGAGTAAATTAGAGGAGGAAGCAGTAGCTATCGTTACAAGGGATCCAACTCTCAGTGTACGTCGAATCGCTAGACAACTAGGAGTGCCTGGAACGACAGTTTGGCGAATTTTAAAACGTGAGGGCTTATATCCATATTACTTTCGCAGCGGACACGGTTTGCTTGAGGCAGACCACTATGCTCGTCTAGTTTATTCTACCTGGATATTAAGACAGTCACGGCTTCATTTTAATTTCTGCAGAAAAGTCCTCTGGACAGATGAATCTACGTTTACGAGAAGTGGTGTTACAAATCTGAGAAACCTGCACAGGTGGTCATCAGAAAATCCCAAAGCTATTCGCCCATCTAAATTTCAACATGAATTTTCTATTAACGTTTGGGCGGCCCTAATCGATGACTTGTTGATTGGTCCTGTCGTTCTTCCTGGGAGATTAAATGCGGACAATTACCTTCAATTTCTTATTGACGAAGTGCCAGGTCTTTTAGAGGATGTCCCGATGAGACATGTGGTTTCACATGGATAGGGCACTACCATATTTCGGAATTGCTGTCCGAAATTGGGTTAACGTAAATTATCCAAGATGGATTGGTCGAGGTGGTCCTATTGTATGGCCACCCAGATCACCCGATCTTAATCGCCTTGACTTTTATTTATGGCGGTACATGAAAAATTTAGTCTACGCGCATGTTTCGAACACAAGGGAAGAGTTGTTGGATCGTATTCACCTGGCTGCCAAGCAAATACGACAAAACAAGTATGAATTTCGGATAACTTCGGACTTCTTCTGTTAGCTTACGGACACAAGCCTGCATTCAACAAGGAGGTGGACATTTCGAAAATATTATTAATTGAACTTTTTTAAATAAAATCAGTTTTTATTGACTGTAGGATTACATTTTTTTTCATGATCTGACAATCACATTCATAGATCTGTAACTTTCAAACAAATAAAAATGGATATACAAGTTTTGCGTTTTTGTTACTTGAAATGAAGTCTACTTTACACTCATAAAATTTGAACATAACGATACGGGACACTTCTATATATAAACTTTATAGGCAACGTACAGGACGACGAAAATATTCGAGTTAAAGAAAATTTCGAGTTACAGAAGTTCGAGTTAGAGGAATTCGATTGTAGATATTACACAAACAAATAAATTCTTAATATTTTTTAATGTCTTGTAAAATTAATAACATTATTATTAGTAAAAGTCCAAACGTTCGTTTTCAATAAACGATTTCTAATTTAATTGTTATTAAAATTTTCTTTCTATTTCGGCAATTTTTTTTTTGTTAATTTTTTTTACCAGTACGTACATGAACATATTTACTTGTATGTTCTCTAATCATAGCAAGTAATGCATACCTTATGCATTATTTTTGTTTGTCGTTGTACATCAGAAGATCACGGCACTCTAACTAAAGCGATAATGTTGGCCATTTGCTCAACGCAATTTTTTCATTAACTTATGTAATATTACGTAACAAGAGTTGTAAGTAACCCATTACGCACGAAATGAAAAAGTTTACGCACGAAGCCGCGCAGCGGCGAGTGCGTAAATTTCACGAGTGCGTAATGGGCTTACAACTCGTGTAACGTACTATACTTTTTCTACGCCCACTCATTTTCTTCTATTAAATAAAAGACATCGCAATTATTTAAACTTTATTATAATAGTTGTTAATAACAATTGAACAATTATTGTAAATCGATTGTGCCTTATTACTTAATGGTGATGAACGGTTATTTATATCGTAATTGTAGTACTGCACAGTACATCAGAAGACGAAGAATGAAGATTGGTAATCGCCTCCGATATTCGTAATGCGTTGTCATTTTTATTTTTAAGAGATTGATTCACATAGCCTTCCGCCACTGTAGAAGATTGCCAGCCACCAAGTCGCTTTAATGATAGCATATCACCTCCTGCATAAACTAACATAGTGGCTGATGATCTCCTAAAACAATGACCAGTATATTGCTTTGGTTCCAGCAGTTCAAGATATTCAGCAATTTTACGTGGTGTACTACCGATTGTGTTTATCCCCACAACCTGTTTCATGCATTTTCCATTTCTGTAATTAAGAAATAAAGGAAGTTCCATTTCAGCAGGACGAAAATTCATGTATTTTTGACATGTGATATAAAACGTTTCTGGTACTACAAATGAACGTCTCGTTTTAGTTTTAGAATCTGGAATATCAATTATCAAGGATTTTCCCGTGTCCTGAATGTGTTCCATTTTTATATTTCTATGTTCTTGTTTACGGCAAGCCCCGCTTAATCCAATAATGAGGATAACCTGAAAACAAAAAAAACAAAAACTCATTTTTATGTGATAACTATACAACATTTTATCGTCTGGGGCATCTTTCAGAAACTTATTACATATTTGTTCTGTAGAAAGAATTTTCGATTTTTTACTTCTAAATCCATCCGATTTCCGCTTCAGTAGGGCGATTAGTTTTGGATAATCTGCTATGTTAATGTTATTATTAATGTTTAGTGTAGTTCTTAGCATCGAATAAATGGCCTAAATAGAGAAGATGGCTTCATAGTTTTTGATAATTCTTCAATATACGCACGTGTATGTTATGAGATCTCATTACGTGCATGTTATTGTTAAATGTCATTTACAAGAAATGTTGACAGTGCGATTTTTGACGTTTACAGACATGGGCGTAGAAAAAATATATTACATTCTTATTATTATTGCGTCGTTTCATTTCTCTGGGTACGCGATTTAGAAAATAAAATAGTGGACTATCTGTATACACACTTTTTTTTAATTCTCAGTATTTTGCAAGCGCACAGTTACTCAATAAAGTTTGAATTCGACCGGTCATGACATTCGTCTGATTTAGGTCTGATTGGACTTTAGAACACAGGAGATTCCGCTCGCGTGGTCGCGATTCCAATGCGCGACCTATGGACACATCCGTACGTATTTGTTATCGCACAGTTCACATCTTTATCTATCATTTCACAGGCGATATATTTGGAAACTATGGTGACTACTATGCAGTAAAAATTACATAAGAAATCTGCACGAAGTTATCGGTAAATTGATGTAACCTTTGACACTAACTGAAGAAATACAAACATTTCAATACAGGTCAACTCAAATTATATTTAAAATAAATTATTACAAAATATTTAAATCTTGGATAAAATAAAATCCAATGTAACGGGTGTTCAGAAACATTCGAAGTCAAGTGGGCTCTGAACAAAAAATCGTATATCTTTACTTAAGTATCTGATTTGTAATAATTATTAAATGTCAACTGTTGTCTGTCAAAAATTGTCAGAATCTAATATCGAAGATACTAATTTGATAACCTATAAAATTGTATTAAATAAATGTATCGATCTATCTCAGACATGACTTCATATTTTCAAGGACTACTTTGACTTCGAATGTTTCTGAACACCCGTTATATACCGGGTGTAGCTTCCTTATATTTTATCTGATTTTAATGAATGATATGTCAAACTAAATCGTTTTTAAAGCACTGTAACCTGATTTTTTTAAAAAAAAATTTTTTGACATTTCGTTTTTGACAGACTAGTAAATTTTTTTTTTTAATTGTACTACATATTTTTTTTAACTTATTCTAATAAACATTTATTTCCTGAAGACACCTCCATTAAATTGAGTGACAAATTTTTTATTATTAAAAAAGAACTACGAGATTTACAGAAATCAAGCTATCATATATTTTAATGAATCAAATGTTCGAAATTGGCCCCATTTTGTTCCAGACACATTTGACACCTTCTATTAACTCCAACTGCTGCGTTTAATATAAGATTTGGTGGTATTTCATAACATACTTGTACTATCCTTCTTACTAAATCATCTCTGGCATCAGGTGGAGTCAAATAGACATGATCTTGAATGTAAGACCACAGAAAGAAATCCAGTGGATTCAGATCTGGCGATCTAGCAGGCCATCGAATAGGTCCGTAAGTGCCCATCCATCTGACGCCAAAATAATTATTTTAATTATAGAAAATCAGTATTCATTCGTGCATTATGGGGTGTGGCACCGTCCTGTTGGAACACCACCCTGATTAACTCAGCAAGTGGCTCATCTAAATAATCGCCTAATTCATTGCGTAACAAATTATTATACTTTTCTTGGTTTAGATTACCCTCCACAAAAAAAAGGCCCTACTACTCTATCGCCTAATATGCCACACCATACATTTACACTGAACCGATTTCGAAAATTGTGTTGCATCACAACATGGTTATTTTCAGTGCTCCAATGGCGATGATTATTTCTGTTGAATACACCATTTTTCCCAAAAGTGCACTCATCTGGCCACAACACACGACGATAAAAAATTGGATCTTCCCTTAGTTTATTCATGAAAACCGTGCAGAATTGAACCCTTCGTTGAGGGTCGTTTTCACCGAGAGCATGCACCTTCCGTGGTTTATAAGGAAAGAACTTGTGCTTCTTCAGAATGTACTGAACTGTAGAATGTGCAACTATGGCAACTACGCTTTTGTTGAATTTTTTTTAATGTTTAAAACCTTTTTTTAACATTAAAAGGATGCTTATTCCGTCGTTAGTAAGTGTTAGTTAAATTTAAACTGTTTTTTTTTTAATTTTGTTTTATTTTTTAATCGTTTATTTTGCTTTATCTTTCAAATTCGTGTTTTCAGTGTTTTTTAAAGTTAAATGGTCTTAAATCTAACAGACACTGCTAGAGCGATAGCTTTGATACGAGATTGGCGATCACAATATTACGTGGCTCGAGTCCTAGGTATTTCTAGGTGTTCTGTTCAAAGAGCAATAGAGCGGTTTCGTGTAATTAGTAGCTACACTAGACGAGTTGGTTCTGGCAGAAAATGATGTACAAACGCTCAGGATGACCGCTTTCTTACATCGAGAGCCCTTAGAAACAGGGACACTACATCAGTTTGTGTCAGAAACGACTTAAAAGAGGTACGTGGTGTAGCAGTTAATGAAAGAACAGTAAGAAGAATGTTGCAGGAATATGTATTGACTTATAGAAGATCTGTACACGGCCCACAGTTGACCAGACCCTTCGGTCATGAATATCGAAACTGGGTTAATGAGGAATAAAGGCATATCCTTTTTACAGACGAGTCGAGATTTAATCTCAGCTCTCCTGATGACGTCAAAGAGTATGGCGAGGAGTTGGTGAAAGGTTTGCCCAATGTAATATTGTTCCAAAGCTTAGTTTCGGCGGTGGATCAGTTATGGTTTGAGGGGGAATTAATATGGAAGCTCGTACGGATTTATTGGTGGTAGATGGAGGAGCTCTGAATGCAGACAGATACATTAGGGATATCCTAGAACAACATATGGTGCCTTTGCTCTATTCGTTGACGACAATTTTATGCTAATGCATGATAACGCCCACCCTCACGTTCCTCGAGTTATTATTGAATATTTTGAAGAAGTTGGAATCCATCGTATGATCTGGCCAACAAGTCCAGACCCAAATCCGATTGAACATCTGTGGGACATGGTCGGAAGGCGACTTCGAGCTCAAATTCCAGCACCAAGAAACATACAAGAGCTAAGCGCGGAATTCTTGGACTACAACAGTCCAAGAATGGGAGAACAGTGACCAAAACGACATTCGACTCCTTATTTAAGGAATTTCAAGAAGAATGGGGTGCAATTCAAGCACAGGGAGGCAATACACGTTATTAGTCCCCATAATTTATCATTTACAAACAAAAAAATCATTTTGTTGATTTAATCACTATTCCATTTTTTACATTATTTTTGTTATTCCGGTTATATATTTTTATTTTTATTAAAATTCATTACGATTTTGGCTTTACCGTTTAAACAAACAAAAAAAAAACAACCACAATTGAAAACTAAGAAAAAATAACTAAATTAGTACATGGATCGAATTTTGTGTCGGTGAGTGTATTAATGAATATGCTAATAATAAAATACATACTTACAAATGCCGCGTTAAAAATTAGCAGTGACGTAACTAAACATGTTAAAATCGATTATCTTGCGCTAAATTGACTAGCTATTGGTTTCACGTCAACCTTTTAAAAGGTTTGAAAAGTGATCGTAACAAGATTGCAAACTTGTGAAAATTATATTTTCCTATAATATAAAATATTATGAATAAATATATATACTTTAAAGTAAAGCCAGACCTTAAATCGCCAACTGATTGAATTTACCATATCATACCAAGGTCACGAAATAATTATATATATATATATATATATATATATATATAATATCTTCGTGACCTTGGTATGATAAGGTAAACTTAATAAGTCGGCGATTAAAGGTCTGGTTCATTACTTCAAAGTATATATATTTATATTTTTATATTTTTTAAGATTTAAATATATATACTTTGAAGTAATGAACCAGACCTTTAATCGCCGACTTATTAAGTTTACCTTATATATATATATATATATATATATATTGACATGTTATGGATGGTGGTCTATAAACTTATTATTAAAATTTTAAACCCAGAATAACCTGCAAAATTATGAAATTACATTTTACTAGCAGGAAAGGAAAAATATTTATGAAATACAAAATTGAAGGAAACAAACTCTAAAATCCTAATCCATAAAATTAAAAAAATAATAAAATGGAAAATATTAACCAAAACTATATCTAAATTAAAAACGGGCAAGCCGTCTGTCAATTAAAACTCATTTATTTTCTATCTACCTATATTTCTCTATATTTCGTAACGAATTTGTTGCTTCTTCTGGAGATGCTAGAAGATTAATAAAGGAAAAAGAAATTCAATAAATTAATGTATACAGCAATAGCAAAATACTCACAGAATGTAGAGTTAAAAAATGGAAAACGTACATAGACATATTTAAATTAATTAAATTTGAATTTAAAACATTAAGGTAACTATAGATACATGGTTTCTCATCTACCTTTAAAAGACGTGTATATGTAAAAGTTAAAATATAAAAAACAAAAAACTAGTCACAAGAATATTAAAACCAAAAAATGGTCCACATCAACAGAGACACAAATAACGTTAATTATAGGTCTGTTACTAACGGACTAAGTATAATTTATTTCAATATACGCGGTTTGGCGGTTAGTTGACCATCTAAAAATTTTTGTTAACTTCTCGTATTGTTGAATTCATAGTGTATTGTTTTTTTGGTTTTGATATACTAACCGTGAATAACATGTATCTTTGTACTTAAAAATCATCTTTTGACTTTTATAGTTTTCATAAAATTTGTTCAAATAGATCTCGTAAATTTTTCATTTTCAAGCAAGTATCGAAATTATCGGTTATCATTGCGTAACACCTGACATGCGATCAGTCCGGGATATGATACAATCACATATGAACAATCGATGTTTTAACTAAGTTAGACTTCTAATTATTTTCGCACAGAACGACGTCATATCGGACCATCGTTATTTTATTTACATACGTGGAGGGGAGTTCTTTAAGATTTTAATCACTTATATATGTAGCTTACTAAGCCTCGTAATGTTAAAATTCAGAAGACCAATAAGTGTGTTACAGACGTATATTATCAATTATATAATTGAATTAATATAAAAAGAACAAATTTAATAACTCACAAACTTCAATTTTTATGAAATTTGGTGGAATTGTAAAGAGATTCAAATATACTTATCTACTTATTATAACAATTGTTCCAAAAACATATTTTTAATTTTTTTTTGTTTTCAAGAAAAAAGTACATATATATATATATATATATATATATATATATATATATATACGAGTGTTTAGATAAATTCTTAGCCGTTTATTAAATATAACAATTGATAAATTATTGGAGTTTTTCGGCTTTTATATGAAATATTTACAAATATCAAATTAGAATGTATGTAATTGCAGAGTAAGTGGGGATGTAAACATTGCTGTCTACAAATTACAAAGCAAATCATACGAAATTTTTTTATTTGAAAAATATGGTCTACGTTGGGACTCGAACCCAAGTCTACAGCTTGCCGGGCTATAGCTTTAAGCACTAAGCCACAATAGACCCAGGTTCAAGCTATTTAGATAAAGTAACAGTGTTAATGAATCAGATGTCAGTTATTGAATGTAGATGTCAAGTTGAAAGCAGAAGTCAGTTTTGATAGCAGATGTCAGTTAGTGAAAGCAAATGTCAGTTAATGAAAGCAGATGTCTGATTTGAAAGCAGGTGTCAGTTATGAAAGCAAACGTCAGATTAGAAAGCAGATGCCTATTTTGAAAATAGATGTGAGTTATTGAAAACAGATGTCAATATTTTGAGAGCAGATATCAGATTTGAATGTTGGAAATGCTAATTATTACTCCATAGCTATATGAGTGTTTAGATAAATTCTTACCCGTTTATTAAATATAACAATTGATAAATTACTGGATTATGATTTGCTTTGTAATTTGTAGACAGCAATGTTTACATCCCCACTTACTCTGCAATTACATACATTCTAATTTGATATTTGTAAATATTTCATATAAAAGCCGAAAAACTCCAATAATTTATCAATTGTTATATATATATATACATATATATATATATATATATATAGTAAATTCAATCAGTTGGCGATTTAAGGTCTGGCTTTACTTTAAAGTATATATATTTAAAACAACATTGCTGTCCACAAATTACAACGCAAGTCATACGAAATTTAATTGAAAAATTTTGTCTACGTTAGGACTTGAACCCAAGTCTACGGTTTGTCGGGCCGTCGCTATGACCAACTAAGCCACGATAGACCTTGGTTTAAGCTAATTAGAAACACATTATAAGGTGACAACGTTAATGAATCAGATGTCAGTTATTGAAAGTAGATGTCAATTTTGAAAGCAGATGTCAGTTTTTGAAAGCAGATGTCAGTTTTGAAAGCAGATGTCAGTTTTGAAGGTTTGAATTTGCTAATTATTACTCCATAGCTATATGTATATTTAGATAATTTCATTTAAAATATCAATTGAACGGCTAGGAAATTATCTAAATATACATATAGCTATGGAGTAATAATTAGCAAATTCAAACCTTCAAAACTGACATCTGCTTTCAAAACTGACATCTGCTTCCAACAAGTGACATCTGCTTTCAATAACTGACATATGCTTTCAAAACTGACATCTGCTTTAAAAGAAAAACTGACATCTGCTTTAAAAAAAAACTGACATCTGCCTTCAATAACTGACATTTGCTTTCAATAACTGACATCTGCTTTTAAAACTGACATCTGCTTTCAAAACTGCTATGCAAACTTGCAAAACTTATAATGCGTTTGTAATTAGCTAGAACCAAGGTCTATCGTGGCTTATTTGGTTAGAACGATGGTCCGGCAAACTGTAGACTTGGGTTCAAGTCTAAACATACACAATATTTTTCAATTAAATTTCGTATGACTTGCGTTGTAATTTGTAGAGAGCAATGTTTACATTCACATTTACCTCACAATTACATACCAATTTGATAATATTTATAAATATTTCATACAAAAGCTGAAAAACTCCAAGAATTTATCAATTGATATACGTATGTATATATATATATATATATATATATATATATATATATAATTTAAACGAAAATATCGACCGTAATATATTGAATCAAATAAATTAAAAGCGGGCAAGCGGTCTGTCAATTAAAAAACTCATTTATTAAGTATCCCTATATTTCGCAACAACTTTGTTGCTTCTTCCGGAGATACTACAAGATTAATGAGGAATATAAAATATAAATGTCAGACATCACAGTGGCTAAAACAGCGCATCACACAGCATAAAAGTGATGTCCGTATTGGAAAGAGATCTTGTGCATTGGTGGACCATGCACTTGATCGTGACCATACATTCAATTTTGTTGACGTTAAGATCTTAGACGTCGAAAATAACCTTAAAAAAAGAACCTTTTTAGAAATGGTCCACATTAACAGAAACACAAATAACGTAAATTATAGATCTGATACTAACGGACTAAGTATAATTTATTTTAATATTCTCGGTTTGACGGTTAGTTGACCATCTAAAAATTGTTTTGTTATTTGGTCCATATATTGTTAAATTTATATTGCATTATTTTTTTTTTATATATACTTGTGACTTTAGTTTTTTGCTATATGCTTCGTTTCATATTTTTCATGTTTTAACTTTTACATATACATGTTTTTTAAAGGGTTGTATCTATAGTTACTTTAAGTTTTAAATCTAATCAATTTTATTGTCCTTGTACGTCAATTTTATTATTTTTTTCAACTCTACATTTTGTAAGTATTTTACTACTGCTTTATACTCTTATTTATTTAATGTTATTTCTCATTAATCTTGTAGTATCTCCGGAAGAAGCAACAAAGTTGTTGCGAAATATGGGGATACTTAATAAATGAGTTTTTTAATTGACAGACCGCTTGCCCGCTTTTAATTTATTTGATTTATTATATATATATATATTGGCAAATTCAATTTGTTGGCGATTTAAGGTCTGTAATTTCCTTCAAATTGTATATATTTAAAACAATCCTACATGTTTCGGCAAGTGATGCCTTTTTCAAGGAATATAAAATATAAATGACAGTATATTAAGAAATAATTATCTTTATATAAATATATATATATATATATATATATATATATATATATAATATTTTCGTGACCTTGGTATGATATGGTAAATTCAATCAGTTGGCGATTTAAGGTCTGGCTTTACTTTAAAGTATATATATTTAAAACAACCCATTGTTTATATATATATATATATATATATATATATATATATATATATATTTATATTTTATATCCTTGATAAAGGCATCATTGCCGAAACATGTAGGGTTGTTTTTAAATATATATACTTTGAAGTACTACTTGAATTTACTATATATACACTGCTCAACTTTTGAACTGGTACACTTACAAGAACATATGTAAATTAACAATTTACTAGTTTTTGAGCAACACTTTCTTGCTTAATTGATGGTATATAGTTCTGGAAAACATTTTTAACGCGAAGAATTAAAAGAATAAAACTTAAATAACGAATTTCAAATGTTTTAATAGAAAAATAACAAAATCTTCATTTTAATATTACAGAAAAGCTTGCTTTGAAAAGAAAAGATAACCAAACACTTAAAGATTAATAATGTGTGGGACCTCCTCTGGCTCTTATGACAGTCTGGCAACGTCTTGGCATTCTGGAAATCAAATTCCGAATGTAATGCTGAGGAATATTTTACCATTCTTCCAAAGCGGCAGTTCGGAGCTGATGGTGATTGTTTGGATGCACTCCTCGTGATCTTATCAACCTCTTCAGGTAATCCCATACTTTCTCTATGGGATTAAGATATGGAGAGTTTGCTGGCCAATCCATGTGCGTAATATTGTTCTCTTTAAAAAATGCATTGGTTTGTCTTGTTCTATGAGGACGCGCGTTATCATCAACAAACACAAAACCATCGCCTATTTCATTAGTAAATGGCAACACTCCAGGTTGTAATACCTCATTAAGATACCTGACACTATTCATTGTAGCATTTTCAAGCATAACCAATTCAGTACGACGAGTCGCAGAAATACCTCCCTAAACAGTAATTAAACCACCTCCATAAGCTTGATGGTAAGTCACGTTGTTCTCAATATAGCGTTCTCCTCTGTTTCTCCAAACTCTAACTCTTCCATCTGATCTATGGAGGCACACTCTGGTGTCGTCACGAAATAAACAACGACCCCAATCTTCAACATTCCAATTTGCATGTTGATGTGCCCACTCAAGCCTTTTTCTTTTGTGGGCTCTGGTCAACAATGGGCATTTTTTAGAATATCTGGACCTTAAATTTGCCCCATGGAGCCTTCTTCTTACTGTTTGGGTGGATACTTGAGTACCTGTTGCATTCAATAACTGGATTTGGAGTGTTCTTGCAATAGAAAATCTCTTCCTTCGACACTGAACTGAATAAAACGGTCCTCCCTGACTGTTGTACTGCGATTTCGCCATCCGCCGTGTCTATGTTTCACAGATCCAGTATCATTAAAACGCATTCGAACTCTTCTGATCACATTGTGGCCCACATAGAAATGGGCAGCAACAGTTCTTAGCGATGCACCAGTCATAAGCATTCCCATAGCTTGGCTCATATTTTCAATACTTAAACGCCTTAATGGCATCTCTAAAATGCAATCAACCACTCTGCATTAAAACTTATTCGAGAAATTAGCAAAAATTCTCTGAAAACTTGATAAAAGTATAAGCGTCCGCGAGCTCAGTAACTGCACTAATAACAGATAATAACAACAAACAACAATGGAGTCGCAAATGTCATTCGATAGACATTTGCTTGCATTCCCAAGCACAGCCCTGGTCATATAGGAAGTCATGCCTAACGCCTACGAAGGGTTGTTTACTTTTACTGCATGCTATATAAGTGTACCAGTTCAAAAGTTGAGCAGTGTATATATACATATGCCATCTTTGGGAAACAACACCTTTTAAAGATAGCACTGTTGTGTACCTTAACACTGTTTCTCTATAACTAAAAATGTTATGATGAATGATTAAAATTAAAAGGATATAAATCATATCTAGGGCATATCACCTTCCCTCTTCTCAAGACGAAAACTCAAATGAAAGTAGAATATATTGGCTTTAAGTAATGCTTTCTACCAGGAGTCTCGAGGTAATTAATCGTAAAGGTATAAGGATTGTAAAAGAAGAAGAAAATTCACTTTCCAAAACATTTTTTGTTATTTTTTATGAATGTTGTTGGTTCCCTTGTATTGAAACAAATTTGTATCATTTTATTTTAAACGATAGAGCAAATATTACAAAGTTTTGATTCAATGCCCTGAACCATAAAGTGTAAGGAATCAAGGAGCAGAAGAAAAAGTTGAATAAAAATTTCAAATCAAAAATTAATAAGTATCTGTAATCACAAGATCACAGAATGAAACATGTTTATTATTGTAAAAATTAATTTATTTCGTTTAAAAAAATATTGATAAAATATCGACATCTTTGAAAAATAAAGCGTGCTGTATAATCTCGTCTTAATTTCTGTTTGCACTGGCCTGCTTAGCTGCCTGCTCTATTTCTTCTTGTTCTAATAATTCCATGGCTCTAGTCCTCCTTTTACACATAGTGGTCTTCGCGTACCACAATTCCATCGCTTCTTCTTCCTCTCTATAGACAGACACATGATTGGCCAGCACATTAATTAATTCCAACGGACTTAGCGTATGAATTCTCAATTGTACCATTCTTTTGATGGTCAATACTTCTTGAACAGTCTTAACTATAGGTCCTGAATTAAGGAAATGCAAGTATAAAATTAAAAATACATTTCATTGAGATTGAAAGCGATAAACTTCCATAAATATCATCTTTATACGCACCAGCTGTGTAACCATCTGATATTCGGCAAACGCCACCTGTATCAAAATTCCAACCGATGGCACTGTATTGTCCGAGAAGGTAACTCCAAAGACAGTAACGCGAACTATAATCTGGTCTAGGTATGACCAAGTATTTCTGATAAACTTGTAGAAGTAGTTTTTGATCACTTTCCCATGGACAACTAGAAACTCCTATCAACATTACTCGATCATCAGACCAAAAATCTGTAAGACGTAATTAGATATTACAATACATATATTCATTCACAAATAGTTGTTGGGGGTATTTAATAAACGATTTAAAAAAATTCTAGGGCATGGGGTACTCATCAAGCAGAAAAAAGTGAATATTGAAAATGTTACGTTTCCGAGATGGTGTAATTTCATAGCCTCTTTTTATCCGAATGTTTTTTATATAAGTCGGTTATTGTTTGCAATATTAAATTAAATTTTTTTTTGTTAATATAAAGACATAGAATTTAAAAGAATTCAATATTTAAAGAAAGAAAATTCGTTTACATTGAATGTTCGCTTAATGACTCTAAAATTCAATTCAAAACTTTTTAGCAGAAATACCAGACTTATATTATGATGGCGCCAAAACACAATGTCTACTTTGTAATATCCCTTTAATGTGTTGGTCCAAAAGGGATTACCAACGTCATGTCAATAGCAGTGGCGGCTCTTTAATGAGAGCAAGTGAGCAATTGCACCCCCTGGAATTATGAAACAAAACAAATCAAGCGGCGACTAACTGTGGAAGTATTTCTTTATTATGTATATTATGTATTCATAGTTATTGACGAGGAACGTGGCACGCTAACAACGTACATACACCGAACGTCGTCACAGATATACTGAGCAAAGCCCTACCGTTGCTCTTTTAAGGCATTAACATTACATTGATGGTGGGGAGAACTGTATTTTGCCGTACTTCAATGTCGTATAATACATAGCGTTGGAGCAACTAAACCAGACTGCTCTCGGGCGTTATTGCGATGAACTCCGTGTCTTTTTTAGAAAAGAACGCGTTTTCGCGTTTAACGTATAATGAAGAAATCGCAGTAAAAAATCTTAAAACGGTCGATGCCTCAATTATGTTTAGAAAATAAACAATCTGTTAAAGGTAAAGACGTTATAAGAAAATTCAAAATGAATATTTATCAGTAAAATGACTGGATTTGTGGGTGTGAAATTAAAAATACTTTGTTTTGTTTTCCGTGTCTTTTGTTTGGTGGTGAACCGTCTTGGTCAAAGAACGGAATAAGAGACTTAATTCATCTTAGTGCTAAAATTATTAAACATGAAAATTCCGAAGGGCATTTGAAAAATATATTTAGTCTAAGAATGTTAGGAAAAAATAACATTCAGAATGTTTTAGATTCATCATATAGAAAAGCAATTCAACAACACAATGAAAAGGTAACAAAAAATAGGCATGTGTTAAATTTAATAATAAATTTCATTA
This sequence comes from Melolontha melolontha, assembly GCA_935421215.2. NCBI lineage: Eukaryota > Metazoa > Arthropoda > Insecta > Coleoptera > Scarabaeidae > Melolontha > Melolontha melolontha. The sequence continues at coordinate 253,080,611 of OW285235.1, read as the reverse complement.
GATTTTGTGGCGCGTTTGAACTGGCACTTCGGGGTCATGATGAACAGCAAACGTCGAATAACAAGGACATTTTTCGGGAATTGATAAATTTTACGGCAGAATTGGATAAATCGCTCAGAGATCACATCGAAGCAGCACCGGTTTTTAAGGGATTATCAAAAACGATACAGAATGAATTATTATTATTAATTAAGAATTGCTGAAAAAAACAAGTCAATCAACGGGAAACGTACAGACGCGTTTCGTTCTAGTTGGAACTTTTCAATGCACGGCATTCCTCGAAGACGGACATTGCTTTTCGAGGAGTCTTCGAGGAATGCCGTGCATTGAAAAGTTCCAACTAGAACGAAACGCGTCTGTACGTTTCCCGTTGATTGACTTGTTTTTTTCAGCAATTCTTAATTAACCTAATTACCAGGAAGTTCGTTGTCGCGAAAGGGTGTGTTCTGCATACTGGTACAAACTTAGTTTGTCGGATTGTAGTTATGAACGCATCACATAAGTCGACATTTACATGTAAGAATGAGATTTAATATTCATTAATTCTCACTTGCAGTAAGTTCCAAATGTTAACTATATATACAGAAAGTATAGAAATGAAAAGCAATGTCCGTCTTCGAGGAATGCCGTGCATTGAAAAGTTCCAACTAGAACGAAACGCGTCTGTACGTTTCTCGTTGATTGACTTGTTTTTTTCAGCAATTCTTAATTAACAAATCTTGAGTCGAAAGTAACTCCCAAATCCTAGATTACTGAGTGTCTAGGAGAAGTTTTATTACCAATTGTATAATCTATTAATCTTTTTGATATAAGGAGCTACATTTACTTTATAATAAAATCTAGATTCAATAATCAATATTATAAATGGTTGGTGATGGACAAGCAGATTAATGGAATCCCGTGGATCACGCGACATGGCAGCAAACTCATTGGATTGGTATACATTATAATCGATGTAAGAAAAACGATTCTCCAAATACCACTACACAAAAAGCAGACCGATAGCGTAGTGTTAAAGCAATGGCTTGTCTTGCCAACTATCAAAAATTTTGTATACGTTTGGATTCATTATAATAAGCAATATCTCTGGTGCAGAGAATACTAGTAAAAGTTTTTCTTCATTTTACGTCCCATTTTACGTAATATCTGCAGAAAACTTAATATAAGTTCATCTTATATCGAAAATATCGCCTAACTTCCATACCAAATTTTGCTCAAATCAAACTACTTTAAAGATGTAAAATCAAATGCAATCGTCAAGTTGCACCTTTAATATTTTGTGTCTGAAAACTAAACCATCTTTGAATCGATATTGATAAATGCTTTAAAACTAAACCTGGACAAAGTAAGGAAAAACGACATTACGTATGTTATATACAAGTGTCCCGTATCGTTATGTTCAAATTTTGGGAGTGTAAAGTAGACTTCATTTCAAGTAACAAAAATCCAAAACTTGTATATCTATTTTTATTTGTTTCAAAGTTACAGATCTATGAATGTGATTGTCAGATCATGAAAAAAAATGTAATCCCAAAGTCAATAAAAGCTGCTTTTTTTTAAAAGAAGTTCAATTAATAATATTTTCGAAATGTTCACCTCCTTGTTGAATGCAGGCTTGTGTCCGTAAGCCAACAGAAGAAGTACTTATCCGAAAAGTCAAGAGGATTAAGATCGGGTGATCTGGGTGGCCATGCAACAGCACCACCTCGACCAATCCATCTTGGATAATTGACGTTAACCCAATTTCGGACAGCAATTTCGAAATGTGGTGGTGATCCATGTGAAACCACATGTCTCGTCGAACATTCAGTGGGACATCCTCTAAAAGACCTGACAGTTCGTCAATAAGAAATTGAAGGTAATTGTCCGCATTTAACCTCCCAGGAAGAAACGTTAATAGAAAATTCATGTTGAAATTTAGATGGGCGTATAGCTTTGCGATTTTCTGATGACCACCTGTGCAGGTTTCCCTCGCGTTTTAAAATTTGCCAAACTGTCGTTCGTTGCACTCCTAGTTGTCTAGCGATTCGACGTACACTGAGAGTTGGATCCCTTGTAACAATAGCTACTGCTTCTTCCTCTAAGTCTACTGGCAAATTTACTCCTCGGTCGCAATCCGCATTCCCGAAATTGTCTGTGTACTTCCAGAAACGTTCTGTAATGAGGCATGCGCCTATCGGGAAACCGATGTCGGTATTCAATAACTTCTTGACGTACACTGCGGTTACAGTAGCCATACACAAAATGCATGTCCGCATACTTTTGAGAATAAAATTGGTAAGGCATTTTGAATAAAGAAAACGTGTCTACTCACTAATAAGCTGTTGTATGAACTGAAACGTAATGCAATCCTTTATTAAAAAATGCAACGTTAACAGTCATCTGAACATTTGTTTATTGTATGATATTCATGGTTCAGCACTTACGAAATAAGTAAGAACCTTCTTTATCATAAATCAATTTCCAGTACTCTTTTTTGTAGATCTCCAAGAAATTACTGTATGCACTACGACACGTGTTTATTTATTTTAGGATAACATTTTATTATGCGACGTTAACAATCACAGGCCTGTTATTGAATCGTATAACTTTTTTTTATATAAAATCAGTTTGTATTGACTTTAGAATTACATTTTTGTTCATGATCTGACAATCACATTCATAGATCTGTAACTTTAAAACAAATAAAAATGGATATACAAGTTTTGCGTTTTTGTTACTTGAAATGAAGTCTACTTTACACTCCTAAAATTTGAACATAACGACACGGGACACCTGGTATAACAACCGTGTAACAATCCATACAAATATATATGTTTCTCCACAAACAAAATTTCTGTAAAATACCGCTTTTAAATTGAATGCTTCTATTGTTTTGTGAAATATCAATATCTGAACACATAATCTGAATTGAATGGTTCTACTGCGTCCTAGATTACGAATCGGAATATCAATATATGACAACATAATAGAGCAGTATTTTATAGAACTCCATTTGTGAGAAGAAACACGCATTTATCGTTACATGTACATAAGTTAGATACAAAAATATCGTGTCGTAAATCCCTTCGTTTGTCCAGATTTATTCATAACCTCGTCTATTTTTATTTCTTCTCGACACACTACATATAGCAAACATGACCTTACTTTTAACGATTTTAACCAAATCTTTCTTCAGTCTCTTCGGATCGGTCTTATCGGTTTTCGGTATTTTCTTGACAAACGGTCTCTCAGCATCATCCATGTAAATTATCGCCGGTTGCAGTAACCTAGACACCTTCGTTATCAAATGAATCATCATGGTTAGACCAGATTTGCCCGGATATTTACCGACGATGTTCGCCGGGGTAATGTCAAACAGAACAGCGCCAAGCTCTGTACAGATGGCGTGCACCAACATATCTTTACCGCTGCCTTTCGGCCCTGAAATGAGCACGGACTTAATGTGGGGCGTGGATTGGTGCAAATTGTCAGATAACATAGGCAACACGCAAAATTCCTTCAATATCTGTCGAAAGTCTCCCAGACCGATTTTCGGATCCGTACCTCTGTTAAAAGGCACAGGAGAATTATAGGATCGTTCACCCTTGAAATCGTCGAAATAAACTTCGGGATACCTAAAAAAAAAATTATCAGTGTACAGTGAAATTCGCCGAGTTGATACACAAGTCAACAAAGCGTTAAATAATTTTTTTTAAAATAACGTTCATCAGATATTCTTGCATTCGACTGCCATGGATTTCAGGTTATCAGGTTATACTAAGTAGTAAATGATTGGATTACTAGGGCTGTAAGTATCTAATTTGAATTGTTAATAGTAGAAAACTTAATTTTATTGGTGGCACAAGGGTATATTTTATATTACCTAGCCATGAAACAAAAAAACGGCGAAGTCAAACCAATTATTTTAAAAAAATACTGTAACATTTAAAAGTACATATTGTCATGGATTTTTCCCGGAAGAAAAAAATCAAAGAAACATTATAGAGACCAGTGGCGGCTCTTGATGACGTACGATGTGCGCTGCTGCACGGATGAGACTACTTCGAACTATTTCGGAAGATTTCGGTACGGTTACTTGCTTCTCTGTATATATGAAAGCTTAAACGAAGCAGTCTCATCCGTGCAGCAGCTCACATCGTACGTCATCAAGAGCCGCCACTGATAGAGACTATTGATAATTATGTACATTTAATTACAGGAATATTATTGATCTTTAATATTTGATTTAAAATTTATATTGTGTATGTTTTATTTTAAATTGTCTAGCTTGATTTTATGTCCACGCCTATATGATGTCCGAACGTGGTCTTGATGTATGCAGTTTCTGCACCGACGGAAGTATATCGCCCAAAGACGGTCTTTTGATTTATGTTATACGCATGGCTATATTTTATTTCCGAATAGGAGATTCAGAGATTTCTTATCCTTTAGATAGATAGGTCGAGTTAATTTTTTTTAAAAAAGGACCTCTTTATTCAAAGTATTATAGTTAATTTCGGTTTGTGTTTTTAGTTGTGATCTTTTGTATGTTTACAGTAATTTTCGATTTATTACGAGTGTTGAATACTTGTAAATTTTGATTTTGTGCGATCTATCTGAAATCTCTCTTTAAGTAGTTTTTTGGAGTGATGTGCGACGACCACATTAATTAATGTACGTGTGCATTTGCAAGTATATTTATATTTATTTCTTTAAGATATTTGTTCATGATATGAGCTCGTAAATTTATTAATTTTATTTAATGTATATTTGTAGTAAAACAAGTGGCAAGGAAAATTTTCAACATTTCGGTTTTTTATTAGTTTTTGTTTTCTTTGTTCGTAGAAATTTTAAAGTCAGGGTTCTTGGTGGGAAAATAGATCATGTTTATTCAGCGCATGATCCTGTCAATGATATGCGTGCTTACAGTTATTTTTCTGTCTGACGTTTGAAGGTTTTTCTAACTATTTAATTAGTTTTAATTTAGTTCGCGGTCACGTGAGGTTTTTTTCCTTGTATGCCAGTAGTCATATACAAGTTTTCCTCACGCTATTGCTCAATTGTTGCTTTAGCACTTCTTTGTACTCTATAAAGTCGATTTTTTTTTCTTTTTTTTTTTTTTAAGTAATAAATGTTTGTGTTGTTAATGTGATTATTATTTCTAATACCTTTTTTATTTAACACATACCCCCTTGTGGGTAACCTGAAGATACAAGAGCTCCAGAAAGGCTGAACCGACTTAAGTTAAACCGAGCAAGCTGTTGTGTATTGTGGGCCAATTCAGATTTTCAATCAACACCACAATTCATAGCAATATGTTAAGATTTTAAACGGTTTATTTGTTGATAAAATGAGTGGAGTTAAGGTGGAAAAGTTCCTGACAAAATAAGGCGATGGTCCATAAATTATTTATAAAATAATGGTTGTGGTTATGTGAAGGTCGCCTCATCTTATTTTTAAATTAAATTTCAGTCTAAACTCCTTCAATGGACTCGATCTTGAAAGGTAAATATGATTACTTACCTTTTATTACTTAATCTTTCTGTGATTACGGATTTTTTCTTGGATAAATTTTTTAAATTGAATTATGACCTAACTAAGAATTAATACCTCAACTCTTCAAAGACCCGGTACACTTACTTGCGAATAATTCCATTTGCGACGAGCTCCTCAAATAGAGATTCAGTGGTACGATCTGGTGTTAAGTCTTTTTCCTTCTTCTTCTTACTCTTTTTGCCACCTCGTTTGCTCGCTTTCTGTTTCTTTCCTTTGGATCCCCTGTCTCTGTCGTAGGCCTCTTGCAGCAATTGTAACTCCGCTCTCATCATGTCGTCCACGATTTTTCTCAGTTGCCCCTCCATCTGTCCCATTTGTTCTTTCTCTATGATATCGCCGTAATGAAGCTGTCTCGGATTCCAAGATTCGTCCTTGTTCTTCCACACTTCGTCGTATTCCTCTTTGCGAATGGTAATTTCCGGCAGGAAAACGGAAACTATTGCTTTGGAAAACGTTTCGTCCTCTTCTTCTTCTGTGGATTTCTTTTCGTCTTTAGATTTAGGACTTTTGGTCTTTGATTTTGCCTTGGAATCCTTCGATGAACCTTGTGTAGATTTACTTCCTTCGCTCTCCGTACCTTTAAATATATTTCTTTGTTGCACGAATACAGAAATTTAAATAACTTACATCGATAAATGGTAAAAGAAAAATCAGAAGTAGAGAGTATTCGAGGCTTACTACGAATTGACAACAAAGAGACATAAATATTAGTACCATTTATGTCATATATTTTTAGTAGTAACAAACGTTTGCCAAAAGTAAATATAAATCGTTGTGTTCTTAATTATGAAATTTTCCCATGATTTTATACATTTTCATTGAATTGGCAAAACAATTTGATCGATACTATTTGCTCACACTAATAAAGTTTTATGATCAAAACTTAAATTATTTTATATATGTATTAATTACACTATTTGCTTTTGTTTTGTGGTATACCCTCAAATCGGACTGTAAATAGCAAAAATTTAACTTGAAAAGTTTACTATTTCATAGCTTATAAGCAGAGAGCGGACTCGAGCTATTGATGAATCATAGCCCATTGGCGTCTGCCTTGTATTTGAAATAGATTTGTTTCTGTAAGCGATCCGCTAGTTTCGAACAATTTGATACGTGGGACAAGCTGCATAAATGGCACACACCTACATATGCAGTTAATATGTATCTGTCAATGCACAACAGAGCGAATGTAATAAACGGTTTGGTAACCGGCTGCAACTACTGTTGAAACAAAAGTAATGCTGATAAGCGAAGTGCGTATCGAATTTTAACTAAAAATAATTTACAAAGAACAAAACTCAAAACTATGTATTTTCTGTGAAACATTGAAAGTGTAAAACATTACTAATTTGTTCAAGGTGTTCCTGTGTTAAATTAGTTCTTTTAGATGTTAAAACGTCTTTAAAAATAGAAAATGTCCGTTCCACATCACAACTGGTGATACTTCGAATGTATAGATTATTTAATCGGTGCAGAATTCATATAATATATTCAAATCTGGATTTTTGCAAAATATGGCATCAACTTTTTGTCTCAGCTTTGAGAAATATCTTTTTACATTACATCCGTTGTTTCGTCTGCACTTACCCAAAGATAAATGACCTTCGTATTTTTTCAACGCTTCTCGAATAACATTTTGGTAAGTGGTATTTACGTAAAGTAGATTCATCTGATATATGACGATCATTATATTTTGTAAGGAATCTCTTGAGGACTGGATTGTTAAGTTTTTTGAATGGGATATTGGACGCCATGAAAGCTTCACACAGTTCTTCGTTAAAAGTATCTTGTGCAGATGGTCATATTATCTTGATGAGTTTTCGAAGAAACATGTCTCTGCACATTACACTTATATGGACGCCTTAAACTTAATGAACAGGGACCGCAATATATCTCGGTATCATTACGAATATGCAACCAATCTGTATGGCCTCTAATCCATCCTACCATGGTTGCCCTACGAGAATTCTCCATTGTTAATGAAAATAAAGAGAAATACTAAGAACAGAAAGAAATGGACTAAAAAGAAGAAACAAAAACTAAGTACTCCATAAATAAGGTAGTAGGTAACTTAATTTAATATATATAAAAAATTATAGGATAAGTATACAATATAAAACGGATTTTTTAAAATACTAAACGTTGTAACCAAATAACACTGAAAGAAACGAAACCAGAAACAATCCCTTATAGAAGAGAATAGAAAATATACTACCTCAAGAACAATAAATAGTTATAACAAGTGTTCATTTGAAAAGTCAATCTAGGTTACTTTGAAATTTTGATAGAATAAGACGCAAATATGTTAGTATGTGTTTGTTGTTCCGTAAACGTAAATCCAAATGACATTTGATAATGTCAATCACAAATATCAGTTAGTGCATAAAATAATCGTGCATCGATTCTGGTTTAAATAAATTGATGGTTTATGGGTTTATTCAGTTCAAGATTGCATGGTAGAATTTCAAGTTGAGTTTCCACATTTTGTAATAGATTATATACAATTTAAGAATACTTTGGATAGAACTTTAAAACTTCTTTCTGAAACTGATAGTCTCTTAAGAAAATCAGGCAGCGGAGCAGTTAAGAAACATACATCTCAAGTTGTCAATCGTGTTGAAGAAATAACGGAAAATGAACCACAAACATCTGTTCGATATTTGAGTCAACAAATAAACCTTTCTGTTGGTACAACTCACAAGTTATTAAAAAAAGATATGCAACTTTATCCATACCGTGTCACAGCAGTACAAGAATTGTTAGAAATTGATTACCCACGTAGACTACAGTTTTGTAATTGGTTTGTAAATATGAACAATAATGGAGAACTTTCGCAAATAGTCATCTTTAGTGATGAAGCATGGTTTTATAAAACGGGATACCTAAATTCACAAAATACAAGAAATTGGAATAGTGAAAATCCACATGTAATTAATGAAGAATCGCTACATTCAGAGAAAATTGGTGTTTGGGCAGCGATAAGCCAAAGGCGAATCATTGGACCAATATTTTTTTCAGGGAACGTTAAATGCTCAAAGGTACCGTACGGAAATTTTACAACCATTTGTAAATCAGTTGCATGATGATGAACTTCAAAATGCATATTTCCAACAAGACGGATCACCTTGTCACTGTACTGCAGAATCTTTGGATTATTTAAGAGAATTTTTTGATGAGCGTATAATTAGTCGAAATTCTGAAATTGCCTGGCCTGCATGTTCATGCGATTTAACACCTTGCGACTTCTTTTTGTGGCCTTATCTAAAAAATAACATATTTCGAACACCTATATTGAATTTGAATGATATGCTACAGAGAATCGAACAGAAATGAATGGAAATTAATAACAATCCAGTATATCATCAGAAATTTTGAACGGAGGATTTTAAAGTGCATTGATCTTGAAGGACAACATTTTCAACATTTGTTATAGTTTTCAATAAATACCTATTATTTGTTATTTATTTGTATGTATGAAACTGTCAAAATATACGACTTCGTAGGTTAAGTAGTAAATTTTAATTTACGGCATATTTCAAAATGTTCTCAGTAAATCACATGCTACTAGATTGACTTTTCAAATGAACACTTGTTATGTATACACTTTGGAAACTAACGAAGTAATATATAAATGTATATTCCGTCTTACATGCCTCTGTTAAATTGAATTTATAAGGGAATACACACAATGTGCTATTCATAACGACGGAAATAACAACATCTGCTCGACGAATGCAATCGAGCAAGCAAATAGTGGGGCTGTTATAACGTGCGTAATATACCGGATACCACCACAACGTTTTATCGTGGCAATTGGTCATTCAATCGCTTCAGTCCGCTTTCTGCTGATAAGTTAAGAATTAAACTTACAAAAACATTATATTCAAGATTCTTACCTTGTCTACTAGACAACATTCTCGAGGAAGATCGTTCAGGTCCAGTATATTCTGGCACTTTTCCCGTGTGCGTTTTATACTCCAACATCCAGCCTCTAATTTCATCGGTCATATTTTCCAAAACGCTTCCCCTCTGGTACTTCTCCATATTATCCCGACAATTTTTCACGGCTACTTCGTATTCTTTCTGCCTGACTTGTTGCAAATTTCTGCGGCTCTCCTCGATTTGTAAGGCTCTTTCGACATCGGGACTTTGAAATTTCGGAGACGGAATCATGCCGATTAACAGCATCTCTTGCAACTTCCTCCGACGAGTTTGTCTTCTAGTTATGTAACCGCGCCACACTTTTTGGATCCTGAGCGCGGCCGGGAGACTTATGCGCTGTTTGAAATACTCTACCGTTACCAGATCCGCGGCGGCGGAAGTCGGTTTCGCTTTGTCTTTCATGTTGCGGACCTCTTTCATGAATTGAGCTCGCAAACGTCCTTGTCTGGCGCGTTCATGAGTTTGAACTATCAGGATGGCTTGTTGTTCTGTCATCGGCATTTTTTCTTCTTTCTTGGGTTAATGTAGGTGAATAATTATCCAGAATATTTTCATTAAAAGCAATTGTGTTAATAAAAGTAAACGACTGCCATAATATATACAGGGTTAGCGCTAATTAGCGCCAAAACTATGCAAATCTGAAGAGTACAGTTATATTAACAAAAAGGTTGACGATCTAAAACACAAAATCAATACAATATTTTTAGGCCTGGCCTTTTTATGAATGAAATCTTACTATAGACGATAGCTTTCAAGTTACAAGTTCGTAATTTAAACATGTTTTTTTGTTATGATTATTTTCTTATTACATACAATACCAGTCTTGTAAGATAAACAACATTAAGTGGGGTGTTCTGTGTTTGTTAAATTGGTGGTAAATAACGTGTAGACAAGCTATTATTATAAGCGATATTGTCTTTTTTTGGATACTGTGGTTAAGTAAAAACTCAAAAAAGGCATATGACTCCTTACCACAATTACTAATCGTATCCTAAATACGTTTTCGACAACTAAGTTGTCATCATCAGTAGGTAAAACCACTAATCAAAGTGTCGTACATGGGGCACTGTAAAACTAACACATATAGTAACGTAACAACTTTATATGTATACATATACGTATGTTGCGACGTAAATGTCAAGTTAACATAGCCCGATTATCAAAAATGCAGCGTTACACGAAATGAACAGCGCACAGTAATTGTCAAAACTTACTTTAAATATGAGGAAAGTTTTGCCGAAACAGTTTTCAGGTTACGTGCAATTTTTGATAGAGAAAACGCACCCAGTCGTTCGACGGTTAAGCGATTTATTGAAAAATTTGAGGAAACTGCTTCGGTTGTCGTTAAGAAAACACCAATTCGTCATCGGCTGGGACGATCTATCGAAAATATTGCCGCAATGACTGAAAGTATTTGAAAGTACATTTTTTGAGCTGAAAGTATTGCTGAGAATCCAACAACCTCGACTCGCTACCGTTCACAGGAGTTGGCAATTTCAAGAGCCACTTTACGGCGTATTTTAAAGAAAGATTTCTTTATTCATATAAGGTGCAATTAATTCAGGAAATTAAACCAGTACATAACGCACAGGGGCTTGCATTTTGTAATTGGGTTTTGCTAAATTATGAAGTGAACGTTAATTAAAAAAAAAATCCTGTTTAGCGACAAACTGCACTTTCATTTGGATGGGTATGTGAATACCCAGAACTGGCGTGTTTGGGCTGAGAATCGCAGGCGAATTCATGAGAGACTATTTGGTGTGGGTTGTGGGATGGTGGACCAGTAGCGTAATATGTTAAGAGAGTTTTTGTGGCCTGCATTGGTCGGTATAGACCTGGACGGTATGTGGTTCCAGCAGGATGGAGCAACTTGCCAAACAGCACAAGAGATAGTACGGTTATTGCAAGACAAATTTCCGGATCGTGTCATTTCATTCCAAGGCAATCAAAATTGGCCATCGAGATCATGTGATCTTACGCCATGCGATTTCTGGCTGTGGGATTTTGTAAAGTCTCACGCATATTCCCACCATCCAACGACAATTGATGAGCTTAAGGATGAAATTCGACGCGTTATTGGTGAAATTGCATAAATGTGATCAAAAATTTTACTAAAAGAATAAAAGTATGCCAGCAAAGTTGTGGTGACCATTTATTGGATATTCTTTTTTATACTTAATTGGAGATTAGGAACCTACTTTAAGTTGCAATAAAAAAAATAAAAATAATATTCATTAAAAAAATATGTCTTTTATTGAAGAATTAAATGTTACGCTCTTATTGACCCACCCTCTAGAAGAAATTCTAAATGATCAAAGATATTTATAACTTTTAAATAACCAGATAGTTCCTGCATTGGAGGAAAATGTCCAACTTTCACAAAACATTTGGTTTCAGCAGGATGGGGTACCCCCTCGTTATTCAGTTATCGTTCGAGATCGATCTTTTACCCACAGATGTATTGGAAGAAGAGGCGAAATTGAATGACCCACACTTTTCCCCACACTCTCCCGATCTCAATCTACTAGATTATTGCTTGTGGGGCTATCTAAAACAGAAATTGCATCTTACCCGACCTAGAAATTTGCAAGATTTGTCTGAAAGAATTAATGAAGAGATACGAAACATCTCACCAGACATCGTAGCGAGGATTACAAGAGAATTTACAGACAGATTGGTTTACTGTCAGGAAGTATGTGGTGTCCATTTTGAAAATCTTATAAATTAAGTTTAACTTTGTTTGTATAACCAGTTTATTTTCTCTTCCTTGACAATTAATAAATAAAAAATATTTTAGACCCCAAGTGTTTGTTAACATCGTGTTATCGAGGAGAATCCCAAAATGTTAAAGAATGCACTAAAAAAGTATAACTTAAGTTAATTTTTTTAAACACTGTTGATGGCTTTTCATTCCTAATTTTCGAGTCTCAAATTTTATTACAATATCTTTTTCAATTTAACATATATTTATATGGTTCCACACATTTACCCATCAATGTATATTCCCATAGTTCAAATATATGTATTTTAACGTAAAGAATATTTATTAAATTCAAAATCATTACAACTTTTATGTTATGAATTAGGTTAGTTCAGAAATAACTTGAACTTGATTTAAAGATACTGAGAATAAAACATTTCTCTTACTTCTTCAAAGATGTCATAAATGGATAGTTTTCTTAAATAAATAAATATTTAAAAAAATGTAGGCATTTGAATAGCGCAACAGTGAATACTTGCATATTTTATTGGGATATTTTTATATTATTCGACCAATTTTGCCACTCTTGGTTGTCAAGAAAATATTTTACAAGAAAATATATTAACTTTAAGAAAATTAATACTGGTAGCCGTAACTTTGTGGTAATTCATTTTGAAAATAATAAAATAAAATAAAACAATAACTTTGTTTTACCACTTTATTCACATCTAATAGTGACCGCGGTTTCGACATACAATGTCATTATGGAACTGCAAAAGTTACAGGCCTACATAGATCTTATAAATGACACAAAAATATATGGGGGTGGTTTATGATGTTATTTTAAAAATTACTACTATAAACGTAACTATTATATACAACATTGGAAAAGAGGTGTATATATAAGATCTAACTGGTCGTAAAGAACAATATCAATTGTGTTATTTCCGCTTTTAAAAATTTCAAGTGACTCTAAAAGATTTAATTTACGACCCTTCTCGGCCAAATGCAATATTTTATGATGACCAAATATATGCCTTTCTGTAATAAGATGGTTTGCGAATGTAGAATCTGTCTTCTTTAGTTTATATGACCTCAAGTGTTCTTTTACATGTATAATAAAACTTCGACCAGTCTGACCTATATATACACTTTTACAATCATTACAATATAATAGATATCAATAATAAATCAGTAGTGTACAAATTATATTGTAATGATTGTAAAAGTGTATATATAGGTCAGACTGGTCGAAGTTTTATTATACGGGTAAAAGAACACATGAGGTCATATAAACTAAAGAAGACAGATTCCACATTCGCAAACCATCTTATTACAGAAAGGCATGCATTTTGTCATCATAAAATATTGCATTTGGCCGAGAAGGGTCGTAAATTAAATCTTTTAGAGTCACTTGAAATTTTTAAAAGCGGAAATAACACAATAGATATTGTTCTTAACGACCAGTTAGATCTTATATATACACCTCTTTTCCAATGTTGTATATAATAGTTACGTATATAGTAGTAATTTTTAAAATAACCTCATAAACCACCCCCATATATTTTTGTGTTATTTATAAGATCTATGTAGGCCTGTAACTTTTGCAGTTCGATAATGACATTGTATGTCGAAACCGCGGTCACTATTACATGTGAATAAAGTGGTAAAACAAAGTTATTGTTTTATTTTATTTTATTTTATTATATTAACTTTATATCGAGTTTTGCCCATTGCGTTTAATGTAAACAAAATATCGCCCTTTTTAATTAGTTTAATAATAATATATTCTTCGTAATAACTAAATCACATACCTTTTCTAAAAATCCCAATTTATCCAAAACTTCGTCTATCAAATTCTTCTTATAAGTCAACTCTTTTTCCCGTTCTACCAGGAAGCATCTCGGTACTTGAATCTCACACTGCAGTGGTGTAACATTCAATTCGGTGATGACGTCGCCGATGTGACTCCATTCATTCAAGTCCGCCTCGACCAAATCAGTCTTCAGTTCCAATACCCTACCTAAAACGGCTTCCAATAATTTTCTTATTAAGAGACGTTTCTGCGGCTGGACAACTTGATCGACGCACACGGATAATTTATTCGCGACCATAATATATTTTACGTATAAGGTTCCGAGTAATTTTCTCTGTTGTCTTCGTTCCGCTTGGGCTGGTTCACCTTGCACGGTGGAGCCGAGGAGTTCCTGAGCTTTTCGCCACTCCTCATCATAGGTAACGTGAGACATTGTCGGCGAAACAAAATGTGGTTTTCGAATTCATGTTGTTTTCCTCTTTTAAATGAAACAGTAAATAAAGTTCCGTATCTAAGGCAACCGTGCGAAAGGTGGTTACATTTTAGATTATTGATCCATGTCTATTATGTCGGTGTCTAACTGAATAATATTTTAAATAAAGAACAGGATATTGAAACAGTTACTCAAATTGATTTATTTCTCTACTAAATGTTGTAACAAATTGAACAATAGCTTGGATCCTTGTTACCAGCGGACATTTGTATATTGCTGGATTTAATATAATTTTTCATTATGCTTTTCTTCAATGGTAACTTGAGTGTCAATTCACAAAATAATTACAGCATTACTTACTTTCTTATCCGTTGACCTACCTACGTTCAATTCTTTCTAATAACCTTTCCAGGATTCTTTCCACCTTTATGTCCTGTGTAAATTAATGTATTGCTCCCATTTATTTTCTTCTTTTTTGAATTGCTTATCTAATTTCCTTTTACCACATTTCTCCGCCCATCTTTTCTCTATTTCTCTTCGGGCACTCTTAATCCGTTTCCACGTTTTCGTTTGACGGTTCCATACCATCTTAATCGGATTATTAATTTATCGAGAAGATTAAAATTAAATACAAAACTGCTAGAAAATTCCTTATCTTATGAAATAAGGAAAAACTCCAAACATTATTCTTGAAGATATGTATATGTTCTTTCAAATCAACTATTCGTCAATGGATAGTGTCTCGATTCTCGAGTCTCTAACCAAAGACTCGAGAATCTCGAATGAGGATCACTTCAGATGTTGTAGTTTGATCATGAATGAGACGATAATGAATGAGACGAGAGTAAAGAAGCGGCAGTTAGTGATCTTAGAATTTAGAATTCTACATGTGTACTTTGAAATGACAAAGGTAAGAGGAAGGTAGGTTTCGTAAATGTTCACACCATTCCGTACATGATCAGGTATTATAGAGACGCATGAGTGATTTTTCGCCCTGTGTTGGGACGAAACTAATTTAATTATCAACAGATTTGTCAATCGATATGAAACGTGGATGCATAATTGTGGTTCTAAATCGAAATAAAAATCGATGCAGTTGCTTCTTAAGGGCTTTAGTTCTGTAGGAAATATAATGCCAACCATTTCTTAGGAACATGAAAAAAAGAATAGTAACAAGAAAGATTATATTTTGTTCTATTGAAGTGAAACGACGCCAGAAACTGACATGCTCCATGAACATAAGGGACTTTCAAAAACTGCTGTTGATTATAGATTCGAAGAAACTGAAAAGATGGCTTGTGACCTATTAGGCTATATTTCAGCATAAAGATATTGTCAAAGAAAAAAACCCGAAAACTGACTGAAATTGTGCATTTTCTCCACTCGTCCACATTGCCACGGTTTCGCGAGCTGCTATTAAAGATTTTATTCAAATAAAACACCGGCTTTATACAAGTGTCCCGTATCGTTATGTTCAAATTTTAGGAGTGTAAAGTAGACTTCATTAGTAGTCTTAATAACGCCGGTCCTGGACCGCCAATTTGTGAACCACCATATTTAACTTTATTCTACTCTTTTTGAGGTCAAAACTACTTCTAGAGCTTAACAATTTAACAGTCTATAAACGGTACAAAAAATTTGCGTAAAACCATAGTAATTCTCTTGAAAATGCATAAAAACGATTATATTTTAAAACATTTATACCAAATTTTATCCATAAATTTACAGTCACAATTTTGCTCGTTCACAAGCTAAAATTGTATAAAAAACTGAATTTATTTAATCGCCACCAAATTTTGAACGAATATAAACACCCGTATACTCTGTTAATTTAGTACAATTATCTTATAAAAAATTATTAGCATATCACATCGTTCACACCTCAAAATTAGATAAAAAATTGACATTATTTAATCGCCACCAAATTGTGAATGAGTATAAATCGCTAATTTACAGATATTACTTCAATTTTATACTAAAATTTTTGTAATATATACTTTATGTATTACTATCAGGAAAGCACCCTAAAACAAACGTAATCATTAGGGTGGAGCGATTTTTTTTTAATTTAGCAATAGCTTTGGAATACCTGTAAAAAGTTGCTCTATTATCTCCCAAATATACACAGAAAATTTCATTTCGCACATGATATGTTTAGAGGTGCCCCCGACATGATTAAGTTTGGCAAAATTCATGAATTTAGTCGAAAAATAAAAAATATTTAATGAACGCTAAATTACACACTGAGTGTTGCGCAGTTAGTATAAGATAGAAAAATATAATCCGAAGCGAGCGTATTAAGACGCGTGGGTGTTGAAGCACGTGGAGACAATTTCGCAACTCTCCTAAAACGTTATTCAAACGCTATAGTCAACTCGCATGAGAACTATTTCACTTGTGATACCCTTTGAATTTTACGTCTGAGATCAAGAAATAAGACTCATGTAAGTAGTATTTTCAATTTCCTATTTAGGTTCCAGATATTATTGTAATACTTTAGCACATATTATATTATTACAGTAAAATGTCTCATGTCAAAACACGACAAATGATGACCTGTGCTGTGTTCGGATTACTAGAGAAGTTACCAGTATCTCAATTACCAACTTATAATGACATTAAAAATGAATTAAAGCCCAATAAAACAGTAAAAGAGCCAACCGTTCATGACATATCCGAAATATTGGCTCAAGAAGTTTTAGAAATTTGGCAAAAAGCTTCGCTGCCAACTGTTAATGTTAAGAGAATTCTACAACTTATTCGTTCCTACCATGACAAATATAGAATCTTAATGAAACCTTATAAAGGTCGTCAGACAAACAAAAATTACGAAGAAAAGATCAATAGATTTATAACTGAGTCCCACAGATTATTTGATGTTTGCAGTTGCAAATGTAAACTTTTCTCAAATTGTAATTGTTTAAAAGGCAGTCGTGTTCCCAAGGAAGAAATAAATTTTTTACTCGTTCAAAGAACAACAAGAAAAATGGTCATAGGCGGTGTAGATGTGGTTGAAACTATAAAAAATCAGAAAAAAGAAGAAAGAAAACAAAAAAGTTTATCGCGTAACAGAGAGACAACTGATTTTGAGAAACCGTGTTGTTCGCGTTCTTTACCTGAAGACTTGGCAATCGAAAGCGACAGTTCAAGCGATAGCGTAGCTTCTAGTCCTTACCTCGAAGCACCAAAAAAAAAACAGTTGATCCGCCACCAAAAAAAAGGAGATTAAATTTACCATCATTAGCTTTTGCCTGCGATCGTACTGGAGTTTCTGACAGAGCCGCTGCCATTATAGCTTCTTCTGTGTTAAAAGATATTGGCATTATTTCACTAAAGGATCCAAGTGGTTTTATTGATCGTTCAAAGTTGCGCCGTGAAAGAACTAAAGTCAGAACAGCTTTACAGGATGCAGATCGCAAGAAAACCCTACGCAGTATGTATTTTGATGGGAAAAAGGATAAAACGTTGATTAGTATTCGGAAAAAAAATAAATTTTACAGAAAAAAGGGTACTAGAAGACCATTATGTGATTTTATCAGAGCCAGGAAGCGACTATTTCGGGCATGTCACATGTGAGTTGGGAACTGCTAAATGTATTAAAGATACTATATTAACTCACTTGAAATCCAAATCGGTGAAACTCAGTGAAATAGTTGTTGTTGGTTGCGATGGAACAGTAGTAAACACAGGTTTTAAAGCTGGTATTATTCGTTTGATGGAAGAAGAACTGAATAAACAATTACAGTGGTTTATCTGCCAGTTGCATTCCAATGAATTACCACTGCGACATCTGTTGTTATATTTGGACGGAAAAACTACAGGGCTTAAATGCTTATCAGGTGCCATTGGATATCAGTTACAAAAATGTGAAACAACGCCAATAGTCGAATTCAACGCCATTTCTACAATATTACCTCAAATTTCCATGGGTGATTTGAGTACCGAACAAAAATATCTGTACGATATTATGATCGCTATCAGCACTGGCGGTTTTTCTTTAGATTTAGCTAACATTGGACCTGGATCTCTCAACCACTCTAGATGGCTTACAACAGCAAATCGAATTCTAAGATTATATGCTACTAAACCGGACCCCGAAGAAAAATTGGTGATATTAGCCACGTACGTGATGAGAGTTTATGGTCCGATGTGGTTTAGAATAAAATGTAATCCCTCGTGTATAAACCACCAGTGGTAAACAATTAGTCTGAGTCGCTATTTGAACGCCGATATGAAGAAGGTCATTGACAAGGTAATTCAACGAAATGGATTTTTTTGTCACCCAGAAAATGTTCTTATTTCTATGCTTGGAGATGAAAGGGAAATCATACGAGATCTAGCATATCGACGAATTTTAAAAGCAAGAAGTGAGAAAGCTCCAGGACTTGGAACGTTTAAACTACCTTCATTTAATTTCGATGCTGAAGATTATACCGACATTATAACGTGGCGAGACTGTGAGATAACTGAGCCACCTCTGGCTTTAAATTTATCTAATGACGACTTGAAAGCCATTGTCAAAGACGGTCTCGGCACATGTCAAAAAATTAAAGATTTTCCATGCCATACTCAAGCCGTTGAGCGCTGCATCAAAGTGGTGACAAACTTCAAGTGCAGTTTGTGGAAAAAATAAACGAGACGAGATCAGGGCAAGGCTACTATCACGTCAACAAATGCCTACTTTTGATACAAAGAAACAATTTAATATATAATTATTGTATTTCTGAATAATTATCTAGTTTACCATTATTTCTTGTATCTCGCTTCTTTAAATCTGTATAAAAAATATAAGATATTGTCCTAACAAATAAAATATGTAGTTTGATCACAATATGAAAAATAGGTAATTTTTTTAAAATTTTCAATTGTGTTGGGGCACCTCAAAACATCATTACAAATAGGTAATATTTCGTACGTTTAATTTACTCATTGAAATGCAACTTTATATCGCTATACCATTTTAAAAAACAAAAATTTTTTTTTATTCATACATTATCGCTCCACCCTAGTAATCATGTATCATGAACATTGAATGTAACGTAAACGTAATAATTTAAGTAATATGTCTTACACCAAGTATGTATTAATAAGCAAATTTCAATAATATAATTTTATTCTCATAACAATTAAAAAATAGATTTCAATTGTTTTCAAATCTCCAATGCCAATGTGTCAGTTCTGTTTTCTTGGATACATCTTTTAACATCTCTCCAACACAATGATTTTTTATTTAATTTCTCAGTGTATATGTATCTATATACAACATGATTGTAACTTTTGACATGTTTACAATGATCAAACATATTTTTTATAATTTTTTATAATTTTCAAAAAATTAAATCACAATGAAAGACAATTAATTTACAAAAATTTTATTTTATAATAAAGAAAAACAAAACTTAATTAATCTGATCCTGATGATGCACCCGAATCGCTGCTTTCATCACTGCAACAACCACAATACATTTTGTGTGAAACATCAACTATTACTATAGGTAGGTACCTATTTGCAAATAATTAACAAATAATTTATAATGTTTAATTACCTGAAGATGTTCCGCATTAAATTAATCGCTCCATCCCTGCTGAGGTTGTCTTCAAATGTCATTGTAATTTCACCCTTCTGATAATGACGTAGTTTTATTTGTTTCTCCCCGATATCATTAAATCCTCCAATAACTGTTTCATTATTCAAAATTATTTCGACCTGCTCTAAGTGTATAATTAAGAAATGGGGACGTTTTATTAGTTTGCCTGCCACGGTTATATTATTATAACTGATTTCTACGTACATATTTAATTCTTCCATTTTGGACTTTCTATTTTAAACTGAATATAATCATCTAAAATTGCCTCCATTGCATTCACAAAAAAGATCACTTTTTATAAAAACAAACTTCTTTTCCTTTACCAAAAAGATTTAACATTAACATGAGAATGACATTGAAAAATAAAAAACAAATATAATATTCTTACATTTATTTATGTGAAATGATTTGAACTAAAAAAGAGTAGGTATACAGGATATTATCATATACTTTAATATAATATACTATAATTTTATTCACAGAACGTTTATATTTTTTGTTAGATTATAGAGAATCTTATTTTTATTTTAATATTAACTGTTTACAAAAACAGATTCCTTTAATTTCATTTCTTTTTAGAAAATATTTTAATTATATAATATATATTTATTTATAGGTATTCATGTTTAATAAAAATACAAGGAGTTACTTCTTCACCAGTATAAAGACACACAAACGAAAAATATAACTAGTAGACATTTAAATATATACCTACCTACATAAAAGAGTACCTACAAATTAAAAACAATTTCATTATTTATAAAAAGTCAGAGCGCTATATCATAAGTTATGATATACTGGTGAAGAAATAACTCCTTGTATTTTTATTAAACATAAATACCTATAAATAAATATACAGGGTGTCATTTTGAAAACGTACCACCCTCTATATTTCGGCCCCTATAGAAATTCCAAAAATATGCAAAAACACGTCAAACTTATTTTTAAGGGGGACATTTTGTAGGCTGGTTTTCAATTAAATTACATCAACCCTCTAGCGGGGGTGGACATAACCTCTAAAAATTTAAATGGAAATGGGGGTTGAGTGATACCTCATTTTAAAGGTCGTTTAACCCGCTTTTCAAAAATGCTAAATTCTTGCCTTTTCTTTTTAGCAGTTCGCGAGATATTTGGTGAAAACTGTATAGAAGTTTAGGTATCAAAAACACTTTGTGATATTGCTTTAATGAATTAAAATAAATGAAATTGAGGTATTACATAACGGTAAATTTTTAAACTATTTTTACTTCTAATATCCAACGAAATAATAAAGACGCATACTATTCAGTTAAACATTATTATTGGAAAGAATGTGATTTACCTAAACTAGTACTTGTGATAGTCGTACAGGTAGTTTAACGTAGAAAAAAAAGAGCCCTGGTTTAAGCATTCTTGACATTCTTGTCAAATTTTTCTTTACTTGTCACTCCATTTATTTTAGCCAAAATTACTTTATTGTAAAATTAGTTTTGCGAGGTAAAATTTGCGATTTTATTACATTATTTTTAAAAATGGTGTTTACACTTCAACAAAGAATTGAAATTATTCTTATTTATGGGGAATGTGGAAGATGCGCAAGAAGAACGTCAAGAATGTTTAATGAAAGGTATCCGAATAGTAATTTAAATCATAAGTATGTTCTACAATTAGTCGCTAAGTTTAGTGAAACTGGTTCCGTTGCTAACAAAAAAAGAAATATTAGCCGTGTCTTGGATGAAGCAGCACAAATAGAAGTATTAGGCACCTTTACTGCAGAACCCTCCACATCACTTCGCATTGTAGCACGCCAAGTAGGAATGTCTCACGAAACAGTAAGGAAAGCACTAAAGTTAAATAAGTTTCACCCCTATAAAATGCAAATTCTACAACAGCTTTTTGACGACGATTTCGACAGAAGGATTGAATTTTGTGAAACAATGACGGATTTTATAAATGAAAACCAAAATATCTTGCACAATATTTGCTTTACTGATGAGTGTACTTTTTTTCTTAATGGGCATGTTAACAAGCAAAATTGTCGCTACTGGAGCGATGAAAATCCGCGACTTTTTAGGGAAGGTCACACACAGTATCCAGAAAAAGTGAACGTTTGAGCTGGTATCCTTGGGAATACTATTATTGGACCTTCATTCATTGAAGGAAATCTAACTGGTGAGCTCTACTTAAATTTGCTTGAAGAAATAATAGACCCCTTAATAACAACTAGTTTGGAAAATCAAATTGACGCGGCTGGTAACATGGTTTTGCAAGAAGATCTTCTACACTTCCAACAAGATGGAGCTCCACCACACTACTATCTTCCAGTTAGACAGTGGCTAAATGATAGATTTCCTGGCAGATGGATTGGTCGAAGAAGAGCAATAGAATGGCCACCACGATCACCCGACTTATCGCCTCTAGATTTCTTCCTATGGGGGCATCTAAAATCGATTGTTTATAAAACACCGCCTCGAGATTTGCAAGATTTAAAGAGAAGAATAACAGCTACATGTAGAGAACTTCAGGCAGAAGTGTTTCGAAATGTTAGAGAGGAGTTTGAGAGTAGACTTTATCACTGTTTAGAAAATAATGGACAACATTTCGAAAATTTTATAAAATAAGTTACTTTTTATTAGTTTTTTAATGTTTTATTGCAAAACACTTGATACTTGTATGTTCATGGTTTGACTTGATTTCTTCAAAAGTATTAAAAATAAAGGACAAGAAATTAGCATTTTTGAAAAGCGGGTTAAACGATCTTTAAAATGAGGTATCACTCAACCCCCATTCCCATTTAAATTTTTAGAGGGTATGTCCACCCCCGCTAGAGGGTTGATGTAATTTAATTGAAAACCAGCCTACAAAATGTCCCCTCTAAAAATAAGTTTGACGTGTTTTTGCATATTTTTGGAATTTATATAGGGGCCGAAATATAGACGGTGGTACGTTTTCAAAATGACACCCTGTATATTATATAATTAAAATATTTTCTAAAAAAAAATGAAATTAAAGGAATCTGTTTTTGTAAACAGTTAATATTAAAATAAAAATAAGATTCTCTATAATCTAACAAAAAATATAAACGTTCTGTGAATAAAATTTACCTAAAGTAGAATTCTGTGTATATTAAAGTGTAACTAAATAGAAACTAATAATGAAATTCTCAAAAAATATAATTAGATGGTATCAAAATATTAAAACAACATAGATTATTCTAAATTGTGATTTAAAAACAAAATTTGTGCAATTTTGGACGACTGAAGAGAAGTTCTTCTTTGTGTTGCTATTTGTCCAGCTTTCGAAAAGATTCGCTCACATGGTACGGATTTACCTATACAGGGTGGTCCTTAAGTTTGTCGAGAAATTTTAGGGTGCGATTCCTTGGATTATCTCGAGAGAAATAGTTCCTATAAACATTTGTCCTAAAGTTTTCCGTTGTAGAGATACAGGTTGTTTAATTTTTCAAAAAAAAAATTTTTATTTCAAAAATTTAAGAAACGGTTACAATAAACCCTAAAGGTACTGTTGAAAATGACCACCAACAGCTAATATGCAGGCTTCTATCCTCCTATTCAATTGCATACTCACACGCTGAAGAAGTCCGGGAGTGTTTCGAATTGTTTCGCATCCAACAATTATGCGATTTCTTAGGTCATCGAGATCTTGAATTGGCGAAGTATAAACAAGGGATTTTAAATGTCCCCACAGAAAGAAGTCTTAGAGGGTTCAAATCAGGTGACCTTGGAGGCCACGGCTGATTCGGAACTTCCACTCCTCGGCCTATCCATCTATTCTGATATGTCCTATATAAAAATTACCTAGCTTGTAAACTAAAGTGTGCTGGAGCGCCGTCATGCATAAACCAAAGTTCATTTCGGATCAAAAGTGGAATATCTTCTAAAAGGCCAGGCAACTCGTTTTCAAGAAATAGCCGATATGATGCACCATTAAGTCGTATAGGAAGGAAAAAGGGACCAATTAAATAATTATTAATTATCCCCGCCCATACATTTAAGGAAAATTGTTCTTGAAAGTGCATCTCCCTTATGGCATGCGGATTTTCATCTGACCATAAATGGTTGTTGTGGAAATTCCTAATACCATTTCTGGAGAAGTTCGCCTCGTCAGTAAATAGAATGTAGGTTAGAAATTGTGCATTTTGGGCAATTTTTTGTCGGAACCAATCACAAAGGACTAAGCGTTGCGGAAAGTCACGCGGAAGAAGAGCCTGTACTCTCTGAATATGGAAAGGATATAATTGTTGATTGTGTAATATCCTTAAGATGGTTTGATGGCTTGCGTTTACCGTTACACCAATCTTTCTTGTACTGGTTTCTGGATGTTCATCGATTATCTGCAGAACAGCTTCCTCTAAATCGGGTGTTCTTTTAGTTTGAGGTCTTCCCGGAGTATTTTTGTTTCTCTCAAATGTACCAGTTTCTGCTAGACGACGGTGAATATTACTGAAAGTTTCCGCACAAGGTACAAGTCGTCGAGGATATTTTTGTTTGTACATACGCCTTGCTTCATAACTATTTCCATTAGCTAGACCGTACACAAAATGCATGTCTGCCATTTCAGCATTTGTATAATTCACCATAATTACAAAAAAAGATTTGTAGGTACGAACTTTCAAATTAATTATTGTTTGACAATACTTATGACTAGAGAACGGACATTCTTACCACATGACTCGACGTAATTCAATGAAGTATTTGTTAGATTTACCCAGCCATCTGGTCCGCAGCGATTACAATGGACAACAGAGTTATTGTATTCCGATGATATATTTCATTAAACGCAATCGGTAATTCGAAATGTTTATAAACTTCGCAGAGTACATCCCGGCGTAATACAATGAAGTATTTGTGTTTGACTTTCTTGGCCACCTGATTTCGCCGGCGTTAACAATGGACAACGGCTATTGTATTCGGAGAACTTAGTCATGTGGTAAGAATGTCCGTTCTCTACTTATGACAATTACGTAAGTACAAATAAATGCTGTAAACATGACAACCAACACAACACCTCCCTAAATCGATTTCTAAATTTTTTAAATAAAATTTTTTTTTGTGAAAAATTAATCAGCCTGTTTCTCTGCAACGGAAAACTTTAGGACAAATGTTTATAGGAACTATTTCTCTCGAGATTACCCAAGGAATCGCACCCTAAAATTTCTCGAAGAAATTAAGGATCACCCTGTATATACAATTATACATAGTCTTTTTCTCACAATTTGATATAACAGAGGATACACACATTTCCTTTCCTTCCACCATAAGAGTGGATCTTGACCTCTAGGTATCAGTGGTTCCTGTAAATATTTGTCAACTTCAATTATTCCTGCCGCTGTTGAATTTTTTGATGCCCTTAAACTGACTATTTTTTTGTCAAAATTTTTCCATAATGAAGTGCTGGCCGAGACATTTTGCATTGTTGAAACAGATATCACCTGTTCACCATCACTAACGGTGCTGTTAATACATATAGAGCCAGCTTTCTTTTTTAATGACGCACATGCTTTATCCGCTTTATTAGAATCAGAAAATGCATATTTTTTAAATCTCGGATCAAGAAGTGTAGCTTGAGCAATTAACTCATTATCTTCTATAGTGCTAAATCACATGGTTACTTGGTCTACAAAAATGTGAATCATTTCGCGAAGCTCAGGTAGACTATCAATATTAAAATGCCCTACATGTTGCTTCATAGTTTCAACAAATATTATAATTTTTGAAACTGATAAATTTTTTTCTGCACTAATTTCATTAGTAACTTCATTAAAAATGCCTAAAATATCAATGCTTTTTTCAATAATTGTCCAATCCGTTGGAGTTAGCATATTTATTGGTTCATGGCATAGAATAGCTAAAGAGTAGAAACCACTGCTTCTTTAATTTTAAAAATTCTGGTGAGCATGTCATATGTGGAATTCCACCTTGTAACAACATCTTGCTTCAACTTCAGTTGAGGCAACCCCATCTGTTCCTGTATTTGGTGAAGCTTCGCAAGAGCATGCGAACTTCTTTTAAAAAATTCTACAATTCTTTTTACTTTTTCAATTGTTGGAAATATTTTCTGTAGAGCTGTTTGTACAACTAGGTTTACAGTATGAGCAAAACAGCCTAAGTGACGCCAACCACCATTTCTAATTGCTGCTGTAATATTGGAGGCATTGTCACTCACAACCACAACTATTTTATTTTCAATGTTCCAATTTTTGAATGTGTGTCAAGAAAGTTGATAAATGTTTTGCTGTATGACGCTGATTGAATGAAGCGCATTCTAGCAGATTTGCACAAAGTTCACTTTCCGCACTGATCCAGTGTGCTGTTACTGCCAAAAGACTTTCATTATTTACAGAGGTCCATTCATCTGTAGTTATACATATAGCAAAAGCATCTCTTAAGCGATTTTCAACCTGCAGCTTTGTTACATTAAATAATTCAGGAATTAATGAAGATGACATTATTTTACGACTGGGCAAATTGTAACCCGGACATAATAAATTTACAAATTTTCTAAATTCAGTATCTTCAACAATTCTGAAGGGCTGATATTCTTTTACTATCATTTTTATTAATTGTTAGTCGAATTGCTTGGATTTATTGGTTGCAATGGGTCTATGAACACCAACAAAGTCACTTATTGCTGTCTGTCGTGTCGATATTAGTGTAGCACCTTTGTCTGACTTTTCAGAAGCACTAGGATTATTCTCTGAAAGTGCATCGTTCACTTCACTTCCCCTACTTGTACTTGAAATTGCAGGTGATTTATCTCTGGTAGGTGCACTAGTTGCTACTACCGCAACATGTTTTGCTTTTAGATGTCGCGAAAGGTTACCGGTCGAACCGCTCCTTGCACTAATTGCACTATTTGAGAACAATAACAACACTTGCCCTTACTATTGTCGACTATATTAAAATGATTCCAAATTTCACTTCTTTTTCTGGAACTCATTTTTACGTAAATATTTTTAAAGAAGCTATCGTTGTTATAAATATAATTTATAATAGTATAAACTTGAATAAAAGACAATTTGTCTTCTGTAATATAATTTAAATAGAAAAATTGATGCGTCATATCAAATACAATATAATGCCGTATAACAGTGGAATAGTGTGTATGCCGTTGTTTATAGCATAAAAGGATATCTGATTCAAACACACATGCATATTGTCTAATCTCCAAACAAATTTATATTAATAAAATAATAAGTAGGGAACGGACATTCTTACCTCATGACTCGGCGTAATTCAATGAAGTATTTGTTAGACTTACCCAGCCATCTGGTCCGCAGCGATTACAATGGACAACAGAGCTTTGTATTCCCAAGATATATTCCATTAAACGCAATCGGCAATTGGAAATGTTTATAAACTTCGCTAAGTACATCCCGACGTAATACAATGAAGTATTTGTGTTTGAGTTTCTGGGCCACCTGCGTTAACAATGGACAACGGCTATTGTATTCGAAGAACTTAGTCATGTGGTAAGAATGTCCGTTCTCTAATAATAAGTGTGAATCATGCAACGTGTATAATATTTAGAGAACGGACATTCTTACCACATGACGGCGTAATTCAATGAAGTATTTGTTAGACTAACCCAGCCATCTGGTCCGCAGCGATTACAATGGCCAACAGAGTTATTGTATTCCGATGATATATTCCATTAAACGCAATCGGTAATTCGAAATGTTTATAAACTTCGCAGAGTACATCCCGGCGTAATACAATGAAGTATTTGTGTTTGACTTTCTTGGCCACCTGATTTCGCCGGCGTTAACAATGGACAACGGCTATTGTATTCGGAGAACTTAGTCATGTGGTAAGAATGTCCGTTCTCTAATAATATTGTATTTCATTGAGTGGATAATAATAATAATAATAATGCTTTGAACGTCTTTTTTTTAATTCTTTTAATATGCACTATCTACCAATCAATACGATTGTTTCTTCCTCCTGGTTTGAAGGAAGTCGGTATGTGTAGACCGAAGTATGTGTTGAAATAATACAATATTTTTTGTATTACACTAATATATTTACAAGTTTAATCTTGGAGTTCCGTTAAATAAATGCAGTATCTGGTCTTAATACTAAAGACCGAGAAAAACTGGCTAATAAATAATATTGCTCCTATTTAGATCACTGAGATCTTAGTAGGAACTGTTTGTTAGATCACTGAGACCTAAGCTTTAACTCGAAGAGATCGTACTTGTAACTGTAGTGAGCTCTAAGAGATCTTGTTTGGAACTGTAGTGAGCTCTAAGAGCTCTTGTTTGGAACTGTTAGTTAGATCGCTGAGACCTAAGCTTTAACTCAAGAGATCGTACTTGTAACTGTAGTGAGCTCTAAGAGATCTTGTTTGGAACTATTTCTTCATTCCCTTATTTTTCGGCAAGAAAGTTTTCTCCCCGTCAGTCAAAGAGAGGGAGAAAACAATGAAAAAGAGTATACGGAAATTTCCATATAACCATTTTTGCCTTTCTAAGAAAAGTATATGCTGTAGTTTCCGACGTCATAAATGTATTAAAATAAACAATATACGCCGGAAACCCTTAATTATAGAAAATAAAATACCTCTTAAAGTAATAAATATACAATGCACAGAGATAAACTAATATTTCGCAGAATCGCCTCGAACCAAATTATTAAATCTATTATAATAATATATAACAGGAAATATGTACAGGGTTATTCATTATAAATGTCCCAGCCCTTACCATAGTTATTATTGCAAAAAAAAAAAAATTTTTGAAATAAAAGTTGAATGGTTATAGACTAATTTTATTATAACGTTAACAAAAGTACAGTGGCGTGCGTAGTTTAGGGGACACAAAAAATAATTGTTTTTTTTTAAATGAGACACCCTGTATATTATTAAATTTTTGAAAAGATATTTTTCTTCTGATTTCAAAAATATACCATATCATACCCCTGTCTTACACCGTTCTTATGTTATTAAAGGATAAATATAGTAAATTAAACTAGTTACTATAAATATTGAAAAGTTAATATCATCAAAGAAAGCTATGAAAATCACAATTGTCATGTTTATTAAATGTCATTTCTTTATTGAAACATTCAAAATGGTTTACAGTGTAGCAGAAAAAATTCAAATATTTACTTGCTATATAGAAAATAACAAAGATAAACGTGCAGCGCAAAGAGCATACAGGGAGTTGTATCCAAATCGTCCAACACCCGCAGACAATACGTTCAGACGTATTTACCAACAGGTAAATAATACCGGTAGTTTTAATAGAAAAAGGCGAGTAGTTCATGCAAACAACGAAGATCAATTAGATGTACTGCTTTATTTCGACGGTAAGCCCTCTTATAGGTATTCTTGAAAAGTTTTTTTAAACACTATATTATTTTTTAGAAAATTCTGAATGTAGTATAAATAATGCAGCAGCTCATTTAAATATAAATTACTCTAAAATACAACGTACGTTGAAAACTAACAACTACAAACCATATAAAATTTTACCCGTACAACTTTTGACAGAGGCTCA
Source organism: Melolontha melolontha (assembly GCA_935421215.2). Taxonomy (NCBI): domain Eukaryota; kingdom Metazoa; phylum Arthropoda; class Insecta; order Coleoptera; family Scarabaeidae; genus Melolontha; species Melolontha melolontha. The sequence goes on along the minus strand of OW285235.1, from coordinate 253,051,094 downwards.
TAAAAGGAAAAGGTTAGAGTTTTGCCGCCAAATGATCCAAAAGTTATATGAAGATCCTGATTATTTGACTAAAATATTATGGACCGATGAATCATGCTTTTCTACGGCTGGAGTTTTTAATAGGAAAAATCGTAGGTCATGGGAAAACAAGGAGAATAGGAAAAGATTGATAAAACCAATAAAAAAATCAGGAAGAAAAACTCTTAGTGTATGGTGTGGAATTTTCAGAAACAAAATTGTTGGACCCATATTTTATGATTTCAATTTAACTGGAGTTACCTATCTGGAAATGATTCTTCCTGAAGTTGAAAATATTCTTGTAGAGAATTTTCCGGACGTTCAACTTCAGGATATGATTTGGATGCAGGATGGGGCAACTCCGCATAATGTCTTACCTGTTAAAGAGCATTTGAACAATGTATTTCAAGTGTGGATAGGGAATAATGGAACCATATTATGACCTCCTAACAGTCCGGATCTATCCCCTATGGACTCATATTTTTGGGGATTTTTAAAAGACATAATAAATAATAATAATGACTGTATTCAAGGCATGAAAGACCGAATTCAATTAGAAATAAATAATCTAAATGTAAACAATCAAGCCATTTCTGATGCAATTCAAAATATAATTAGACGTTTAGAATTATGTATTGAAAATAATGGTGGACACTTCGAACAACTTTTGTAAGTTATTATTTATTTATAGTTGTAAAGTTATCTTTGTTATATTCGTTTTATAGGTGTTATTTGTAATTTTAATTAAATGTTGACCAAAACTCATTTGTAGATACAAAACTTTTATTTAATAACTTAAGAACGGTGTAAGACAGGGGTATGATATGGTATATTTTTGAAATCAGAAGAAAAAGATCTATTCAAAAATTTAATAATATACAGGGTGTCTCATTTAAAAAAAACAATTATTTTTTGTGTCCCCTAAACTACGCACGTCACTGTACTTTTGTTAACGTTATAATAAAATTAGTTTATAACCACACAACTTTTATTTCAAAAATTTTTTTGTTTATGCAATAATAACTATCGTAAGGGCTGGGACATTTATAACGAATAACCCTGTACAATAAAACTTATTCTATTATATTTATGCTTATTCAAATACATTATTTACATAATGAATGGATTAACCAGAGGGTTTTGCCTGTAATAAAATAAATAGTATTTATGACTGTAGAAAATAAGACAATGAAGAAATGTAATACCTGACCAGTCCTAAAGTAATTAACAATATTAAAGATATCAGAACTCCAAGACCTTTTCTATATACAATATATAATATTTAAAATTTAAAAACTAGGATTAAATATAAATATACCTACATCTAAATAAAACAAAAAATACAAAATTAAATCTATTTTGCCCGAACAACGATTGTGGGCAAAATATTTTTTTATGAATTTTGGTTATGAATTTCGGATGAAAATATAAACCCGCCAAGCCGATATCAAATTTACGAGTGCGTTTATTACGAGCACCCATTATGAATTTCTTTTATTTCTTTGAAACGAAATTAACCGTTGCTTATTTACAGCATGGCAATGAAAATATTGATTTGGTAAAAAAAATTATTGTTTCTGGTGTTTTATTTTACATTAGAATATACTCGTAATACGAATTTACGACATATTTAATAATTCGTTGTTAAAGTAGAATATATGTATTTCAAATGGTCAGTAGTTAAGCGGGTGAACTATAAATATGGCCTTAGAAGGCCATATTTATAGTCCGTGCTAATACTTACTTAAATTGCGTACTAACATAAGCACGCCTTACTTCGAAGTTTGGGTCAAGTACGCGTTCTATTTTATAAACAATACTTCGGAAATTCTCGGGATAGATTCGCTCCAAGCACGGAACGTTAGGGAATTTTGTTATCGGAATGACATTTTGGCGCGAAATTGTTCTTTGTGGATCTTTTTAAGTTGCATTTGGTTCGCATGTTTTTTATTGAAAACCAAAGATTTCACAGTTTATAGTGTAATTTGTTAAATTTAATAAATACTTATTAAAGGTAAATATAAAATAAATAGATTTTGTTGAATTGATGAAATAGAAATACAAAATGAACAATAAAAAAATTATCCATAATTTTGCAGATGAATAAATCGGCAACATTTACCACGAAGGAAAAAATGCTTCTGGCACAGCTCATCAAAGACCATAACATGTTCATATTGCAGTAAAAGCACTAAAGGAAAAAGATGGTAGGGTTCAAAAACTTAATAACTCCATTAGCCATCAGCAGGAGCTTCATCAACTTAGGAAAATGGTTATCGGAGAGGACCTGTGGAGGGCTAAATATTATTCAAGGGTTGCTGAACTAGAGGTATCCAGGATTGAGGGAGAAAAGAGGAGGATTAAATTAGCAGTGGAGACAGCTGAGCTAGATCGACAGAGAGCTGCTGATGAAGCTGAATTGGCAAAGCTCAAACTTCAGCAATTTAAAAGAAAGGTGAGTATGGTTAGCAATTTTGTTACATTACTTTCATCTTTTGTAATTCATTGATTTTACAGTTCTCTGAAGATCAATAGACTTGACTTTCTTGACTATATAACATGTAAGGTATATATACACATAGGTATTAAATGATAAGAAGTGTTTTTATTATTGTGTATATTTAAGTTAATTTATAGTTTCTCTGTGTAAAGGTTATGAGTTATGAGCTAGCTCTCTGAAGATCGATAGACTTTAGTTGGTGTAGGTATATATAGACATAGGTATTATATGGTGAGAAGTGCTTTTATTATTGTGTATTGTAGTTAATTTATAGTTGTTCTGTGCAAAGGCTATGGGCTGCTCTTGATTTATATTGCTAATTTAAAAGGCGATTAAAAGGAAAGTTTTAGTTTTTTGGTGTATTTTTTATCGGCAAGCTTTACTGTTGCATTTGTCTATATATTTTCAAATCATAATACTTTAAAGAATTAAATTAATTTGTTAATTTTGAACACTAATGAACATTATTAACTTAAATATTTTAATAATAAAACTAAATGAACTAAATTAAAATTCTTTAAATACTTTTATGTTTTGAAAATTTGAATTCATTTTCATATACTATATTTCTGCATGTTTATGGGATATATTAAAAATCATAGGTGTTTTATTTGCCTTTGGAATTGGACAGAGGTACTTTTGCAATGTAAATTTGTTTTTCAGTTGTAAATTTGAAAGGTTAGTTTTAAGGTGCTTTTTGCTATGTATTAAACAACTTAAGAGGTGCTTTCCTGCTGTATACATTACATTAGTATATGTTGTCATTTTTGTGTTGTTTGTTGATTTTCAGATATTAATTGAAAAGGTGTTACTTTAATGTACTTTTTCCTATATAAATTAATTGTGTGTAATCACTTGTTTAATTTGAACTGTTCTCGGTTCTTCAGACCAGATTTTTAATATTTTATATTATTAAAAATACCTTTGTAATTTAAACTTTTTTAAACGAAATAAAACAAATCTACTTGACATGCGTACTTTTTTTTAAACGTATTCCTATATTCACTTAAATGGGAGAAGGTAACCATTAATAAAAATCTACTTTAAGATTAAAAGGAAACTCAGTGTGTTCAGTAAATACATATTCTTTGGAATTATCTAAACACAATGAGAGAAAAACCCATGTTTATTAAATAATATATACATTAGAATATTTTGATAACAACATACAGAAATATTTAATACCTACTAGTGTCCAAAATGTTGTTGAATGAAGTGTCTCCGAAAATCTAACTCCCTTTCTCCATCGTTGGCATTTCTAACAGCTGGTACTTCATCAACATTTTCTTCAAAATCTTCATTATCTCTTAAACCAATATTATATAATACCGCAGTTGCACATATAATTGCAATTGACGTTTCCAATTTAGTTTTAAGACTTAGTTGAAGGCAAGGAAATCGTCTTTTCCAGGTACCAAACAATCTTTCTACAATATTTCGTGTTGTTCTGTGTGCTCTGTTATATCTTTCTTCTTGTTCATTTCCTATTTACATAAATTGTTGTGAATTATTAGCCATAAATATTTGGTGTTTATTATAAATACCTGCTTGTATTACCGGGGCAGCAGATAATGTCTACATGCATACCCATTGTCCCCAATTAATAAACCTGGAATGTCTCTTCTTTCCATTCTCTCTTAAAGCACTACGGTCAAATATAACACTGTCATGACTTGAGCCTGGATGCCTAACAACTATATCCATTACTTCTCTATTAGCACCTGAAACGACCTACAATAGATAATAGTACAGTGTAGTTGACTATTATTTCAGTTCTACAATACCTGAACATTTAAAGAAAAGAAATCCATTCTATTACGGAATACCTCAGCATTATTACCTCCTGGGCTTGATATTTTTATATGGGTGCAATCAATACATCCTACGACATTTGGAAAACGAGCAACTACATAAAACCGTATAATATTTGTGCGTCTTCCTTCTACAGTTCAAGGAATAAAATATCCTAATTGTTCCGCTATCAATACTGATACTCTTTTAATAATTACGCTTATGGTAGGTTGACTTATACCTCGCAAATCACCGGATACAACATGAAAATTACAAGTGGCATGAAAACGTAAGCAAACAAGCAACTGCAATATTGGAGGTATTGGTAAACCACGATTAGTAGGTTTTTGTAGGCCCTCCAAAACTAATGGTAATAAAGTATTTGCCACAGTATTCTTGTGAAATCGATAACGGGCACGAAATTCGTTCCCGTTAAAAAATTCCATTGCTATTCGGCATCTCGTATGTATCTTTTTCGGACACGTTCTACATGCATTTCTTCTTCTAGAACATCTATATATTCCAAAAATTCATCTAATTCTAATTCTTGGTACACATCCATATCGCTCAAAAAATAAATGTTAAAGTTCAAAATATTAAGAGGTTATATTTTTATGCTCGAACTGTCAAACAGCTACTTAAGGTAGCGCCAACACAACCTTAAGAAATTATTAGATAATCGCCGCCTTAAGTATCAGCTGGTGCTTAAGGTTGGTTTATAAATCGCAAATGCGTCACAATCACATACTTATGTCCATATTTATAGTCAGACCTTAAGGCGGCGTCTATGCTTAAGTATGTGATTGTGACGCATTTGCGATTTATAAACCAACCTTAAGCACCAGCTGATACTTAAGGCGGCGATTATCTAATAATTTCTTAAGGTTGTGTTGGCGCTACCTTAAGTAGTTGTTTGACAGTTCGAGTATAGAAATATAACCTCTTAATATTTTGAACTTTGACATTTATTTTTTGAGCGATATGGATGTGTACCAAGAATTAGAATTAGATGAATTTTTGGAATATATAGATGTTCTAGAAGAAGAAATGCATGTAGAACGTGCCCGAAAAAGATACATACGAGATGCCGAAAATCCAATGGAATTTTTTAACGGGAACGAATTTCGTGCCCGTTATCGATTTCACAAGAATACTGTGGCAAATACTTTATTACCATTAGTTTTGGAGGGCCTACAAAAACCTACTAATCGTGGTTTACCAATACCTCCAATATTGCAGTTGCTTGTTTGCTTACGTTTCTATGCCACTTGTAATTTTCATGTTGTATCCGGTGATTTGCGAAGGGAATAAACAAATTAGTAACGAAATAATGTATTTGGCGACTATAAACAAATAAAACCACATTGTTGTTTACTATTCAACGAATTTTAAAAATAAAACTTAGTAATTGTATTATTCAATTATGTCTTAATACAGAAGACTAAAAACAATAATTTTGCACATAAGTATATTTTATCTATATTTTTAGTATATATTAAAGAAATAATCTCTTTAAATTATCTATAATGGATCACAATTTTAAGGATTTTTCGAAAATAGCATGCAAACGATTTTTCTAGATCGCCAACATCCAATGTTATTATCCTTAATAGAACTAGTATAAATGACGGCAAATTAGTAATTTTGTATTATTCTAATTCATCATAATAATCCTACAATTACTATTATATAAGAATAATTTATTCCAGATTAACAAAATTTTTAATATAAGACAATTATTGTCGTTGTTATGGAAGAAGTTAAATAAACGTCATTGTTCTTGGTTGATAACGAAAGTGATTAAAATTGAGTGAAATCACTACAAGTAGTCAATATTACCAATATATAATTACGTTAAATTAGTATCATCTAGGTAAGTATCATATCATATTATAGATTGGGTTCACCTATCAGACTAATTTTATAATAATTTAATTAACTTAATAATAAAAACAAATGTTTTAAATGTGTAATAGTTTATTAAAAAAAAAAAAACAAATATGCTTCCAATGGTTTTCCTTTTGATAATATCTACATTACTTTTAAAATTCCTGTTGGTAAATTTTGGTTATAATACAGTCTCATTCTGGAATATAAATGTAGTAAATACATGAAAGGAAATTTGTCACATGGATGAGTAAATTTAGCAGCCAAACACAAGTCCCTGTACAATTGTAAACAGTTTTTTTGTACAGAAAAAAACTCAAATTTATCAAAAAATATATCTTCTAGTGAAGAAATATATACAAAAAAGTTCTCATTTGGCATTTTAAGTTTTCCAAAAGTACTTAGTCCAGCACTATCATAAGCCTTAAAATGACAAAGCATGGAGGGAGGTGGCATCTAATTCCGTATGAGAATTTGCATAATTTCCACACACCTCACAGCAATATTGTTGTGAAAGTTCTCCCCCTGTATATCAAAAAATTTGCATATTTTTCTACATCATCCTGTAGAGGACATCAAACCCTACAATTTAACACCTCAATCATCAAAATCCGATCAGTGGAAGCCGAGATATTCCCGAAATTCCAACACTATCGCCGGTTATATACATATAGTATATTATCAAATAATATACAATAGGCGACCAGTGGAATAACCAACCTAATTCGCGCGATCGCTCACTTGTTCCTTATCTGGTCCACACGTACGGGCGCTCAGAGCTCTTTCAAACAACCGCGCGCACCCCGCTACCCCCGTGACTGTCAAAAACCAATGCCAGGTTTTACCAGGCATAATCGCTGCATTCACTCCAGCGCGGTCATATGATTCGGTATAGGTATTTAATATTTTCTTTTCGCGTGTTGTTTATTGTGCGAGTGTAACGTAAAAACAATAATATTAGAGTGCACGTGCTTGTTTGTTTTTGTATATTGTTGACAATTTATATAAACTCTGTGTATTATGGAGGTGGTCTTTAATTTAATTAATGTGAAGAGATTCTTTAAATATTCATTCGAAGAAAAGATAAAATTAAAAGCAAGTGGTAGGCCATTAGTAGATATTATTATTGAAAAAACCGGTGTAAGTAGAGGGAAAAATTATACACGTAAATTTAGTAGCGATATTTATTCAAAAAACGAATGGATTTGTGGATGCAACAAAAAAATGCTTTATATTGTTTTCCCTGTTTACTTTTTGGTGGCGATAAAGCTTGGACGGAAATAGGGGTGACGGATCTAGAGCACTTGAGTTTGAAAATAAAAAGACATGAGAATTCTAAAAGCCATCTTCATAATTGTATGGAATTTGCGTTACTAGGGTCAACTAATATTACCACCCTTGATAAAGAAAGATTACGAACTGAATTGTCTGTTATTTACTCAAGAACTGATTGTAGATCTTTAAAAGGCGCACTACCTCTTCTAAAATTTTTAATAAAAAACAATCTGGGAGATACGTTGAAAGAGACTAGAAAATTATTAGAAATTGTAATAACAACTCCCATGACAACATCAGAGGCCGAACGATGCTTTTCAACACTAAATCGAATTAAGACGTTTCTCAGAAATTCAATGACCGAAGATCGTTTAACATCTCTTTCCAAGCTATTTATCGAAAAAAAGTTTATTTCCGAAATAGACAATTTTAATGACAAAGTGATAACAAAATTTGCAAATCGAAAAGAACGTAGAATAGATTTAATTTATAAGAAATAATTTGTTAGTAAAGTAGTGCTTAGTGACTCTTATTTTTTTGTGTGACAATTGACAATCGTTCCAGAAATCCATTACTTCAGTGCGGAAGGCGAAGAAAGCACGATAAGATCGATGGGAGACAACCTCTTACTGCCCGTGCAAGGTAATTTTTTTTGTAAAACTTGCAGAACACCTTAAAATTTTTAGCACGAGCCGCCACTGGATATCCACAAATATATCTTAAGGAATTTTGCTCATGTATTGCTGTGTAGTCGCGATCTTTAAAAATTACAATTTTTTCTTCATAAGTCGGATGTTCTGTTCGGAGCATATTCGACGTTTGTTGCATGGATGCAAGCATTCCACAAAAATCCTCTGCGCTATTTTCTGTGCCAGAGTGAAGAAAATCTATACCAAAAAAGCTTTTTATATGTTCTATAGAATTGTATTGGTGTTGAGGACATAGCATTTCCACCCTGTTGTCTAACATTCCCAAAGTAATTTTCAAGACAATCCGTATTTCATCTCCGCGTAAATATAAAAGCATATCCCTTCATTGATACATCTTTCCATATTTCAAGTAAACCTTGAATAGATTGTATCCAACCTTTCACGCATTTTATATTTTTTTGTTCTCGGCCCCTTGTATTAATTTCTTTAAGACATTTCAAATAATTGACCGTTTCATGTAAAAATTCAATTTGATACTTCTCATTCTTGAATGGTTTGTTGTATTGCTTGGCCGGGTTGTATTTGGAAGCATTAAATAAGTCGAAGAGTTTGTCAGATATCTCAATGCATTCTATATTTTTTCGAAGTTCGAAGGAGCAATGTGTGAATCACTTAACTTTGGTGCATATCTATTATTACATGTTTTGTCTGCAGAATAAAATTGTTCTACATGTTCCCAAGCAGCGACTTTATTTTCTATCTGAAATTTGTTTTTCAGTAAATTGTTTCTTATAGATTTTAGTAGATGCGGTGGGTCAAACATAAAAACAATTTTATTATCATCTATAAAGTAATAAGGTTTTTCCGAACTAACACCCAAGTTGTTGGCTAATTAAATAAAATTACTCCCTTGATCAGTTATAAGAACTGAAACAGTTAGACCTATTTCTTTGGCAAAGTAAACGATGTCTTTGATTCCTTGCAACAAGATGTTATGTGGGGTTGTTGTGTGTGTGAAGTAATACCCAATAGGTTGCTTCCAATTGTGGTATAAACCTCTAAGCATAAATACACACAGATTGAAAGAAAGTTTAAAGTTTTCGAGATAGTTATTTCTATTTTGTAAAATTTTTACTCTTCATTTTAATTTTTCACATTCAAGAGCCACTTCTTTTGTTGCTATTGGGGTTTGAGTACTGACGGGCGACGACATGGTTCTAGAGTGACCCCATTGAATGCTTTCATCTAATGTGTCTACAACAAATAGCATAAATTAGAAGCATTTGTCAACGATGTATTCCACTATAACAAAGCATGTTTTATCAAAAAAAGGACATATTCTTGGTAATTACATGTTATCGTAATACGCTAATAAAAAAAGGAAACTATGGACATAAATAAAATTTTGCTTACAATTATGGCTATTTCCTTCTTCCGAAGTCTCAAATTCATATTTTTCATAAGTAGATGGAGACAGGGTTTTGTTGGTTTCTAGAAAACAGATTTTAAAATATTAATTATTTTAAAAGTACTATTAATTATGTAAACAATTTAGTATATTGAGCGAAACATATTTTATTAATGTACTTAAAAATACGTAATACTTTAATAGAATAAAAGGACATATTCCATGGTTAACATACCTGTTACACATGTTTCATGAGGAAACGTAATAGAGCTGCTACTTATATTTTCTTCTGATCTACCGCAGAGTGGCTCTAATAAAAATTTTTTGATTAATGTACTATTTTTCAATAACCATTAACATTATAAACCTCTTTCAAATAATGTGGGGATTGCGTCCTTCTTCAAACGGTTCTTTGACATGCCCGAAAACATTCTGTCTTCAAAATGGACACTACACAGCCTAAAATGGTCATAATATTGCGGTGTGACTTGTTTCAAAATTTCTTGATAATGACCATTTTGCAACCAATTCTTACATCTACAATAAAATATGATTCAACAATGTTCTATTCGAAATTTGTTATACCTATGTAAGTAAACATACCGTGTCAAATCCTTTGGAAATCGGAAAAAGCTAATGCCGTAATTATCTCTTCCATTATTTTTGCAACCAGCAGCAGAACAGCGACGAACAGAAAATTGGGAAAATTGTAAACATGTCTATGATGTCTCATCTCATGACTCATGAGACATCAGACTGTAGTTACTCATGAGTCATGAGTAACTACAGTCTGATGTCTCATGAGTCATGAGATGAGACATCATAGACATGTTTACAATTTTCCCAATTTTTACTACAAGCTGCGCGGTAGTAGTTCTAATTTTAGAACCACGCGCATGCCAATTTTGGCTGAATATTCTATATACTAGTGTCCCAATTGCTATATCTTTAAACTGTGGTATACAGAGAAAAGAGATACTAGAGAAGGGACTGTTATTAATATAAAATCTGTGAAAATTGTGAAACAAACATACCGAGTATTTTCTTTAGTAAATTATTCATTATGTTTCACCAAGAGCCATCCGTGGATTCTATACATTATAATAAAATCTAAATTGCGTTTAGCGACATCTATAATATGGAAGCGAACTAAAATCGAGTGAGCGGGAGTTTCGAGCTATATTAATTGTTTATTATTTTTACTTTTTTTCTTCGTGTTTATAAAAATATAAAATTAAACTTTTCTATCACTTAGCTGTAGTATGTAACTTTAGACAAAAGTGAAAGAAGAGATTTCATAAAATATTTTATATGAAACAATGAAACTTAACTTAAAAAATGTATTAAAACAAAAATAAAACAATTTGAAAAAATATTTATTTCTTTTTTAATTTTCTGTACTTGTCCATACAATATTTGGCAACACTATCACTAACATTACGGGTGTCTTTTCCCTGTAGAATATTATTTAAAGAGTTAAAATAATTATGTATAATCAGCCTACAAAATGTTTTTAATATAACATTTTTAACACTGTCCGTATCATGAATTGAACATTTATATAAAAAATCAAAGTTAATATGGGATGAAGCTGTTACAAGAATTATTTTTTCTAAATGCTTTTTGAAGCATATTTCTGGTAATATATTGATTATAATTAAATATATATTTTTCATTTTAAGAAAAGAATTCTGATCGCAATAAATAAGTTTTTCTTCCCCATTACTGTATTCTCGCATTATTGTTAAAGAGTGTTGTGCAAGCGTTGTTCGATTTGAGACAAAGTTTTTCTTACATGTAGGACAGTGACCAAACTTTGTAAGTACTGTTTTGATTATAAAACCAGTCACAAAACCTACAACAGCATCGTCAATATCTCTTTGAGGAGGAATATTTTCCTTGTCGATGTTCTCTGCAACAATACTTGGTAAATTTTCTTCACTTGGTTGTGCTTGACGGATAAATGACTTTAACGGTAGGAGAAAATTTCCTGACATATCTTTCTCATAATTGAATGTGATTGAATGTGAGGAAACAAAATTATTAACCAACATGCTCTTAAAATAATGCATAAAATCTATACACGTTAGGTTTACATTTCTACCTCCGTGCTGCCTAATTTGCCCAAAAAAATTTTCCAATGGATCTTGGTTAAATATTCGCGGTAGAAAATATGGATAACCCAACTGAAATACTGTCTTCGTTAATAACAGAAATCTTTCTAATGTAATTATCCAATTTTTTAATGATGCAGGAATGGATCTCTGTCGTGCATCCACTGTTATAATAAAACTTATTTTCCTTAAGAACCTTATAGCATGTTTCCAAAACATTATATGACGTGAGTGCTCTGTTACAGCTGATCTTAATTTTCGTGCTGTTTTTGGATATTTTGTGCCTCCATTCACACTATCAAAGACATCATTAAAAAAAAGTAATTATCTCAGCAGTTCGATCTACATCCTTGTCCATACATGTCGATCCATCAACCCTTCTTGACACTAACAAAGAAAAAAAAACATAAACACACACACACATAATTGTATATATGTTTGTTACTTACTGTCTAATCTGTCTATACTCATCCGCTTGATCCCCGATGCTACCTGATTGCTAAATACTTGGCTACAGTAAGATACCTTCATTTTTTTTAATTTTACTAGGTATTACATGGTAATCAGTCAATTTCTTCATCAAACGTAGTCGTCCGCATGGTGCATCAATAGCATAAGCATTCATTATGTGTTCCCACTTGGCAACACATAATTTGTTGTCTTCATTGGTGTATTGTATATTTTTATTTAAGAAATTATTTCTTATCCCTTTTAATAAATGTGGTGGATCATACAAAGGAATGATACTTGCATTGTCCACTTCAAAAACATGTTCATTTAATTGAGAACCATCTCTTAAATAAGCAGCTTTGGTAGAATTTATTAAGGCATTTATTGCTGCTACATTACTCGTGCCTTGATCACATACACAGGCCAGTATTTTCAGTCCAGTGCTGTGTACAGCACGTATCACATCCTTAATAAACCGAACTAGTGTGGCTGTTTTGGTATTACCTTTACAGAATGTATAGGCTATAGGCTGTTTCCATTGTCGAAAGATACCCCGAACCATGAATACAAGTGCATGATCTGCAATTTTGTTGGTGCGTTCATATCCTGTTTCTACAAAACCATCTACTTCATCAGACACTTGATTGTAGTGTAGATGTGGCTGCAGTGCCAGTTCATCAAAAAGTAGAACACAATAGCAATCTTTTTTTTTTAATCGTTGAGCAGCTGTCTTCAAGTGGTTGAACAACATACTGTTTATTCCAGGTCTTATAGGAATGTTGCTTAATAAGCTAATATTTTTTCGGGATGGCAACGCAAACAGCTTAGATAAATGCCTATAGCCTCTACCACTTTGCTTATACAATGATAGTGCCATTATTTTCATCTAAGGTTTGTCATCTAAGGTATATCGTCTTCCCTTAGGGTGTTTTCCAATATTTCTTAGCTGAGAATTAAAAAAGTTTGCTAATATTGGATTAGATTGCAACTCTCCTTGTTCCAGGCTTTTTGATAGACTTGTTCTCTTCGCCAATTTCAATCGCTTTTTTAAAGAAAGCCTTTGCATTTTGTATTGGCTCACTTTTGAACTCAACACTCTAACTTCATTATAAAGGGTTCTTTCTCTACATGAAAGATTTTGTACTCGTGACAAATGTACAGATCTCAGAATTGATTTCCCTAAAAATATAATAAATGTTAGTAAATATAATAAGAATATATACAAACAATTTACTTACTTTTCTTTGGAGTGTTGGTATTAGGTGTGTTTACATTAGAAGATCGTGAAGTACATGGAAGGGATTTTTCTTCACTTTTGCTGGAACACAATTGGCTCTGTTCTAATTCTATTTAAAGATAAATTTTATAAATATCAAGCCAACTTAATATTAATACAAGTTAGAATATTAAATATTTATTAACATTCTCAAGCGAACCTACCATGTGAAAATGTAGCTGTTGTCATTTCTGCAACCTCTGATGATGATGATGCAGATAGTGGACCTTGACTTACTGCTGTAACATTAATACAACTTAAAATATTAAATATTTATTAACATTCTCAGGCGAACCTACCATGTGAAAATGTAGCTGTTGTCATTTCTGAAACCTCTGATGATGATGATGCAGATAGTGGACCTTGACTTACTGCTGCAACATGTGTGTAAATAATTATGCAACAGTTACTTCATATTTCAAGAACAAAAATAGAAAAGATTCACAGGACATTATCTTACCTGGTAAATGTAGTATGTATTGGAATAGCTGTTTGAAACAATCTTCCGTTCCGACTTATGTCTTTTAGTAGAAAATGTTTGTGACATACACGATGTGAATAATATGTCGCAGTTGGTGGTAAATTATTTAATTTTATGTTCCGGATTGAGTCAATCCATAATTTGTATCGATTCAATTGCTTTTCTGGGTTTGGAAATCTATGACGAGGAGAAGTCATATCTTCACATCCAGGAACAGCACATTTCTGTACACCCATAACTATAAATCCACATTAATTAATTGCATAACTTAATTTATATAACTTGTACTTGTATAATGGTATAACTTACCGATATTTTCTGAAGGTATTTCTCGAAACGAAATTAATCTAATCTTAATGTCTATTAATTGAATTTCTAGACAAAAAAAAAACATATACAAAAAACGAATTCACTTGAAATAGTTCAAGAAAAAACACAGTAACAAACAATAAATTCAATACAACACAAATAACTAAAGACGGCAGACTATGTGCCCGAACAGTAGCGTGATGTGGAGGGATCGAGTAGAGGCGTACGACGATCAATTCAGTTGCCGTTGAGACGTTGTAAGCGATACATTGTTAACACAATCGTGTTGAAAATGTCGGGAGTGCGTAGAAACAATGCATTGACTCGGTTGCATGCTAACGTAGTAAAGAAATTTTTACATCGGTATCCCGATTTAATATATGACGGTACCGTAGTGAAATGTTTAGTTTGTGAAACAACTTTATTAACTTGGAAAGCAAGTCAGTGCCAAAGACATATAAATAGTGACAAACATAAATCGAATAATAGTGGACGCAGATCATATAATAAATTTGTGTGTGATTCAACAATGATGTTAATTGCGACCAATATACCAATGCAGAAAGTGGAACACCCAATGTTTCGTCAGTTTTTATATAATAGCATTACGGAATATTTTAATTTAATTAATTTAAAAATAATATTAACTATAAAGAGAATTTGATAGGCTTTGCTGCCGATAACGCAAGTGCAATGATGGGCAAACACAATTCACTATCTACTAAGTTAAAAGCCCAGATTTATTTATATTTAATTGTGTTTGCCACTCTTTTAATCTTTGCGCTAATTATGCTTGTGAAAAGCTACCTTCTTCTCTTGAGGAACTAGTCAGAGATATATACAGCTATTTGCAATACAGTTACAAAAGACAGAGTGAATTCAAAGAATTTCAAGAGTTTTTAGCTTTAAAACCCCATAAAATACTACAACTCTCTCAGACTAGGTGGTTATCTTTATTATCAGTTGTTAGACGATTTTTAGAGTAATACGATGCTTTAAAATTGTATTTCACAAATGCACAATTAAGTGATAAAGATATAACAGCGAAAAATATTTTCAATGGTCTCAACAATCCCACTATAAAATTATATTTTCATTTTCTAGAATATATTTTACCTTTTTTCACAAATTTAAACACAGAGATGCAGTCTGAGGGCGTTAAAATTCACATATTATATAGAAATGTAGAAACTGCATTAAAATCTTTACTAGATTGTTACTTAAAAAGGACTTATTTCGATAGAACGCCAACTGAAAATGTAGAATATAAAAATCCAGACAATTTTGTTAACCTGGAGAAAATTTATTCAGGTGCCTTTGTTATGGGTAAAATAGCTAATAATACCCATGGGCTAAATATAAATGAACTAGCGAACTTAGACGGCGATGTTTAGATTTTTTAATAGAAGGGTGCCATCAAATATATCAGAGGTTCGACCAAAAGAATAGATCAATTATTATTTTAAAGCAAATCGAAATGATTTCACCCATCGATGTAATATCAAAAAAATATGAATCAATAGCACCTATGGCCATTAATTTCCCGATGGCAATGATTTAAATTAGATAGACAGGGAATGGCGAATGTTACGAAATACAGATTTGTCTCAATTTGGAGACTTGAATGTTGAACAATTCTGGAAAAAAATTGCCAGTCTTAAATCCGGCGACGACATGCTTATGTATCCAAAGCTGTGCACATTTATATTTAATATATTTAGTTTGCCACACTCTAGTGCGACTGCAGAGCGTGTATTTTCGCAAATTAACTTAAATAAAACCAAAACCCGTAACCGGTTATCCACCGAAACGTTGTGTGGCATTTTACATTGCAAAACATTAATGAAGGGCAACAGTTGTTTTAATTTCGAACTCAACAATGATTTATTTAAAAAATTTGATATATTGTATGATAGTATTTAGTATGATAGAATTTATTTTAAAAAATTGTTTGTCGCAAAGCTTAACTAAAAATCGCAAATTAACAGTTTCATCAACTTCTGCAATTTTTAATAAATTGACGTTGAGAAAAAATTAATTGATATAGACAGATATCATAACAGTAATATTTATTAGTAAATGTTTAAGTTGGCGGTCTGAAATAGCTAACGTTTATGATAATGTCAATTTTTATGCGAAAATGGACCCTAAAAATAACAATTTTTAACATCGTTTTACGAGATTATTTAAACAAAAGGAAGATTGGTATAGCATAAATAGTTTAAAGCGATATTTTATTTGAACAGTAGCACACACAATTTACACGATTATCCTGTATTTTACGTGTTCTGGACGTATTAAAAATATACAAAATGTAAGGTTTTTTTTTTTTTTCTTTATTTGACCTAAGGGTACGTTTCCAACCCTTAGTTTATATGGTAAATTAGTTCCTTTGAGGTCCTTTAATAATTTCTAAAGTTTTATAAATTTTACGGTCTGTTGGAAGGATCTTATCTTTAGCCCTTCTTTCTTTATTAACGAAAACTAAAACTATACATTATACATATATACTACCGGTAATTAAACATATGTAATGGTTTCATTTATAATTGTGGTAACAATCTAGTGATTTTTTTAAGTTCTCATCTAGTGAAAACAATTATTTTCACCTGGCAACACTGGTCCCAGTCCACAAACATGCTACATATGAGATCACAGATAATTATAACAAGTAGAAGTAGAAAATGTAAGCTCCCATTATAAATTATGAACCCATAAAGAGAGTCATCTACCGGTTAAGGAGAACATTTCCCGGGAAAATTTGAATTCGGAATTTATTCCTTTTGCATAACTTTTTTTTTTTTTACAACATAGTTATAGAATTAGTATCAATATATTTTTATAATCCAATTAATATAGTGATAATAAATCTATAACATAGTTGTAAAAAAAAATTGGTAAATAACATTTTCAAGTCTTAAAATTTTGTATTGTTTATTTCAACGAAACTAATTTAATACAAATGCAATAGTAAAAATAAAATCAAAACCAAATATATATTTTATCTGACTTTATTCATATTCATGGTAAAAGCTTGCTTGTACAAATTGGACACATTATTGGGTACTGGTCTGCGATCTTTTCCATTGAGTATTCTATTTGCACCTTTTGCATAATTAAATATCAACAGCTTTGTAAAGCTTCTTACTATTTTTTGTTCCAGGGCTCCAGAATGTTCACATTCAACAAAATTAAATTGGACATTCGTATTTATTAAATTTACAATATTATGCAGAAGATTGTCTACAGAAATATTATTCTTCAATATATATGTTGCTATATTGTATAGTTGTATATATTTTTTTAACATATCTTTATTGCAATATTGCAAACGCTTTGCAATTCCTCCGCCATATTCTTTTTCATTAATGAAGGCACTAAAATCTTCCTCCTCCCCTCTGCTTAAAACATTGTATTTGCAAATTATGCACTTTCTTATCTTCAAAGTTTTAGCAATATAACCGCTTACATACGCCATCGCATTTTCCTCTAAAGGTTTTATGGCATCAAAATCAATAGGCAAATCAAAACATTTATTTATTTTCGGTTGATTTGCATTATCCTGTTGAAAAAAAAAGAAAAGTTTATCTAAATACCAGTCTATATGTCATATACTTACACCACTGAAAGATAAGAAATTTTTCAAAGTAAACGGCATGTTGCATTCATCATCTTCACAATTAGCTCCGATGGAATGCTTGCTTAATAATTGATTAACAAGTAGTGATTTAAAAATATTACAAAATGAAGAATATGTGGGATTTGTGTATCGCGCACCTCTTTGCCTTATTCTTCCAAAAAAATTTTCCGGTGGATCTTGGTTAAGGCAACGTGGAACAAATTTCTTGAACCCTATAGTCCTTAATTTATTTGTCATTAAAATGACCCAATTTCCAAAAGAAGGGGGAACTTTTTTTCTACCATTTATTATCTATAGTGAACATAGACGTAATTATTTGAATGGCAGATTTCCAAAAGTCAACATGAATGTTGTCACTTGATATAAAACTTATCGTTGTTTTTAAAATTTTTGCTCCAGAATGGAATGGTGCATGGCCATTTACACTATCAAAAACAGAGTAAAAAAATGTTAAAAATTGCGCAGTTTGAATGGCTCTCCTGTCCATTTTTAAATTACCTTCACCATGTTCTGTAAATGAATTACTAAAACTGATATTCTAGAAAATTAAGCCATTACTTACCAGTTTTGGCCATTAAATTAATAGCTGAAGAAACTGTATGGCTGAATACCTGTGTGCACATAGATACACTCTGTTCGTTTTCAGTTTGCAGTCACATGATCAATTTTCATTTATTTTTAGTAGTATGAATCTAGTCGGTACTTTTGAGTCAAAAGAGGTTTAAGTATTTTATAAATATAAAATTGTTATTTCAATACATAATGTTTTCTATTTATTTTCTAAATGTTTTTCCTGTTTAATCAATCGATGTTATTGACCAATGTAATGGTAATCATTAATGAAATTGGAACGATGCCGTATGACATAACCTAAAATTTTTGAAGTATAAACACAGTAACTTTGGAAGTTGTAAATCTCAAATACGCATATAAAATAATATTCTTTAAAGAAGACAAAGGTACATGTAGAAAATGCAGCTTTTCATGTATTGTAAACAGATGCTTCACTTCTAGCATTAATCGCATTAAATAAATTTGGAATAAGAAATAATCTGGAAATTGCAGAAATCATACGAGAAGAAATTCACTAACATAAATGAATTACAAAGCAATTCAATATAACCAAAAAGTAGAACAGAAAGGTTGGGAAATAAGAAAATAGGAAGCTTAATTTTGATTGTTTCATATGTATAATCAAATTTTTTGCATTAGAAATTAAATAAATAAAAGCTCACCTTGATTATATTGGTATTATTATTTCCAAGAAAATAGTTAATAATAATTACACGAATAATTCATTTGTTTACAAAAACTATAGAGAACTATTAGTATTATGTATAAATTAATTATACAGTTCAATTATTATATTGCTACGCTAAGTAAAACCATTGAAGATATAACTTCATTTGGAATCAGTATGTTAAAAAATTATCATAACTGTTTGTTAAACTTGCTCATATAAAACTATTCAACTTAATAAAATGCAGATACTTTAATCAATACAATAAATACAAAATAGCGAAATTGTATTATGTATTATTCTATTCTAGTGTTAACAGATATGGATGTGACTGCACAAGTGAGCGCTGATATTTTTTAATGTTATTCTGCATAAGACTATTAAAACCTGATTTTAAAATGCCATACAGCATACTAAACTCAATGAACAACAGTAGTGCAGTATGTGACAAAAGCTATTTTCTTTATCTTCGCAATTTATGTTGGTTGTATCTGCAAACTCTTGAGTTGTTCATATATTAACTGAGCATATTAGAAAATAGAAGTATGTAGAAATAGCAAATAATTCATCTAATTCATAATCGGTCTAATAAGAAATATTTATTTGAATAAAACATATTTACATGGAAGCTTAAATATATAATCTTTCTAATACAATCATAAAAACACTATCATAGACAGAAAATAATGTTGTCTTGTACTAACATAAAATATGACACCTTTAGTTGCAATTACATATATTAATCTGAATCAGAGTCTGATTCTGTAACATTGATTATTACTGGATCTATATCCAAGTCTACCAAGCAGTTTTCTCTTTCATACCATTGTTTTATTAAATTATCAGTATGCCTTATGCAGTTACTCCATGTATTACTATCACATGTATGTAATGCCTCCTTCCACATTTCTTTCACCTTTTCGTCGGTGTAACCAGCCCTACCGATGTGCACATTGTAATATGTTTTTGCTTTTGCCCAAATTAGCTCAATAGCATTGAAGTTACAGTGGTATGGTGGCAGTCTAAGAATTTCATGTCCTGCATTTCTTAACAGTTCATCAATTTCATAAACTTTCTCTTTACGGTTTCGATCCTTTGGAAAATATCCATGTTTCATCTAAAAAGACAACTTGACGCAAACTAGAATTTGTATTCTCAATGTACTTCCTTAAAAATACACTTCGCATTACACTAACATCAAGTTTTTCCATTAATGCTCTTCTATTATCATCTTTTTTATATTTGAAACCGATATGTTTGAGTAAAATGGAAAGAGATGTTTTTCCTATTTGCACCATTTGTTTAGTTTCCAGTTCAGTCTTCAATGTTTTCAATGTAACCTGTTTTTCTAAAAAAGTATATCGTTAAAAAATAAATCATTTATGAAAATAAAATTGCTTAGAATACTTTGATGAAACATGTCGTATAAAGTATTTCGGACTTCCATTTTCAAGCTTTCTGGCAAATCTTTGGTTTTTGGTTTACGTCGGGGTATTTGTTTTCCAGGTGATGATGTCCCACGTTTCTTGATATTGTAAACGGTTCGGACAGAGATCTTAAGAGCACTTGCTACTCTCTAAAAATATTTTTCCTCATTAATCTAAAGATATTAATTTGGTGTTATCTTACCTCATAAACTGAATCAACAGACAATAATGGACCTCTATTATATTTCTGTTCTTCAAATAATGAAGAAGGTTGGCAACTAGATTTTGTGCCTGTGAGTAGACGTTTACCTGGCATATTCTACAACAAAAAGAACACAAACATGAAATTTTATATCACTTCATATTATGAAAATTACATTTTGCAATATGCATATCAATTTATCAAAAAATGTAATTTGTCAGTGTCAAAGTAAAATAATTTAATTAAGAAATATTACGTTAAATACTTACGATTAATTACTCGAAACTGACTATTATTGTTGCAAGAAGAACAGATAAATAAGAAATCTTAAAATATCAACGGAAAAATACAAACAAGAAGTAGACCGCACTAAACATAACCTGTATATGTCGATAAATATTGTACGTATTTTCTCTTTTGACTAAAACAGTTGTCGGTATCTCATATTATACAAGACATGCTAATATTATTTTTCTTTGTCTTTGCTAGGAAGAAATTTCAAAGACGTATGTCTTGTATCAAATGACATACGTTTCAATTCTGAATATTTGTAGCTCAATATATCTGAAAAACAAAGTATATAGATTCTGTGTCTGAGATAGTATGACATAGTTAGTCATGTGACTGCAAACTGAAAACGGACAAAGTGTACCTTCATTTTCTTTATCTTTTCTTTGGCAACATGGTGTTCTGTAAGTATTGGCATTATTCTTAATTCGCCACTATAACTGTCTAACTGCCAAGCTGTGTAGATGTCTGTCCATTTAGCAATTTTTTTTTCTTCGTTCATTGTAAAACAAATGTCTTTACCCAATAAGTTATTACGTACCCCCTTCATTAAATGCGGTGGATCAAAAAATGGAATAACTTGAAGTCCATCTACTTCAAACACATTGTCATCCATATTTTTTCCAATTCTCAGGTAATTGGATCTTGTGTCCTTGATTAATGTATTTATGGCACTAACATTATTAGTGCCTTGGTCACATATTGTGCCCAAAACAGTAAATTCAGCCCTAAATACAGTTCTTATAATTTCTTTAAGGGATCTGATAATTTGAACCCCTTTTACTGCTCCTTTCACAAAATTGTATAATATGGGATATTTCCATTTACTATTAACACCACGTAGCATAAAAACCTAAAACAAATATATCATTTTTTCTTTTTTTTTAATAGCTTGCTATAAAAAAACATTACCTGGACATGATTAGCAATATTTTCTGTTCGATTATTTTCGAAATGTTCAAAACCTTCAACTTCATCTTTAAATTGATTGTAATTAAGGTTTGGTGAGATGCTCATTTCATCAAACATTAAAAAGCAATATCGATCTATTGCTTTCATAGTTTTACCTACTTCTGTGAGATTATTTATTATACTCGCATTCATTCCAGGTTCAATGGGAATATTGTTCAAAAGTTTCATTATTGTAACCCTGGATGGAAGAGAAAATATCTCTGACAAGAATTTGTACCCAGAACCTGTTTGTTTATAAATTGCTAATGCAGTTATTTTGTCATCAGTTGAAAATCGACGACCAGATTTCTTTTTTGTGGAGCATTCGATTTGGCTCTTAAAAAAGTTTCTGGCAGTGTCATTAAATGTATTTGTCAATTTATGAAAAGCATGGGTTTGCAAGAATTTGGCAGCAGTTGACAAACGTTTCAAATATTTTTGACTTTTCTTTTTTGAAGGTAATATTTTTTCTTGTAATAAGTACCTTTTGTGTATAATATTTTAGATGTTTGACTTAAAAGAGCTGCCTTTTTTATTGAAACTAAAATCATTAAACCACTTGAACCTATTACATATATATATTAGATATTTTATGTACATATATATGCTATATATCTATAACTACCAGGTAATGGTGATGAATTCCGTGTAAAGGTATTGTCCATTATTTCTGTGCCTGAATCTGACATGGATTCATGCTGTGTGTCAATTGTGTCTTCATATTTTGGTTCTGTTGTATATGTCCCTTCAAAAGATGTACAAGCATGCTTTAAGGATACCTCACTTGTACTAGACCATGTGTTTTTGTTTCCTACAAAAAAAAAATTGAAAATGATTTTTAAATTATCTATTTTCTCTTTATTCGTAATTGATCTATATTTGTAGTTCTTGCACAGTATCAATATAAATAAAGCACTAGATTTAGATAGTCAGCAATTTAAAGCCTGTTTTACTCTAATATGCATATATTTAAAATAATCTCTTCCATGTTTTGGCAATTGCTACATATTAAAGTAAAACAGACCTTAAATTGCCTATTTTCTAAATCAGCTGTAAGATACAAAGGTCCAGAAATGATTATCTACATATATAAACATATTCGATACCTGTCAGAAACAGTTTAGGGTGAACCATTTTCTTTAAAATTTTATTAGGTCCAAAATCGGTAGTCAAGAAATGTTTACTACAAATTCTGTAATGTCTATAAATATATTCATCAGTCAGTTTAAGTAGTTGTTTGTTCCCAATAACTGATAGCCACGTTCTAAACAGTTCCCCATACTTATCAGGGTTAGGGAAACAATGCCGAGAATCTGAATTTGAGGGAACACATCCAAATACGGTACAACCAGCCTTTCCCATTTCGAAAACTAAAAACAATTTTTTAAGAAACTATATACACAAACAATATTTTACTTACTATACTAATCGCTACAGTATGTTTTATATGGTAGATATTATAAACCGTGATGTACAAAAAAATTATAAAAACAAAACAAAAACACCTGAAAGAACTAAAAATAAAATTGGCTGCAATAATTAAAGTGTCCGCTAGATTTCTGTAATTAGTGAGAAGAGAGTCATCTTGTGTTTAAGGAGAACTCAGTTTAGACGCCATGACAGTTCCGGATATTAAGCTTTCATTCTCTACTTGTTATAATTATCTATGGGCCAGCAGACTTTTCTTCTTTTCTTCTTCAGAAAAATTTGTAGACCGCACTCTCATTGCCATATCTATTTGTATATTCACAAATCTATAAAAAAAAAATTTAGTTAACATTGCGGTATCAGTTAATAATATTATAAAATGATTTGGTAATGCTTTCTATAAAACATATTGCACTTTAAAATTAGTTTTAATTAAAAATAAACTTACCTGATGTAAACAAAAAACATAAATTCCCAAAGTTGACAAATGACAACACGCAGTGTACGAAACATAATTTATAAATACTACAAAATCTCTAAAGTAGCCAGTGTTGCCAACAGTATTTTTTTAAATCCGTTAAATTTGTTGTAGGTTTCCGTCAAAAATCCGTTAAATTTTTTTTTTCCGTCAATAAAATCCGTCAGAATAAAAAATGTGCCAAACAAATAAAATTTATTTTATAATAAAATTTTATAAAAGAAGAACTTATATTAAAAATCGAAATTAAAATCGTCATCACTGTCCGTACCATCAACAGGTTGGCCCATAGCAGTGGAGGTTGAAGGTTCGCTTTGCCTATAGCTTTGCATAGTCCCCACCATACGAATTACTTTTTCAGGCAACTCATATGAAAAGCAGGTTTTATCGTTCCTCTTCAGCCCTGATCTTATATTCAAAATTGCATTTACCATACTTTCCTTCATTTTATTGCGCAGCTTTGATTTCACAATATTCATCACACTAAAAACCCGTTCTGCCTCTGCATTGGAGTATGGCAAAAGCAGAATTGAAAAAGCAAAATCGCATAACTCCTTGAAAGGATTTGTGCCTGTAGCATCTTCATACTCTTTGACTTCGGACCAAAACGCCACAGTGTCATTGATGTTCTCCCATTTAGTGTAATTTATGGCGTTCCATTGCGTCTCGATTAGAGATATTTCATGTTTTGAATACTCTAAATGGGCCAATAAGGGACTTAAAGATTCTTTGTGAACCCTTAATACGTTTTTGCATGAGAGTAGATTGGTTTTCTGCAGGATTTCGATATTGTCAGGTAACCTACAGTAAACAAGACGGAGACTCTTTTAGGGAACATTGAGAAATGAGAAACTGACAACTTACCTCAAACGTAATTGTTGAATTAATTTTAAAAGAAAGTTAATACACCGTTGACGAAGATCTTGTTCACTTTGCCCGTTTATAAGACCTTTTTCCCTTATTTCTCGTATCTTGGATTCGAATCCGTAACCAAGGTATGGCTTAGGGTCTAAATGATTCTTCACAATTATAGTTAGCGGATCAATATTGGGACGTGGCATGACTACTTTTGAAACCAGAAATCCAATAAGCGTAGATAAATCCGTAAACAATTTACATGGATCAGCATCTTTGGCTTCAAAAGATTTGTTCGTTAGTTGCAATTGTTCTAATATGGGACATAGGAATGAAAATAAGGCCAAATTACTCTCATCTTTATACATATTGTACAACAATTCAGCAGTATAATTTCGTCGGGATATTTCAAAATGCGTTTGAAGTTCAAGCCATTGTTTCAAAATTCTATGTACAGCCGAATAAATTGATAACCATCGGGTTTGACAAGCTCTAATTATTTTTAATGGTTCGTGACCTTCATTAATTGTGCGATGCAGCTCTTTGTATTCAGCCTGTCGAACTGATGATTGAGAGAACCAATTGTATGTTTCAGAAACCATAAAATCCAGATTCCTCGGTAAGGTATCTTCTGAGGCGTGAGATACCGCAAGCTGAATCGAGTGACAGACACATCGTACAAGAACTAATCCTGGAATATCTTCTTTTAGGATTGCATGTACGCCATTATTTACACCTGTCATAACACTGGCATTGTCAGTTCCGATGCCAAGAATATTTTTAAACTCCAAACCAAATTCGTTTAGCGTCTCTTTAACCGCGGAAACTATTCCTTCTGCATTGCATGCGGTTAGTGGTGCCAATTTTAAAAAAGATGTTTGTATTTTCTTGGATTTTGTGCTGTAAAATATTATTACAATGCCAAGATATTTTACCACAGTTATATCCGTAGACTCATCCAGAAGTAAACTAAATTTTCCATTTCCAATATCTACTTTTAAATCATCTTTAAAGTGAGGGCTTAAGATATTTTTAATAATATTGGAACACTTTGTGCGATGCAATTGCATGTCTTTAACTGCTTGTGAATCATCTGCCACCTTTTTCATTATCCGCCCTAAATGATCTACTGTTAGTACGCTGCAATGTTCGGCAATAAACAGTGTTGTATAAGCTTCCAAATATTTGCTTTTTTCTGTCTTTTTGGGAGTAAAATTAATTGTTGCTTGGCGTGATGGCGCCAACATATCTGTATTCTTTATATGTTTCTTCGAAATCATATGAGCTTTTAAATCAGAATATTTATTGCTACTACTTACGATACATCGACAAAATATGCACTCAGGGAATGACTCACCAGAATTTTTATCTGTTTTCATAATAATCCAGTCTTTAAACAGCTTGTCTTGAAGCCATTCACTACGAAATTTTTGTTTATATTGCACTTTCGGCATTTTTGTCACTGTAAACAAGATTAATTGCACAACACACTGAGAATAAGATTATTCAACTCACTAAAATCAAGACGTATATACGCCAGTGCCAGTGCCACATACACAATGCAATGATCCAATAATTATTTTGAGAGGATTCGGGGCCCGGGAAGTCCCGGTCGAGCCGATAGACTACCGCCGGTAGTCTGTGGTGCCAATCATGCGGAACCAATGACATAGTGTTGTTTCATCCTCCTGGTTTGAAGGAAGTCGGTATGTGTAGACCGAAGTATGTTTTCAAATAATACAATATTTTTTCTATTTACACTAATATATTTACAAGTTTAATCTTGGAGTTCCGTTAAATGCAACAATGCAGTATCTGGTCTTAATACTGAAAACCGAGAAAACTGGCTAATAAATAATATTTGCTCCTATTTAGATCACTGAGATCTTAGTAGGAGCTGTTTGTTAGATCACTGAGACCTAAGCTTTAACTCGAAGAGATCGTACTTGTAACTGTAGTGAACTCTAAGAGATCTTGTTTGGAACTACTTATTCATTCTCTCATTCCTCGGCAAGAAGCTTCCTCCCACCCAGTCAAAGAGGGAGAAAACAATGAAAAAGGAATATACGGAAATTTCCATATAACAATTATTTACATTTCCAAGAAAGTACATGCTGTAGTTTCCGACGTCACAAATGTATTAAAACAAACAATATACGCCGGAAACCCTTAATTATAGAAAACAAAATACTTCCCAAAGTAATAAATATACAATGCACAGAGATAAACTAATGTTCGCAGAATCGAATCGAACCGAAACCATTTAACCTTTTATAATAATATATAACAGGAAATATGTACAATAAAACTTATTCTATTATAATTATACTTATTCAAATAAATTATTTACCTAATCGATGCAAAGGGTTTTGCCTGTAATAAAAATAAATAGTTTTTATGACTGTAGAAAATACGACAATGAAGAAATGTAATACCTGCCCAGTCCTAAAGCAATTAACAATATTAAACATATCCCAGAACTCCAAGACCTTTTCTATATACAATATATAATATTTACAATTTAAAAACTAGAATTAAATATATTAAACCTACATCTAAATAAAACTAAAAATACAAAATTAAATCTATTTTGCCTGAACAGTGTAATATGATATTTACAGACAAAAAATAGTTTGAATCGGTAAACAGCCAGTTAACACACTTACAGAACTTAATTTAGAATTTTTTGACGGAAACTTAGTTTCCGTTAAAAAATCCGTCACCCGTTGAAAATGTTTTTTTTCCGCTCCCCTTCACCAAAATCCGTTAGATATGACGGAAAATCCGTTAAGTTGGCAACACTGAAAGTAGCATAGTACCAACATACATTTTCAAGATTTAATTACTAGTTAACAAACTAGTAATTAAAATCCACTGGTGCAATAGGATAGTATTTAAACTAATAGTTAAATTTAACTATTAGTTAGTTAAACCAAATGTTAATATTGTACCGGTGCAAATGGCCCTTTAGTGATGTAAATATTCGGATTAAACTGATATTCAAGTATTCGGAATCGGATGGTTTATATATTCGGCATATTCATCCGATTTCGAAATCTTATCACTTCCACATATATACTATTATACTCACCGCACTTAATACTACAAATGACAGTTATTAGTGCATAAATCCTCAAAAATTTCTCATTCGTATTTTTGTGTACAGATAAGGTGAACGTGTATAGATGGTGAAAATTTGGAATTTACGTTTTACAAAAATGTCAAAAATATTTATTTATTACGTATGTTTTATTATATATTTGTTATTCTTTTAGTAAGTTTATAAATTTTGTTTTATGTACTTAGTCTTTTTATAGAAATAAAGATTAAGTTAAGTTTTATAACTATTATTCATTAATTTATTCCAAATTTTATTTATTAAGGTACATACAACGTGACTATAAATGTTTGTAACAAATATTTACTTTGGCAACACTGAAAAATTGGCTTTCCTGGTTATTCGTAAATAGGTACAACTTTGTAGGTTATGTCATTTGTATCATACAGTATCATGGATAAATAAAAGTCAGGTGTGCTAACATAAAATTACAGAAGTGTTGCCAGCTTAAGTTGAAAATTTATTATTCCATCACTAGGCCAGACCAGATGATGTGAGATCAGAGTATTGGCATGTATATGGCAGGGTTGCCAGTGCTATTACTTTAGTAACAGATCTATTACCTTTTCCTAAGATCTGTTACCTTAGTACCTTTTAGTTAAAATCTATTACTTTTTTACCTTTCTTTAAAATATACCTTCCTACTTATATATTATATATATTAAAAGAAAAATTTGTATTGGTACCTTCCCCACTTTTTTGCGATAAGCCCTCTGTTAACAACTAGGAAAACTATAAAGTATACATTGTGATACCATTGATACCAACACACCCTTTGTACCACGTTTAGTACAGAACACTGTAACAAATTACAGGATTATAATTTTAAATAATTCTTATGAATTTTACACGAAATTCGGTAAATTCCAAGAATAAATGCACCAACCGAGGTTATAAATTCAATGCCTGAGGCAATTGCGTTATTATCCTGCCCTGTGTCTCTCTGTGATCTTCAGATCAACTTTTTTGACTGTGAAGCTTCCTCAATTGCAATGGATAAGTAAATAGTGCACTAAAATAATTAAAATTAGAAATTGATTTTACACCCCTAAAGGTTTATCCGTCGACTGAAAAAAGAACCAAGTGCAGGAGCAGCAGGACCCTCCACTTCTACCAGTATACCAATAAAAGATGTAGAACTGGTATCTACACTTAGTTCATCTTTGGAACCCTTAATTGTAGAAACAAGAGGTGAAATTCGCAACAAAAGGTAATGCTTAATAATTGTTATTTTTTCTTCATAAGTTTTTTAATACGTTAATGTTAGCGATATGGATACGGACAATAGTTCTGTGGAAGACGCTGAAATACAGGTTAAAAAAGCTAAAAAAGGTTACAAACAAAAATTTCGAACAGAATGGCGAACGACATTTGGAACTTGGGTTCAGCCAAGCGGCAAAACAGGAACAAAATGTGTAGTATGTAATAAACAAATTTCTGGCGGCGTCACCCACGTCATGCGTCATTCCCAGCGTACCAGCCACTTGGCAAAATTAAAAAAAGAAACTAACGTACCGCTCATCAGCAGCTTTTTAGAAAACGACAAAGAAATGAAGTTACAAAATTATGTGCAAATAGGCGAATTCAAATTAGAAGCATTTGTGGCTGAACACAATTTACCGCTTTTAATTATGGAGCATTTACCGCAGTTGATTAAATCCGCTTGCCCTGACTCAAAAATTGCCCAACATTTTAGATGCTCAAGAACCAAAGCTACTCACTTAGTAACAGACTGCCTAGCTGTTGAATCAAAACAAGAAATTGTTAGAAAAATTGGCTCACAACTTTACTCAATAATTATCGATGAGACAACTGATGTGGGGACTGAAAAATCGTTAGCTTTAGTCATACGATTTTATGATGAAGACCAAAGTAAAGTAAAAGACGCCTTCTTTGGTCTAATTAAAGTTGAGACTGTTCAGCGGAATCAATTTACAAATCTGTTTGCACTTACTTGAAACATCATAACTTGCTTGTGTCAGAACTACAGGGTTTTGCGGCAGATAACGCGTCAGTTATGATGGGAAATATAAAAGGCGTCCAAGCTAGATTTCGAGAAGTGGTTCCACAAATCTTTGTCTTGGGTTGTGTTTGCCACTCTCTGCATTTATGTGCTTCTACAGCAGCAAAAACAGTGCCACCATTTTTAGAAGATTTTGTCCGAGGAATTTACAATTATTTCCATTCGAGTTCAAAAAGAATTGAAGTTCTGGCAGAATTTCAAAATTTTTGTAAAATTAAACCCTCAAAATTACTACAACCTTCACAGACCAGATGGCTGTCCTTGCAGGTAATTTATAAATAAATAAAAACTTTCAAGCTCGTTTTTAATTTTTGTTGCTTTAAATGTTAGTTTTTTCTTTCTATTTTAAATTTTGTACACGTAGTATGTATTTTTAGTATTGACTTGTTAAATACCTATGTATTCGAAAACTGTTATGTACTTTGAGAAATTAATAATAAAGAAAACATTGTACCACATATTGATTTTGAAAGCGCCCTCTTTTGACAACATCTATTACTTTTTGTCAGAATCTGTTACCTTTTCCACCTCCAAACGTTACTTTTCAATTTTATGTTCTGGCAACCCTGGTATATGGTAATATCCTCACTATCCTCGGTAATATAATTTGTATACCTACTCTTTTTTAGTTCAAATCATTTCACATAAATAAATGTAAGAATATTATATTTGTTATATATTTTTCAATGTCATTCTCATGTTAATGTTAAATTTTTTTGGTACAGGAAAAGAAGTTTGTTTTTATAAAAAGTGATCTTTTTTGTGAATGCAATGGAGGCAATTTTAGAAGATTATATTAAGTTTCAAAAGAAACTGAGAAAGCGCAAAATGGAAGAATTAAATATGTATGTAGAAATCAGTTATAATAATATAACCGTGGTAGGCAAACTACTAAAACGTCGTGATTTGGTATTTATAAGATTAGAGAAGGACGAAATAATTCTGGATATTCGAACAGTAATTGGAGGCTATAATGATATCGGGCAGAGACAAATAAAACTAGTTCATTTTCAGCAGGGTGAAATTACAATTACATTTCAAGACAATCTCAGCAGGGATGGAGCGATTAACCTATTGCGGAACATCTACAGGTAATTAAACATTATAAATTATTTGTTAATTATTTGCAAAT
Source organism: Melolontha melolontha (assembly GCA_935421215.2). Classification (NCBI taxonomy): domain Eukaryota; kingdom Metazoa; phylum Arthropoda; class Insecta; order Coleoptera; family Scarabaeidae; genus Melolontha; species Melolontha melolontha. Next base: position 253,020,153 of record OW285235.1, on the reverse strand, counting down.
AGGTACCTACCTATAGTAATAGTCGATGTTTCACACAAAATGTATTGTGGTTGTTGCAGTGATGAAAGCAGGGATTCGGGTGCATCATCATCAGGATCAGTTTAATTAAGTTTGTTTTTCTTTATTATAAAATAAAATTTTTGTAAATTAATTGTCTTTCATTGTGATTTAATTTTTTGAAAATTATAAAAAATATGTTTGATCATTGTAAACATGTCAAAAGTTACAATCATGTTGTATATAGATACATATCAATATACACTGAGAAATTAAATAAAAAATCATTGTGTTGGAGAGATGTTAAAAGATGTATCGAAGAAAACAGAACTGACACATTGGCATTGGAGATTTGAAAACAATTGAAATCTATTTTTTAATTGTTATGAGAATAAAATTATATTATTGAAATTTGCTTATTAATACATACTTGGTGTAAGACATATTACTTAAATTATTACGTTTACATTACATTCAATGTTCATGATTACGTTTGCTTTAGGGTGCTTTCCTGATAGTAATACATAAAGTATATTACAAAAATTTTAGTATAAAATTGAAGTAATATCTGTAAATTAGCAATTTATACTCGTTCACAATTTGGTGGCAATTAAATAATGTCAATTTTTTATCTAATTTTGAGGTGCGAACGATGTGATATGCTAATAATTTTTTATAAGATAATTGTACTAAATTTTTTTTACTTGACATCCGCTCACCCGTTAACTAATTTTTACTTATACAGTACGGTCGATAATACTTAATAGTCTATATATATATATATATATATATATATATATATATATATATATATATATATATATATATATATATATACATATATATATATTCTACATGGTTATTCACGCTATACGGCACGGAATATTGTAGCCAAAATACTTGACTTTCAAAAAGTTTCACTTTTGGGATTTATGATTTGGTTACTTTTTAAAATTATTTTCATATTATAGAGGATGTTCCAAAAGCCCTAAAAATATCAAAGTTGTGTTTTTCTAAATATACCCCCTGTATATTATTGCATTTTTGGATTCTCCGATCAAAATAAGTGGTTGTTTTAATTAGATTTATTTGAGGTTTTTTAAATAATTTGAATTTTGTCAAAATCTAACCTAATTTTCATGTTTCAAATAATTAAGAATTGTATAAGTTATGTAAGCGAAATTTACAGCGAAGTGTAACAATAGATCATATTTTATATCCAAATTATAATAAACTTGCCATCTTATACAGGGTGTACAAAAATTAAAACTAATCAAATAAGAACTTTAAGTGGCTATAACTTGATTAACTTATATAGAACGCCATATTTTTCAAGTTACCAGCAAATGCACTTTTTAATTACCTATCGAATGGTATTTTTAGGTCATGCTTTAAGTCTTTGCGTTCTCTAATAATCGTTTTTCGCACCATTCGGTGTTTTTTAAATAAAAATTCTATATCTAGTTTATATCCCAAAAGTGAAACTTTTTGAAAATCAAGTATTTTGTCCACAATATTCTGTGCCGTATAACATGAAGAAGCCTGTATATAATTACATCATTCCGTTTTTCATACGTTGTCTTTTTATTTCAAGGAAACCGGTATACGCAGTGACGCGCCGTCCATATGGGCAAGGTCGTGCAGCGCACAACGGCGCCAAGGCCTTAAAGGCGCCTACGGCCACCTGTGATAAGTTAAATTTTAAAAATATTAAAAACATTTTTTGAAAGTTTACAACAAATCAACAAATTTACATAAAACAATTATTACAATTATTTTAGCATTGACAGCAATAATTTTATTGTTACTTCAAAGAGTGTACTTGATATTTGCATCTACACTGTTTTTTGTATAAATTTAACTTAATTAATATTATTTAAAAGGTGAAAGGGGTATCTTAAGCATTTTAATAGAAGCTAATAATCATACTGTAATAATTTTATTAAATGAATACAGACTTTTTTCGGCTTCATTCAAGAACCATTGCATATATAACAAGTGCGCCGTGTATTAGTAGGTATTATGTATATGGTCGATATCGAGCTTACCGAATCTGGCTGCAGGTTTAAACTTGCAAAATTTTGGGTGTATTTAAACGCTTTCGCAGTCGGTGCAGGTTTATTAACTTATCGTTGTCGTAGGCGCGTGGGCCGTATGAGCGTACCAAATATATGTATGTAGTAAGTCCTGATTTGATAATATAGTGATTGTGAAAAATAATTAAAAAATAAGGTAAGTGATTAAGTGAATTCAGCTTTATATAGTAATAATAATTATAATAATGCTTTATTCAACTTTAAAAAACTTACATAGTTTTAACTATACATTCAGTTTACCTAATTTCTATAAATATTTAACTTAACGAAATTTGGCATTACAGTAATTACAAAATTTAAAATTTCGAATTTTTTTGAACAATTTTTTATATAAAACAAATAAAACTTTGTGTTTCCTAATTCTTAGTGATTTTATTTAGATGGCCAGAGAAGAAAAAAAGAAATTATCTGGTTATCAAAACTTGCTTAACAAGCGAAAACGGGAGGAAGACTTGGAGAAGAGCAATTTAAAAGTTTTCGGAAGCTCACACATTTTCAAGACAGTACTTCTACTGATAACAGTGGTTTTCCATTTCCATCAACATCAAAGTTGCCATCAGAATTAGAGAAGCAACACAATGAGGATGAGGATCCGATATATTCAGGTTCTGATACGTTTCAGTCGGTACCATCATGTTTGAGTAAGCAAGACGAATCATCCGAAGACGCGTATTCGCCCCTCTCTAACGATCCAAGTCTTTGGCCGAGTATATTATCTCAAACCCAGGTGCAAGAACTAGTCGAAAAAGGTCCTATGTATTATAAAAATCAAAATAAAACTATGTATCCTAAAGACAAAAAAGGACGTAAGTTTTCTGATATATATTTCACTCGAATTTTGTCAAATGGTGAAAAAGTTCAGCGAGATTGGTTACTATCAAAATTTATTAAAATGTGAAACTAAACACTGACGCAGTGTCATTGAAAGAATAATTTATGCAATTCAATTTTTGGCTGAACAAAACTTGGCTTTTCGTGGTCCTAATAATAAATTATTTCAAAGAAATAATGGAAATTTTTTGAAATGTATAGAAATGATAGCAAAATTTGACCCAGTGATGTCTGTACATATTAATAGATCTCAAAGAAATATGCCATTTTATCTTGGAGATAAAATTCAAAACGAAACGATTAAATTAATAGGTGATGTGATAATATAAGAAACAAAATTTTAAATGAAGTTAAGGGTCTACTTTAGTGCCCGAAAAATTACCATTTCAGAAATATGCAACCCACATTACAGCTCACTACGACGGACCAGGTACCAAGACGCCCTGCTGAGACGGTCGATGGATTATGTAAATTAGCAAACAAATTTGATTATTGACACATCAGCTACTTGGGATTTATTTATGCCTTGTTTTCAGCAGATAGATGATCTGTGTATTTCCGCCTAAAATTTTTTGAATCGTAGATAAAGAATAGATGTATTATTATAACAAATGTAACTTAATAGGTTTTAATATAAAATAAGTAGTGTAGTAAAACTACACAATTTTACCCATACATACCTAATTGAAATAATAATATAATAATAATAATATATTTATTTGTTCAAAATTATACAAGTGTATAGAACTCGTCAAGTATACATGTAAATATATAAAAACAAAATAAAACGTGACACAGACACCATATTAAAATTTTTTTGAATAAAATTCATCCAAAGAATAAAAAGATTGTACATATAAAAAATTTTCTAATGTTTTCTTGAAGCACTTTTCCCTGCTCAAGTCCTTAATGTACTTTGGGATATGATTATAAATATTTAAGACCTGACTAGTTGCGTTCTTTTGTACCCTGGTCAGAGTTGTTTGTGGCACCGCAAAATAGACACTTTCCGTCCCGCGAGTACTGTACTTGTGATTTAAAACATACCTGCCAAACGCACTGCTCATACCCCTTCTCGCACATAAAGTACACTCGAGAATGTAGAGACCGGTAAGCGTATGTATTTTTCTTGTTCCAAATATTCCCCGGCACGAGTCAGTAAGTCCCAACTTAAAAATTTCACGAAGACATTTCTTCTGCAGAATAAAAAGTCTTCCCACATCCATACTGTTCCCCCAGAAGACTAAACCATACCGCAACCGCGATTCCACGTAAGCTCGATATGCACACAAACTGGCTTCACTGTTTACTGAGCCGGCGATAACCCTCAGGGCATAGTGAAATGGAGAAATCCTCCGAAATAAATAACGTATATGGGATTTCCAATTCAGTTGTGAATCGATCCTTATGCCGAGAAACATTACTTCGGGCGACGATGCTAGTACACCGTCTCCAAAGTTTACAACAAGATCTTCGCGCTGAGAAACAGCGAAATGGATGATTTGGGTCTTGCCTACATTCAATTTAAGTTCGTTCACACTGAACCATGCGCTCACAGAAGACAATGCCCGTGCAATGGTTTCCCTCAAGGCGTTTGTTTCCGTTGATCTTATTGCCAATGAAACATCATCCGCAAATAAGGCCATAGGATAATTTGATACTAGTGGTAACCCATATATATAAATTAAAAATAAAAGAGGCCCCAGCACGGATCCCTGTGGAACACCCTTGGTAACAGTGAGCCACCTAGACCCAATTCTGGTCCCCTCCCCATTCACTGCCACGACACTTTGTCTTCTGTTTTCTAGATAAGATTTAATAAGGCTCCAACAATTTCCCCTAAATCCCAAGTTCTCCAATCTCTCCAAAAGGATCCTGTGATTAACGCTATCAAAAGCCTTGGACAAGTCCATAAAAATTCCTGCTACTTGCTCTTTGTTCGACCAGACATCAAGTATTTCACAAACCACCTGAAATACGCCCGAACATGTCGATTTTCCAGTTTGATAACCATTCTGTCTATCTGTGATAAGTTTATGTTTGTTAAGGAACCCATTCATTCTTCTATATATTAGTTTTTCAAACACCTTGGCCACATTCGAAATTAGTGCTATAGGTCTATAGTTTGTGATGTCATGAACATCTCCTTTCTTGTACACCGGACACACAACAGCCGTCTTCAAAGCATCCTGAAAGGTGGACGTCTCGAAAGATCTATTGACAATATGACACAGTGAGTCAGCCAGATGCCCTGCGACGGCCTTAAGTACGGGAACGGATATTTCGTCCTGTCCCGCAGACATGGTGTTCTTAAGTTCCATTATGGTGTTGAAGACCTCTGACGGTGTCGTCGGTTCCATAAAACACGTCTCCTTACAGGACATTTCTTCAAAGTCTGCAGGCTGTCTATCATCAATGTTAGCAGCTATACCCAGGAAATAACTGTTGGTATAGTCCAAGAGCTCTTTTTGATCTGTTATTCCAGCAACTTTAACAGTAGCCAGAAAATTCCGTTGCTCCTTCTTTCTCCCTGCCATGTTATTCACCAATGCCCATGTTGCCTTACTTTTATTATCCGATAACAGAATGTAATTGGAATTATATGTCGTCTTAGCCTTCTTGATTTCACTCTTTACATAATCTGCGTAATTTTTATAGAGTTCTTTAGGTATCCTGTTTTCGATATAACCCTCGTATAATACCCTTTTAATTGCACACTTTTTCCTGAGTTCGTCAGTTAGCCATGGATTCGTTTTTCTTCTTGTTTGTTTGAACGTAGATGGGCAAATTTCATTGACAGTATCCAAAAGCACGCTACATACACTTTCGTGGCAATCCTCGTTTTCTATCGTTAAGTAATTGTTCCAATTTACACTACTAACTTTTTCCGCAATTAAATTTGACTTATGTCTAGTATAATGAAAATAAAAAATGTGGAGTAAATGAAGCAGCGGTGTGTGGAACTGTTGCAATAGGGGCGGGTCATTCACAATTAACAGAATTTTCCGCAGCTTTAGACATTCCTCAAATGTCTTCAGCAACGTATGCGCGCATAGAAAAAAAAGTGCTAAAAAATACAGAGGAGTTAGCATTAAAAGAAATGCAGGCTGCAGGAAAGGAAGAATGTGAGTTGGCAATTGAAGCAGGAGAAATTGATAGCGACAGAATACGTTTTATAACTGTAACAGTGGATGGAGCTTGGTCAAAAGGAAGTTACAAGTCTAATTATAACGCTCTCTCGGGCGTTGGGTGCGTAATTGGGACCAGAACTAAAAAAGTTTTGTATGTAGGAGTAAAAAATAAAATGTGCAAATTTTGTAAAAATAACGATAAAAAAAATGTTCCGTCTCATAAATGTTTTCAAAACTGGAACAGTTCTTCAAATTCTATGGAAGCAGCTATTATTCTAGATGGGTTTAGAATGTCAATAGAAATGCATAATTTGCGATATAAAACTATTATTGGTGATGGGGATAGTAGTGTATATAAAAAAATTCAAACAGCAAAACCTTACGGACCAACATATTTTATTGAAAAAATAGAGTGTCGAAATCATGTGTTGCGAAATTTCTGTACGAAAATACGAGAAATTTCAAAAACTCCTCGATCAGATATGTGTATACGAATTTTTTTACGGCAGAATATTCTTAAATTTAGAACAGCTGTAGTTAGTGCCATAAAGTACCGCAAAAATGAAAATGTTTCTTTTCAACAAAAACTTGAAAACTTAAAAAATGATATTCTCAATGGACCTGCCCACATATTTGGAGAACATAGTAACTGTGCTAGCTATTTTTGTAGTAAAGATGGTAACAATGGTAACAATTCAAATACTATTGATTACAAACATTTCAAAAGCAGTGCTCTATATGATATATTTTTTCAGTCTTTGAATAGAGTAGCCAATTTATCCTCCAGTTTACTTTATGACGTAGACAATAACGCCGTAGAATCCTTCAATTCTGTTGTGAATAAATTCGTGGGAGGAAAAAGAATAAATTTTTCGCTGGGAGGCTCGTACCAAGGGAGATGTTTTGCGGCAACCATAAATTATAATAATAAAGAGACATTTGTATATACATTTGTTAAGAAAACTAATGGGGATAATTTTAACGGCGTATATTTGGAAAAATTCAAAAATCTTAAACTAAATCAAGCAATAAAAAAGAAAAGCAAAAAAAATAAAATTCGAATTCAAAGTGCTGATTCGTATTACGGAGCGTGCAAAATCGTGGTACCTGACATGCCTATTCCGGAATACGAAAGCAAGAGAAAACAATTTCTTGATGAATTGTCATTATCTGATTGTCATAATATTCAAATTAGGACGGTGAATCAGAGACATAACAACGAATGGGAAAAAGAGAGACAGATAAGATTAACGGCAAGTAACTAATTTTTTTTTAAATACAAACTATTTACTTATGTAAATGCAGTAATTTATTAGCTGCAAATTAGTTTGTTCACGTATAAATGACTAGACCCTCTCAACAGGACGTCTTGGTACCTACTCTGTTTTGCCGTATGCTGTAATGTGGGCTGCATATTTTCAGGGACCTTGAGTATCGGGATGCCTGTTTTTGACTTTTATTTTTATTGATAACTAAACAACTTTTACATCTAGACAAAAACGGGCTGTATAGCTACCTAGATATTATAAATACCTACAACACAAACATTTCATAACTCCATTAGCTGGCCTGGTTATCTCACAATTTGTCCGGATAGATTTTCTGTTTCTTACCGATAAAAGTCAAACCGTACAAAAATTTTGAAAAAAACGTAAATACCTACCTAGTTTTTATTGATACATGGTCATACATACATCGAGCGGTCTTTCAACTTTTAATTTGAAGCCAAAAAAAGGCCGGAAAAATACTCTCATTTCAGTGTGGGATTGCCGGGTATAGCGTAGAGCCTTAAAAAAGCAAAGTATTTTTCTATATTACTTGATTGTACTCCCGATGTGAGCCACCAGGAGCAAATTTCTGTTTGCATAAGATACGTTAATTTAAAAAACAATGAATTTAGTGTCGAAGAACGTTTTTAACATTCCGTCCTGAAAATGATACAACAGGTGAAGGTTTAACCAACTTTTTACTGAAAACTTTAGAAAATTATGGTTTAGATATTTATAACATACGCGGACAAGGATACGACAATGGTGCGAATATGAAGGGTAAACATCAAGGTGTACAAAAAATAATTTTAGACATTAATTCACGAGCAATATTTGTACCTTGCTGTAATCACAGTTTAAACCTTGTCATAAACGACGCTGTGAAATCCAATATGTTTAGTATAAATTTTTTCTCAACTGTTCAAGAGGTGTATAATTTTTTTTCTGCTTCAACCAATCGGTGGTCTGTTTTGAAAAGTAACATTTCAAACTTAACGTTAAAACCTTTATCAGAAACCAGATGGTCTATCAGAATTGATGCAGTAACCCCTCTAAGATTCCAGTTAGGCGAAATTTACGATGCTTTTTATGAAGTTTTGTCTGGAAATAATTTTGATAACACTACAAAACATCTGGCTATTTCTATAGTTAAAAAAATTAAAAATTATGAGTTTGTATGTATGTTAGTGTTGTGGTACAAGATACTAAGTAAAGTTAATGTTGTTACCAAGATTCTGCAAACTAAAAATTCAATATTTCACAGGCTTGCGAAAGTTTGAACAACCTAAATACCTTTTTAAAGGAATATCGATCAGATAAAGGCTTCAGTGACTTGCTCGTAAATGCCAAAGAATTATCATCTTGCTTGGAAGTAGATGCGATATTCAAATGTTCAGAAATTTTAAGGCCACGAAAAATAAAAAAACAATTTTCCTACGAAAGTGAAGACCAGCCAATTGAAAACCAAGAATTAAAATTCAAAGTCAATTGTTTTTTTGGAATGCTAGACATTACTCTTTCATCTGTAAATGAAAGATTTGAACTGCTATCCTCTCATTCTGAAGTTTTCAAATTTTTGTGGAATATTGAGGATTTTGGCAAGTATTCTGACCAAGAACAATTTGATTTTTGTAAAAAACTTGAAGAAGCTTTAACTGACAAAAATCGAAACGAAAAAGATATAGACGGAACAGAACTTTTACATGAATTGCAATTTCTGCAAAATTGCGACAAAAATGTGACGTCTGTAGTAGAAACACTCAATTACATTACAATAAATAATTAACCCACTCATTCCCAAACATTACAATTGCATTACGTATATTGTTAACTATACCAATTTCTGTAGCTACAGCCGAAAGATCATTTTCTAAATTAAAGTTAATTAAGGATTACTTACGATCTAGAATGGGCCAGGAGCGGCTAGAAAATCATGCTATCATTTCTATAGAGTCTGACTTTTTAAAGCAGCTGAATATTGAAAATCTTATTAATGAATTTGCCAAAAGTAAAGCTTTCTATAAGACATTTCCGTTGTTTTCCTTCACGTTTATCTATTTAAAAACACGGGCACTCTAAAAATATTTTATTTGACCTTTGTTTTTTAATAATTTGGAATACTGTTTTTTATTTTGTTACTGTTGTTTCAGTGTGCAATAAAAATTTTAATAATATTTTTTTGTATGTGAACCCATTGTTTGCCTCAAATAAAAAATACCTACCAGTACTAACAAGTCTAAAGAGTTCGTCATAAATTTCAATGTTGAACTGTGGGAGAGTGGCTGGTAATTTTGGCTCAATACATATAGGGTAAAGGCGCCTATCAGTATTTCGCACGTTACTGGGTATACGGCGCCCGTATAACGTTATTCGAATGAACCTGTCTAGTTATCAATCAAATCTGCGAAATATATCTTTTTAAAACGAGGGATCTTTAGTTTTATTCTCTGAAAGGACAAGATCGTCAACAGCTAGGTGGGAAATTTATTACGCGAGTTAAGGATATGGATACCATATTTTTCTTTTGAGTAGGAACTAAAACACGCAAAGTAATTTTCTTGTGTATTTCTTTGTTTCTCATTTACAATTTTCTTGATTCTTTTGATTTATGTTTTTCTTAACCTAATGTACATAAGCAAATATAACATTGAATAAAATCAGTCCAAAATAACAGATATTTACATAGAGATTCTTCCATAATATACATATATAAATAGATCATACTTAATAATTGTAAATATACGTATCTACCATACCAGGTATGTAAATATATATCAATATAACAAGTGATGCGTGTATAAAATAAAAAAATAATCAATAAAAAGATTCTCTATAGGTTTGTTTGTACTACGTTACCGATTAAAATGCTTTAAAAGCTGCACACCACATAATATGTTTATTGTACACATCCATATCGCTCAAAAAATAAATGTTAAAGTTCAAAATATTAAGAGGTTATATTTTTATGCTCGAACTGTCAAACAGCTACTTAAGGTAGCGCCAACACAACCTTAAGAAATTATTAGATAATCGCCGCCTTAAGTATCAGCTGGTGCTTAAGGTTGGTTTATAAATCGCAAATGCGTCACAATCACATACTTAAGTGATGTAAATATTCGGATTAAACTGATATTCAAGTATTCGGAATCGGATGGTTTATATATTCGGCATATTCATCCGATTTCGAAATCTTATCACTTCCACATATATACTATTATACTCACCGCACTTAATACTACAAATGACAGTTATTAGTGCATAAATCCTCAAAAATTTCTCATTCGTATTTTTGTGTACAGATAAGGTGAACGTGTATAGATGGTGAAAATTTGGAATTTACGTTTTACAAAAATGTCAAAAATATTTATTTATTACGTATGTTTTATTATATATTTGTTATTCTTTTAGTAAGTTTATAAATTTTGTTTTATGTACTTAGTCTTTTTATAGAAATAAAGATTAAGTTAAGTTTTATAACTATTATTCCTTAATTTATTCCAAATTTTATCTATTAAGGTACATACAACGTGACTATAAATGTTTGTAACAAATATTTACTTTGGCAACACTGAAAAATTGGCTTTCCTGGTTATTCGTATATAGGCAATACCACCTAGATAGAAGGCCTAACTACTGGTCAATGACGTCACTACGAAGAGGCCAATATATATTCAGTGCGAAAACGATCATCACAAAATGCAAGCCTAACTAATGTTTTTGAAATAAATTTTAAATGAAAATATTAGCCGTTTTCAATATAGTATTTTACTATTCTTAAAAAACATACGAAACTATATACTTATTACTGACAATAAATACAAATAAAATGCGCATATGTAGTGGAAATAAATTAAATAATCAGTTTTAGAACTACTTTATTGTTTATAGACATCCGAATAGGTACTCTTCTACTGGCGCTCGCACTTATTTATACAATATTATATCTATCAAATCTAATATAATTATGATAGTTTTTTTACTACAGAAGTAATGATGGACTTTATTCATTCATTCGTGTGATTCAAAAAATATAGAGAACTGTTAACTATTTTTTTAATTGTTATCTCTTAAACTATATATATACACAAAAGAAATAAAACCACTAACAATTGTTATTATTTATTTCGGAAATATAATAGATTTTCTTGTTTTAGATTTTCTTATAACATTATTTTTTAATTTACAATAGTTATTTAATAATATGTTTGTACATTTCCATATTATATTTTTATACAAATATTCACAAGTATGTGTATCACACTTACTTCTATTTAATATTTCTTGCGACAAAACGATTTGCAATGTCACATCGGTTACATATTTTCGGTGATTGTTTAAACTTAGAAACTTTTCCTCTTTTTCTGGTTCTAACATTTTCTTAATAACTACATAGTTATATGTAATTAAATATACAACTTCTTCTACTGGATACTTTAGACTACCTCTGTTAAGATTATTAATAACATTATATTTATCAGCATGAATACTAATATCAGTCATTACCAAAAATTTTTCACAAGTATTACAATTTAATTTTTTAAGTAATGAATAACAACAGTAACCTGCAATATATGTCAGTAGGCTTACATTAGAAAAGGTACTGTCCAAATCCGCCTGTGTAACATTTATTTCCCCAGCAAATGTATCACTAGAAACAGTAGAAAAATAATCATGATCTACTAATATTTCATTATCAACAATGTCATGAATAATAATTTTTTTGTGACCAGAAACTGGTAATTCAATAGTAGATAATAACCTAATCTTTTTCTCAATTTCGTAAATTTGCCTTACAGATACATGATATTGACCTCCTGCGAGTTGTCTGTACTGCCCAAATCTTGCCTCTAAAGCATCCGTCTGAAACTTCCCAGGCAATACATATGACCATTTCAATTCACCTGAACAAAAATCAGTAAGTTGCAAAATGCAGAGTGTTGTATGTTGAAGCGCTCTTTGTGTTTGCGTTGATAATTTACCAGATTTAAAATTGAAATTATTCCAATGATCTAGCCAAGATGAAAATTTATATAGAAACTGTATTCTTTCATCATTACTTTTATTTGTTAAGGGTTCTTGAAACTTATTTTTAAGTCTTACGCCTTTTAAAGGTGTCTTGACATTCATAATATGCCACCAAGTAATTATTATTTTTAGAAATTCAGCTGTAGTGTTATAAAATCTAAGACTATATTTTTCACCTAATGTTAATAAGCTATTGACTACATGTTCATTAAATAATTGACAGACAAATTTTACATTTTGTCTTTCAAAATTCGTAGGCCACAGAGCTTTCACAGATAAGCCATAACTAAATTTCAGCAAGTCGTTACGTTCAATTTCATACATATCTCTTACAGTTTTTAAAGAAGCTATATTTATCTTTGAAAAATCATTAAAGTCAGGATAAACAAAATCAATTCCATCAGTTTTCTGATTTAACCAATTATTTCTAATGGTTTTAAATAAATGCACTGAATCAAACAGATAAAACAATGGCTTGTTAGAATTCACCGGATTAAAATATCGAACATGAAGTTCAGGTGGAGTTGAAAATTTGGTCATAGCTTTACTGTTTATTGCATGATTGTCACTTACTACAGCTAAAACATTTAATCCAGCATTTTCTAATCCTACAATAATATCTCTCGTTATTTTATGTAAATCATCAGCATTTAATTGTGCAACAGGAAAAATATGAACAACTTCTTTCTTTGACGACAAAATACTCTGAATCATGTACACCTGGGCTGATGTTGCAATTGCAGAGCTATTCGAACATGCTCCAACTATATTGCCTCCTTTGTAATCCATGTAAGGTTTAATATAAATTTCATCCATCATTAATACTATATTCCTTTCATGTTCTTCAAATGTTTGTACTTTCTCTTTAATATATTGAAGAAAATACATGGGATTCTGTTCAATAATGGGACTACAATTAAAATTAGAACAAATGCGTTGCAATGTGTTAGTATGTGGTAAAATTAAAGGACTGTGATTTCGAAAAAAATTGTACGCATGGGGTGAAATAAAATAGAAAATTGAACAAAAAATTAAGAAGTCCGTAGTATATTCCCTTCTATTTTTAGGAAGTAAAGAAAGTTTTAACTGTGACTTCATGAATAAAGCTACTGCATTGTCATCTGAAACATATTCATCTATTAAACCAATTATGAATTCATTCTGAACCATTTTAAGGTCACCATTTAAGTCATTTTTATTTATAAAGTTATCAACTTCCAAAATTAAACTTTCTATTTGATTTATATTACAGATCCTAATTGATTTAATATTTGAAAGGTGTACCATGATACCTTTACAATATACCTCTGGCAACATGTTCTCGCCAATTGTGACATATACTAGAAAGTGTGGTTGCACTGTCATATCAATAAACATAAAAATAATTGATGGTTCCTTCATTATACTACACCATTTGTTTGGCAAATTAACTAAATCAATTTTACTTTTTAAATGTGAAAGGTTCTCAACTGATACTTTTTCTAAATATTTACTTTGACTACTAATGCTTTCTTGAACTGCTGTATGCATCGCTTCTGCTTCTATTCTTTTTCACTTCTCTTCTGGTCCTTCTCTTGACGGAGCTGAGCTACAAGAAAAATATGCTGGGCTGTTAGGGTATATACATGGTACAGCAGTCTTTAATAATTTTGGTTTAGCAAGAGGAGCTGTTAAACTTCTGCCAGTCCTCTCATCGGTTGCAGTTGTTTCCCACAAGATATCTGCAGGTTTGAAGTGCTTGTCACATACCTATAAAATAGTAAATATAAAGCATTAAGTTTTTGTAATAATTGTATTAGTCTATAACAAAAGCTACATGTTATTTATATTTTACTAATATTTTTTCTAAATTTATATGAATGCACATAGGTAACATTTTTAATTGTAAATAAAGTAAAGATTCAAAATTATTTTAATATAATACAGTAATGACGAACAAGATGTATTAATACTTACTACTGAATAATTAGAGACGGTATAATTCTGCCTTGGAATTGCAAGCAACCATTTCTTGCACATAACCTCATCTTTTGGGAATTTAAACACGTGTGCTTTATTGTTAGAATTATAATTTCCTTTGCAATTAGGAACACAACACTTTAACACCATATTTTATTATAAACAAGCACAGTAATAACGATATAACATCAACAACGAGATTATCACGTTCACTGTCCAAGCGTTTACTGACTGCACCTAATACAGTTCAATGCAGTCGATACACTATCGATGGCCTCTTTCTGATGACGTCACAGGAAAGTTTTATTGCAGTTGTGCGGCCTTCTATCTAGGTGGTATTGATATAGGTACAACTTTGTAGGTTATGTCATTTGTATCATATGGATGAATAAAAGTCAGATGTGCTAACATAAAATTACAGAAGTGTTGCCAGCTTAAGTCGAAAATTAATTATTCCATCACTAGGCCAGACCAGATGATGTGAGATCAGAGTATATGGCATGTATATGGTAATATCCTCACTATCCTCAGTAATATAATTTGTATACCTACTCTTTTTTAGTTCAAATTTTTTCACATAAATAAATGTAAGAATATTATATTTGTTATATATTTTTCAATGTCATTCTCATGTTAATGTTAAATTTTTTTGGTACAGGAAAAGAAGTTTGTTTTTATAAAAAGTGATCTTTTTTGTGAATGCAATGGAGGCAATTTTAGAAGATTATATTCAGTTTCAAATGAAACTGAAAAAGCGCAAAATAGAAGAATTAAATATGTATGTAGAAATCAGTTATAATAATATAACCGTGGTAGCGCAACTGCTAAAACGTCGTGATTTGGTAATTATACGATTAGAGAAGATCGAAATAATTCTGGATATTCGAACAGTAATTGGAGGCTATAATGATATCGGGCAGAGACAAATAAAACTAGTTCATTTTCAGAAGGGTGAAATTACAATTACATTTCAAGACAATCTCAGCAGGGATGGAGTGATTAACCTATTGCGGAACATCTACAGGTAATTAAACGTTATAAATTATTTGTTAATTATTTGCAAATAGGTACCTACCTATAGTAATAGTCGATGTTTCACACAAAATATATTGTGGTTGTTGCAGTGATGAAAGCAGCGATTCGGGTGCATCATGATCAGGATCAGTTTAATTAAGTTTGTTTTTCTTTATTATAAAATAAAATTTTTGTAAATTAATTGTCTTTCATTGTGATTTAATTTTTTGAAAATTATAAAAAATATGTTTGATCATTGTAAACATGTCAAAAGTTACAATCATGTTGTATATAGATACATATAAATATACACTGAGAAATTAAATTAGTTATTTACGAACTAAGTGCGTGAAATCATATTTCGCGAATGAGTGACCAGTTTATGGACACGAATTCGCGAAATGTTTCACGCACGAAGTTTGTACAATATTTTTTGTACGAGAACTATAAACAATAATAATATTTATATAAAATATAAATATAATTTCAAAATTTTTATATTTATAAGTATTTTAACAATATTACTTAGTATCTATCAGGATGGCCGAGCGGTCTAAGCCGCCAGACTCAAGGTTTACCTTGCCCGTTATACGGGTTCTCGAGCGTTTTGGTCATCTCTGAGGGCGTGGGTTCGAATCCCACTTCTGACAACTTTTTTTTTAGTTTTCTATAAATTTAAAAAATAATATTTGTTGCTGTTCTGACGTTGAATTACATACTTTCCAAATATAACAATTTCTATTTCATTTCCTTTTATTTTCATAGAAAAACAACGAACTGGGTAGCATATTATTAAGGTTAGGGATTTATGATTTTAAAATATCACTAAATTAATCAAGCTCCAGGAAGTACCACCTTTACTTTTACGCACTCGTGTTTAAAGTGACTTTTTACGCACGCAGATCGAATCGTGAAATGACAGGTTTTGATAAGCGAGTACAAAAAAAAAATTATTGTGTTGGAGAGATGTTAAAAGGTGTATCCAAGAAAACAGAACTGACACATTGGCATTGAAAACAATTGAAATCTATTTTTTAATTGTTATGAGAATAAAATTATATTATTGAAATTTGCTTATTAATACATACTTGGTGTAAGACATATTACTTAAATTATTACGTTTACATTACATTCAATGTTCATGATCACGTTTGCTTTAGGGTGCTTTCCTGATAGTAATACATAAAGTATATTACTTCAATTTTAGTATAAAATTGAAGTAATACAGGCGCGGCTCGTGATGACGCATTTTGGTTTGCAGTACAATGATACGAGTGCCTCGTGTGTTTTCGGTGTTTACTAAGCAAACGTTACAGTTAGTACACGAGAATACACGAAGCACTCGGATCATTGTACTGCAAACCAAAATACGTCATCACGAGCCGCGCCTGATAGTAATATCTAAATTAGCAATTTATACTCGTTCACAATTTGGTGGCAATTAAATAATGTCAATTTTTTATCTAATTTTGAGGTGCGAACGATGTGATATGCTAATAATTTTTTATAAGATAATTATACTAAATTAACAGATTTTTTTTAACTTGACAGACCGCTCACCCGTTAACTAATTTTTACTTATACAGTACGGTCGATAATATGTACTTAATAGTCTATATATATATATATATATATATATATATATATATATATATATACATATATATATATTCTACATGGTTATTCACGCTATACCTACGGCACGGAATATTGTAGCCAAAATACTTGACTTTCAAAAAGTTTCACTTTTGGGATTTATGATTTGGTTACTTTTTAAAATTATTTTCATATTATACAGGATGTTCCAAAAGCCCTAAAAATATCAAAGTTGTGTTTTTCTAAATATACCCCCTGTATATTATTGCATTTTTGGATTCTCCGATCAAAATAAGTGGTTGTTTTAATTAGATTTATTTCAGGTTTTTTAAATAATTTGAATTTTGTCAAAATCTAACCTAATTTTCATGGTTCAAATAATTATGAATTGTATAAGTTATGTAAGCGAAATTTACAGCGAAGTGTAACAATAGATCATATTTTATATCCAAATTATAATAAACTTGCCATCTTATACAGGGTGTACAAAAATTAAAACTAATCAAATAAGAACTTTAAGTGGCTATAACTTGATTAACTTATATAGAACGCCATATTTTTCAAGTTACCAGCAAATGCACTTTTTAATTACCTATCGAATGGTATTTTTAGGTCATGCTTTAAGTCTTTGCGTTCTCTAATAATCGTTTTTCGCACCATTCGGTGTTTTTTAAATAAAAATTCTATATCTAGTTTATATCCCAAAAGTGAAACTTTTTGAAAATCAAGTATTTTGTCCACAATATTCTGTGCCGTATAACATGAAGAAGCCTGTATATAATTACATCATTCCGTTTTTCATACGTTGTCTTTTTATTTCAAGGAGACCGGTATACGGCGCCCGTATAACGTTATTCGAATGAACCTCTCTAGTTATCAATCAAATCTGCGAAATATATCGGGATCTTTAGTTTTATTCTCTGAAAGGACAAGATCGTCAACAGCTAGGTGGGAAATTTATTACGCGAGTTAAGGATATGGACGCCATATTTTTCTTTTGAGTAGGAACTAAAACACGCAAAGTAATTTTCTTGTGTATTTCTTTGTTTCTCATTTACAATTTTCTTGATTCTTTTGATTTATGTTTTTGTTAACCTAATGTACATAAGCAAATATAACATTGAATAAAATCAGTCCAAAATAACAGATATTTACATAGAGATTCTTCCATAATATACATATATAAATAGATCATACTTAATAATTGTAAATATACGTATCTACCATACCAGGTATGTAAATATATATCAATATAACAAGTGATGCGTGTATAAAATAAAAAAATAATCAATAAAAAGATTCTCTATAGGTTTGTTTGTACTACGTTACCGATTAAAATGCTTTAAAAGCTGCACACCACATAATATGTTTATTGTATATTATACAGATTGTTTTGAATTTCTTGTCCTTTTCTGTGTATTTTTGCTAATTTCAAATTTTCCAAAAAATACAAAAGTTGCTCATTTTTATTTCTTATATATAAAGTAAGTAAGTGAGTGAATCCAAATGCAGATTTTCCGCAAATACTGCATCACAATGTAGATTTGACATATTTTTCAACATTTTCAAATATTCTTGCTACAAAAGTGGATATGTGAAAGAAAAATTTTTTTGTCTAGTCTGGTTGATGTTTGTTTTCAAAATACACCAAATCTACATTATTATGAAGTATGTGTGCTATTCGTTGTTCATAGTGTAAGTAATACTTGTGTTTTCAACATTCTAATTAGAACCAACATTATTACGCCAGTCTTTATGTAAAATAAAATCTATAAAAGGTTTTTTCTATCAGCTTTGTTTCTATGTCATTTGCATCTTATTTTTAAAAGACTAGGATATAAACAACAACGTTTTTATTCTTATATTATCTGTTAATACATTAGATTGAGATTAGGTATCTACATAAATTTAACTTGCAGATTTCTACAAAAGTTAATTTGTTATTTTCAAGAAAACATTTGTAAAATTAAACAACCAGGTAGCAGAGAGGATATCTAAAAGCGACCGAAAAATATTTTTTTCTGATCCAAGTCCTTGACACCATTTCCACTTTTGCCGACGGTCCATCCTCGATTATCTTTACATCGTCTGCCTTTGCTATAGCATATTACAGACTAGACCCAAGAGTAAATCATTAATATAACTATTAAATAGCAGTGCACCACATTGGATCCACGAGAAATACGAGATGAACGAGTAAATTGTTTAGAACAATAATCATTGTAGGACACGTTTTAAATTGTATTGTTTAGAAAAAAATCAAGTTTAAAATTTTTAAAACAAATCTGTAAGACAGGTGGTTGGATTTTATGTATATATTCAGGAGGAAGCCTTTATTTTATCGGGTATCAGATCAGAAGCCGTAAGCGAAATCTACCTGCCACCAAACGGTCAGGCCGTTTGATATGGCTCTCGAACATTCTTAGGAATTATGTTGGGTGACGTATCATTTTAAAGTATTGTTTTGCAAGGAATCTTTTAACGCTATTAATTTTATGGCCGTCATAAACTTTTAACCTCGTGTCTTTAACTAAATTTTAAATTAGTACCCTCACTTGTTTGTAATGTGACTGGTCGATCTCTAATTGACCAGCAGAACGGTCTCTCGTATCATTGACTTCTCTTGAAAATCCTCTCTTACGTAAAGAAAACAACTACCCGTCGATCATTATCACGAATTCAACCTCATGTAAACCACGCTGTCCACCTAACACGACACCTATCTCCGTTCAAAGCAAGTATATTCTGTATCGTTCGATGCCTATATATTATTTTAATTACATTTGATTTTATTTAGCTTGTAAATAATTAACATTTGTTACCTGTGTACATACATATATCTTTTATTTATTTCTTAAATAAAACTTTAAGGCTAACGTTGTTGTTCGTTTCTTTAAATTTAATATATTTCTTTTAGCTTATTACACGTTCTGGAATGTTAGATGCTCTTCATGCATTAATTAATTAGTTTTATTATTGTTAGGACACCACAGCTAGTCCGAAGCAACGAATACACAACCCACTAGCGTTTTTTAACAACTCGTATCTGGAACGTAAATAAGACAATAAATTTCAAAAAATTTTGACAGAAACTCGATACATCTAACTTGTCTACTAATAGTTTTTTTATCTTTATTTTGTCCAGCTGCACTAAAATCTTTGAGCATTTGCTTTATGACAAATTATATAAATCGCACCAGTTTTGTACCCACTCATGTATGTTTCAAAGTATTCTGTTACGTTACGCATGCGGTTATCCCGTAAGGAGTCATGAAGGCACAAAAAATACAGTTTCTAGAGATACGGCAGTGCCATCGTTGGAAACACAGCGCTAGTTCTGCATTTTTTATGTAGACAGAGCAAGTGCTTCGTTCGGTTGCTAATTTGCAGCGCTGAATGTACTTCTACGCTCGGTCTTAATTATTTCTGTGAGATAGCGAAGTCGTTCTTCTTGTGAGGGTGTCCTTCTCCAACAGGGGCGTATTGAGGAATCTGTAGAAAGGTGAAATATGTATCTGCGTCTCTGGAGAGGGATGCGTTCACAAAAATATTAATATTGAACTTGTATTCACACCAGATTTTTAATAATATTTTATATTGTTAAAAATACTTTTGCACTAATATAAATCTATTCGATGTTTTATCTCCACACAGCAGCATGGGTTTATATCTGGTAGGTCATCTTTAACCAATTTGATTAGATTACTCAATATTTCAGTTCCTCTGTTGACTCAAAAAATCAAGTCAATGTTGTTTATAGGTACCGATTTCGCGAAGGCTTTCGACGCTATTGACCATAACATATTCTTGTCTAAACTAAGTTCATTTGGCTTTACTTCATCCTTAACAGAGCTGATAGTTTCCTATCTTTATAATCGCTCTGCGTGTTATGTCTGCTATAATGGCTTTTATTTTTCTACTTTCATTACTTCTGGTGTTCCTCAGGGCTCGAACCTTGGCCCACTATTTTTTAATGTTTATATTAATGATTTTTTGTCGTTGTTCAACTACTGCGTGCTTGCCTACGCGGACGACCTAAAGATCTTCAGGAAAATATCTTCTACCTCTGATTGTAAAACTCTACGAAGGGATTTAAACACTACCACTGGTGTAACGAAAACAAGATAAAGATCAGTATAAATAAATGTACAGTCATCACATACACTACTAAAACGAACCCACTGATATATATCTAGTTATTTGATCACTTCAATTTGTTTGATCGCCTCTTGTAGTTCACTGACCACTTCTATATACAATAGAAACTCGATTCTTGCTCGCAATGAAAACCGGGCGCGGTGCAAATTTTGAGGTTGTTGCAAGTACCGAACTTTTTCATACAATTAAATTAAAAAGCGTTTATATAGATCTTTTCAGCACAGCATTTATTTTTTTTTTATAATTTCGTTCAATACACTTGTAAGGTTTTAAGTATTTACATTTTTTATGTAAATACTTAAAAAAAAATTCGATTCGTGTTTGTTTTGTGCAGACTTGCTTACTCAGTACTACGCTACCTCTAAGCCTCTGGTCTGGAGTGTCATAACATCCTCTAAGGAAGCATTGTTTTGCTCTGCTCATTCCAAGCAAATTATAGCACCCTCCGATGTAATTTTTTTTCAAATTAAGCACCACCAACTTCTTCACCGACAACGTCGTCACCGTCGATACAGTATTCTTCATTTAAAGCTGTAGTATCTGTAGTGTTCTCAGTAATCCATTGGTCGATTTCAAAATGAGTCATTTGCTGCAATGGTTCTATTTCCTGAAGCAAAGTTGTAATATTCTGAAAATTAGATGCATCATCAACTAGCTGTAAACGTAGCTCTGAAAGAGGAATGATATCTTCATTATCCCACTCAGATGATTTTTCGAACAATTTTTGAAACGAAGTCCGAATAGAAGTTTCCTTAAGAGCATTCCATGCACTAGCTAAAAAGCATATTACGTCTTTCAGATTAATGTTTCGCAGAGACTCATCAATAGCTTGTCCACGACCGACAATATGACTTAAAAGGCTTTTCTTGTAACTGAGCTTGGCAAGCCTTATAACTTTCTGATCCATGGGTTGTATTAGAGCGGTGCAATTTGGAGGAAAGCACATCACCGATATTTGGCCACCATGGTTCGTCAACTCGCCATCTTTTGAGTGGCATGGAGCTTTATCCAAGAGCAGAAGTGCTTTCTGCGGTAGGTTTTTGCTACAAAGAAACTCTTTCACCTGTTTTAAAAGAAGTTTCATTCTTCAAACAAAGCTAATGTCATCCAAGCACAACAGGAATATCAGCGAAATTTTTCAATGAACATGGATTCGCCGATTTCCCAATAACCATTAATTTAACTCTATGATTTCCGGCAGCATTAGTACATGCGAGAAAAGTTAACCTTTCTTTGCTTATTTTATGACCTGGTGCCGAGGTTTCTTTTGAACGCATAAGAGTTTTATCAGGTAAAAGTTTTCAAAATAATCCAGACTCATCAGCATTGTATATCCGCTCCTTTGATAAACCAACATCAACAATTTTCTTGTTGAATTTATCCAGAAACGGATTGATAGAATCACTCTTGTTCAACAATTTTTCTCCACATATTTTGAGCCTTCAGATTCCATGTCTTTTTTTAAAGTTCGCAGCCCAACCATTGCTGGCGTTGAAGCTACCTGGTTTTTCTTGGATTTTTTCATGGAGTAACTTAGCTTTCTCCTTCAGCATGTCACTTGTTATTGGTAAGTTTTTTGCTCTTTGATTGGCAAACCAATTGAACAAGGATTTTTCCATTTTCGGAAACTCGGAGACCTTGAGCGTCTTTCTTTTACCTGGGCCGGATTCAGATTGTGTGATAAATTTCTTTATGAATGGTTCATTTTTCTTGATACGTGTTACTGTTGATCTATGCACGTGAAAAATATTAGCTATTGCTTTGATAGAATACCCCGCCTTTAATTTCTTTAAAACATCAGTTTTTACTTTTATTGTAAGCACTGTAAAATTCTTCTTTGCCATTTTAAATATTAGCTATTGCTTTGATAGAATACCCCGCCTTTAATTTCTTTAAAACATCAGTTTTTACTTTTATTGTAAGCACTGTAAAATTCTTCTTTGCCATTTTAAATTCTAGATTGATATAAAATTCAAATCGTCATCTGTGATCATCATACTACGGCGGGACTTCCCTGAACTTTATTCAATTCAAAACTCGAAATACATACATGCATTGTGTAAGTGGCTAACAAACAAACAAAAAAATCTACACTGAGAAACGCATGTGAAAAAAAATGTTGCAAGTATTGAAGTCAAAATTTTCGAATGTTGCAAGTACTGAGTACGTAATGAGAAAAATTTTGGTGTCGCAAGAATCGAGGCGCGCAAGTTGCGAGTATGTGCAAGAGTCGAGTTACCACTGTATTTGCAACTCCGCTTCAGGAGGAGGAGGAAACTTTGCCTAGGACGTGATTTCAGCCCGAAAACCATGAATAAGCTATAGATAACAAGAACAGATTCGGATTCTTAAAAGTAAGTCCAAAACTGTGCCTGGTTTCTTGAAAATAAGATGTTTACTGTCTAACTGCAATTCTTTTATCGTTAGGTTATAAAATAAAAGAGAAGTATGTGTTGTTGAAATCGCCTTTTGACTTTATTCGTTGAAAAGTTGGAAAAAAAATGGAAAAATCGCTCATTTTCGAGAGTGATTGTGTCAAATATTTTTGACACCTTCAATTCCTACAAATTCCATCAACTTAGTTACTTACCCAATTGTCATACTTAAATAGGTATACACTAAATTTATTGCGTGGTGTTCGTACAGCATTTGATAGCATCTTAAATATGTTGCTGCTAAAAATTACATTCCCTACAATCATTTTTGTTTAAATAATTGTCCTTCATATCACCACCTTTACCCAAATTAAATATTTAATATCATTAAACGAAACAACATCTATATAGTCGAGTAATATTTTCTTCTTTTGAATCATGATTCACTACAAAATTTCATCTTTATTCATATGTACTTATTGTTTTTATTTTATACATTTCCGCATCGTACTAGACAATTCGGTCATCTATCGGTTATTGGTAATGACTGTGGCGTTCACTGTCGTGGACATTTCGGAAAACGTCGACAAAAATGTTGTGGATATGGTTGTAAATGCGTACGAAGTGGGTAGGAAAGTTGTCCCATTTGAAGGGAATCCATCTTGTTGGTGGCCGTCGTCGTCTCCGGACGTGCGAATGCAAGGATGCTGATTTACTGGACCCAAGGCTGATTCAATGAAATACGCCATTAAGGAACCCATGGTGAGGCCACAATTATACAAAAGGGTCATCATATTACCTGATTCAAAAAAATAATATATTAACAATTGCTCATAAACTAGTATACAGAGTGTCCTTGAAATAAAGAGACAACATATAAAAAATGGAAAGATGTAATTATGTAGACTATAAATCCAAAATATTTTCCCAAAATTTCCTCTTATAAGCGAGAAAAAAAATTGACAAAGATATTTAATATATATTTTTTTTATTTCCCAATTTTAACATCACTAATTTAGATTTAAGCACATACGCATTAATTGATAATGAGTTATTTACTGAAAATCCTAATGTTTCCATTATAGATTGTATCGATGAAATTACTGATATCAGTGATGAAATGGAAAATGAGATTGAAGAGGAATTTGTAACTAGTATATCAAATATTTCAGAAGCCCATCAAAAATTAAAAGATCTTGAGAACTATTTCTTAACAGTTTTAACATTGCTAACAATATTTCTCAAGCTCTTCTTGAATGTGAATCAGATATTTAAACATAAAATGAAAAAGCAAGACAAACAACAATTAATGATTATTTCAAGTAAAATCTAGCATAAAATATGTATGTATGTATGTGTATTAAGTATTGTAAGTTTTTTTCGACTTTCGTCTTATTATGTGTGATTAAATTGATATGAGAATGAATATTTTTTTTCGTTTTTTTTTCACCTCCACATTTTGGACACCTCCATATATTGGACATTTTAGGATTCCCCGTCAGTGTCCATTATAAGGAGGTTATACTGTATATGTATTATCTTCTGAAGAAATTCTTACCAGTTAATTCTCTATGCCTGTCTTCCACTTTACTCGGCGCTTGGATCATAGGCACGCTCCCCAGTACTCCGTTACTTAAGCCCAGTATCAGCGCGAAAACAAAAGGGAATATTTCGGCCGATATAAGTGGACTCGATCTGGGTATTGCGCACAGTAACATCAACGGTATCATGATCAATCTGGCCGTCGAACATTTCATGAGACGAGCACCAGTCCAGTGCCATGAGGAAGCCGCTAACATTTTGCCCAAGAGGTCAGCACCATTGAAAATAGCCATCATAAGGATCGGCATCCAAGTGCCTAGGTTACAACTTACGATTTCCGACGCTATACCGGGATAAAGGCATAACGTTGCAAAGTATACTAGACAGATAGATAACATATATTGATAAATGACTTTAGTTATTTCCCATCGTGCCTGAATGCCTCCTGAAAATAAAAATTGTGTTTTAAAAAGTCCCGAAGATAAATTATTGCTTTTTTTTTATAAGAGAAAAAGCAGTGTAATTTTTTAATGTTCGAGGATAGTTAAAATTTTCGTTGAATCATTTTTGTATTTACTACTAGTTTCCTTTACATCAAAAATTAAATTTCAGTATTACCTTTTTCTGTTATGCCGATAAACAATTTAATTTTTCAATTGATTTTCTCCTGTCCAGAGTAATATTATTTTGAAGATCGAGCAAGATTTCTTGATCAAAGAATGAACAATCACGGCAGTATCACGAAACGATACGAAAATAAAAATGGAATTTCTAAGAACAAATCCCATTGAGATAAGTCGTTGAGATATTTAAGTACTTAGTTACCATCACACGGAATAGCAAAAAACATTTTGTTTGTTCAAAATATTTTTCCTCAGCAGACATACAAAAATTTTCACGTTCAAGTAATGGGGATCAAATGTCTTTTTAATGTCATGATCGTAATAGTGTTGATATTGCTCGTTGTTGACCATTGAATATCTTCAGTTGACGGAAGACGATTAAATACTGTGATATAAATCATGCAATAACTTCGTCCGCAGTGTGAAGTCAATGCGGCCTCCAGCCTTCTAGAAAAGCTCCGATGCTGTAACTGGATGATGTCACCAGACGCGTACATCCGAGAAATTTCCCGAACAGAAAATTCTAGAAAACTGATGTGCTATAAATGACGATTGACAGAGAGGAAGAGGACATTCAAGCTGAAGTCACGGCCGAGTTAAATGTGACATAAATACTGTTATTAGTTATTAAATGTTATTTAGTGTGTTTTTATTATTAATATAGTGTTTTAAATTGCCATTAGTTTTATTTAAACGAACCCAGAGAGAGACAAGTATTTTACAATACCATGGGCAAAAAAGTATCAATGATTAACTGCCTGGTTCTAATATTAAAATCGAACACAACAAATACGGCTTATCAAACGTTTCAATACACTAAGATGATACTCAGCATTAACTGTTTTTACGCAAATTCTATGTCGGTAATCCCCATAGAATCCTAAAAGGTAATTAATATTGCTTTGATTTTCGAATTCTCCAAACAAGTTTTTTTTTTATTTCGTTAATCTTGGAAACACCACGTCTCATCACCCACTGTTTTTAAAATGTTTTTGTCTCCAGAAATTTCTCTAATGATGGCTGCGTAATAATAATAATATATGACAGAGGGGCTTGGCAGGCCATGAGATATTAATACGACATAAGATGTTTAGCTGTCGGCATTCACCTTAAACGGAAAATGAAAACTACGAAAATCTTCAGTCTCGGATCCGATCCCGGGAACCCCGACATGATTAAGTCAGTGCGTTATCACTAGGTTATCAGGAGATAATGCCCAATTCGCTTCAATTTTTAGTCATCTTACAATCGATGTGGAACAATAGTTGAATTTAACCTTCGCAGACCAAGTTTTTCGGGTAAAACGCGATGAATTATTTATTATATTTGATATTAACTTCCATATTAATGACCTTCACTAAATAATTTTCTAAATGTTCACAAAATAATGCGCATTTTCGACATTTTCTCCAGTTGTCGTTTCAATTGATTGGCCTAAACGTTTATCATAATTCACATCCTGTCCACCTTCTTTGAATAATCGATGTCATCCAAAAAAAAATTGAAATGTTTCCGTAGCACTTGGGTCATTTTTACACATAACTTAATATTGATTCTTTTTCGGTATACAAACTACTGTTAATTGTGTCTTATAATTGGCTTCTCGTGACCGAAATATCATGAAATTTTTACAGATTATTTATTAAGGTTACTACTTTGTAAATAAATATATAGGCCAATAAGGTCAACAATAGATGGCGTCATAAATTTCATTGATGTGAAATCGTAGGGTTTCTTCCGGACTGAAAGGACAGATGATATAACTAGAGCTGGGGAAGTTTGCGGTGTGCCAGGATAGTATTCAGTTAAACGCACGAATATAATGACTTGGCGCTATGCTATAATAATCGTAAATAAGGTAAGTGTGTTATTTATATACAGTACACATAACTGACATACCTAAGTGATATAAATAGCGAATGCATGTAAAGCAATAAAATCACGCATGCATCACCGAACGAAAAAAGGTCATTATATTCGTGCGTTTAACTGAATACTATCCTGGCACACCGCAAACTTCCCCAGCTCAAGATATAACAGAAGATTGTAATAATTTACTTCAGTAACAAAATCAAACTATCCTCGACAATTCAAAATCGAAAATATAAAATGTCAAATTACAATAAGTACATACATACTTTTCACTCCTGTCAATCCTCCACTTGCACTAACGCTCGCCCTTCCCCTAATAACGACGTCTTCGACTTTGTAAGTGGGAGCCGGTGCTGAAGGTTCATACACTGGATTTGCGAAACTCAGAGTTGTACTTGTCGGCGGGCTATTTTGAATTTTTAAAACGCCATACGAGGCGTCGGATGTCTCGATCTGCAAGCAAAACAGTGATAACAATTAAAAACCACGGCGCTTGACCTGCAGCCCACCAATCCTGCATCTTCGGTCGGTTCCAAAGTAATCCTCGTTTTGGCCCTTTCACACAGTGACATATAAAATTGAATGAAGTCACTGCGCCTGACCAAATGGTACATAACGAAACACGTGGCTACCGATGATATGGACACAGTGAAAAAGTAAATAGTGCTCCCTCTTATTTCGGATATTACGAATTTGGTTAGGACGCGAACGAAAGAAGTAAATACTCCCGATGCACCTAAGAGTAAACAAATGTTAGTTGTATTTTAAGAAGGAATTAAAATTAATCAAAAAATTACTTTCTCCAACCATGACGGCCTGCGTGTATCTTGCTGGTAACATGCTAGTATATCCATAGAAACTAGATTGTTGTACTGTAAGGAAATTTTTCAAAATATTAAAATTTCGTGAAGGATTTTTTTTTAAATTAAACTAATACAAACCTTATTTTTATCTATTTATTTCTAGAAATCGAATAATCTAAAATGTTGTTTTTCAAATATGTTTTTTTTTTAATTCGGCATCGTTATGTTCAAATTTTAGGAGTGTAGAGTAGACTTCATTTCAAGTAACAAAAACGCAAAACTTGTATATCCAATTTTATGTGTTTCAAAATTACAGATCTATGAATGTGATTGTCAGATCATGAAAAAAAAGGAATCCTAAAGTCAATAAAACTGATTTCATTTAAAAAAGTTCAATTAATAATATTCTCGAAATGTCCACCTCCTTGTTGAATGCAGGCTTGTGCCCGTAAGCCAACAGAAGAAGTACTTATCCGAATTTCATACTTGTTTTGTCGGATTTGCTCGGCAGCCAGGTGAATGCGATACAAGAACTCTTCTCTTGTGTTCGCCCATTTTGTACGCCCATAAATAAAAGTCAAGGGGATTAAGATCAGGTAATCTGGGTGGCCATGCAACAGGACCACCTCGACCAATCTATTTTGGATAATTAACGTTAACCCAATTTCGGACAGCAATTCCGAAATGTGGTAGTGTCCCATCCATGTGAAACCACATGTCTCGTCGAACTTTCAGTGGGACATCCTCTAAAAGACCTGGCAGTTCGTCAATAAGAAATTGAAGGTAATTTTCCGCATTTAACCTCCCAGGAAGAACGATAGGACCAATCAACAAGTCATCGATTAGGGCCGCCCAAACGTTAATAGAAAATTCATGCCGATATTTAGTTGGGCGTATAGCTTAGAGATTTTCTGATGACCACCTGTGCAGGTTTCTCAGATTTGTAACACCACTTCTCGTGGACGTAGATTCATCTGTTCAGAGGGCTGTTCTGCAGAAATTAAAATGAAGCCGTGACTGTCTTAATATCCAGGTAGAATAAACTAAACGAGCAAAGTGGTCTGCCTCAAGCAAACCGTGTCCCCTGCGATAGTGATATGGATATAAGCCCTCACGTTTTAAAATTCGCCAAACCGTCGTTCGTGGCACTCCTAGTTGTCTAGCGAATCGACGTACACTGAGAGTTGGATCCCTTGTAACAATAGCTACTGCGTCTTCCTCTAAGTCTGCTGGCAAATTTACTCCTCGGTCGAAAAGATAATCACGCAGTCCGCATTCCCGAAATTGTCTGTGTACTTCCATAAACGTTCTGTAATGAGGAAAGCGCCTATCGGGAAACCGATGTCGGTATTCAATAACTGCTTGACGTGCATTGCCGTTACAGTAGCCATACACAAAAAATTGTATGAACTGGAACGCAATGTAATCCTTTATTAAAAAATGCAACGTTAACAGTTATCTGAACATTTGTTTATTGTAAGATATTCACGGTTCAGCACTTACGAAATAAGTATGAACCTTCTTTATCATAAATCAATTTCCAGTACTCTTTCTTGTAAATCTACAAGAAATTACTGTATGCACTACGACACGTATTTATTTACTTT
The DNA here is from genome assembly GCA_935421215.2 of Melolontha melolontha. NCBI lineage: Eukaryota > Metazoa > Arthropoda > Insecta > Coleoptera > Scarabaeidae > Melolontha > Melolontha melolontha. Next base: position 252,990,256 of record OW285235.1, on the reverse strand, counting down.
AGGATAACATTTTATTATGCAACGTTAACAATCACAGGCCTGTTATTGAATCGTATAACTTTTTTTTAAATAAAATCGGTTTGTATTGACTTTAGGATTACATTTTTCTTCATGATGTGACAATCACATTCATAGGTCTGTACTTTGAAACAAATAAAAATGGATATACAAATTTTGCGTTTTTGTTACTTGAAATGAAGTCTACTTTACACTCCTAAAATTTGAACATAACGATACGAGACATATATATATTTTGTTATGTAATGAAATAATTCCGTTCATCTTTGAATGTAATAATTAAATTCCTGTGAAGAACAAAAAATATAATTTTACATTCGCAACTACGTGACGTCATTTTAGTAAATACCGAAATCGTAAAGAGAGAAAATTAAAAAATTCCATGCTAATTAATATAATCTACTCGACTTTTCACATATGTATTACAAAATTATGTGCAGTTTCGCCCACATTAATAGGCAACTCAAAATACTAAGTTTAAACTGTATGTACTTCGTTTATCTGTTCATTTATATAAATTTGAAACGAATTGTTTTGCTACGCTCAACATAATTATTAAAAGTAATGCATAAAATAATGTAATAAAGTAATGTCATAAAAAAAACACTTTAGGAATAAAAACCATCAATATATTATATTTTAAACGCTTTGCCGCCAAACAACTAACATTATATGACGTTATAATTTCTTAAACCATATTTTATCAACTCAACGTTTTGTTCGTCGTGTAGTTTAGAACAGATGATAATTTGAAAATCTCAGCGAAATGAGTAAGACCCATATGACACGATGCGAAATTTTGCAATACATTTACATGTAAATTTTTGTAAATATTTACTTGAAAAATATTCTAACAATTTTCATACTTTTTTGATATTGGTGTACGAACGTGTGTGGCACCCATGCATTATTATACAAAAAAAATGAACTTGCGCATGCGTAATTATGTGTAAATTTAGTGTTATCGTGGTAAATATTGACGGTTCATGGTAAATTAAATTGTCAAATTCTCTGATTAACTGATCAGGTGTATACCTACTAAATTTATAACATATATCCTTTCAATAATTTAGTCAAAAATGTCAAACATCACAACATGTGCTTCTATCCCTTTGCGCACTTTTTCAGGCAGACTTGGCAAAAATCTAAATAATTTCGCTGCTAAGTTTTGCAGAAAATTTAGCACGTATTATTTTGTTTTACACGTTGCGAAGTTTGGATGTAAATTATTTGGATGTAAATTTTCATAAAAATCGAAACATTCTGAGTAACTATTTTGTCAAAAATGTTGAACTTTGCGATAGAGACATCGGTTGTCGATCCCCTATTGCCGAAATATAAAAGGCATTCCTCTTAATTTACATGCAAATTTATTGCAAAATTTCACATCGTGTCATACGCCTGTATGACACAGGTGTATAAGGACTCATATCTAATAAATAAACACTTAAGGTGTTGCTTGACACGTGTTCAAAATTTCTTTTTCTTCCTGTCATCCGGTCAAACAAATTTTAAAAAGTCCGTGCGAAAGATGCGGGTTTGCTACAAAGTTGATACGAATGTACAGTTTATAAACTGTTTCTTTGCAGTTCGTCCTGTCCAAATAGGAACAGCATATTGTGCTTTATCTCTTTCTAACACACACGAACACGCACTGTAATACTACACACGTTTGTCATTTTAACTTAAGATGTACGCCTATCAGGCGCGGCTCGTGATGACGTATTTGGGAGTGCAAGTACAATGATGCCAGTGCTTCGTGTATTCTCGTGTACTAACTGTAACGTTTTCTTAGTAAACACTGAAAACACACGAGGCATTCGCATCATTGTACTTGCACTCCCAAATACGTCATCACGAGCCGCGCCTGACGCCTATGAAATATTATATTAAATAAAAAGAATAAGTTGTTTCCGCAATTGAACATTGACTTCATTTGATTCTGCAGTACTGATTTGAGAATTTGGTAATGTGATTAAAAAGAAACACTTTATAAATTGTACCTAATTGTCTCGTGGAGTTTTGGTGTGATTTACCAACCCGTTTGTTTACAGCCGTTGGACATGTTACTCGACCAAAATGTGCTCTCGGAATTTTTAAAATGGCTAAAAATATCTAAATGAAAAGTTTGCCTCAAATTTCGTTTCACTAACATAATTTCTCATGCTAAATCGTTGAAAATGTGGTAGAAGGCCTACTGCAATCGAATACACGACCATACGAGAGGGACAAATTTCAAGTAGCTCAAGAAGTTGGAAAAAAATTGCTTTGTTCAGGACGACCTTGCACATCCTCAACTAATATAACAGCCTGAATGATGGAATAGTTGATGGGAAAGTCGTCATTTATACTTAAGGGAGGTGACTCAAGATCTGAACATGTTTCACGAATCCGATCACACCATTTGACTTGATGCTTTAATCATGAGACACGTCACGAGACATGTCCAACTGGTTCCGAAGAAGGAGAATTTTCTTCAAATAGAGCACCGTTCAGGACATAACGACGCAACATAATGTGTAACGAGACTTTCTTTTATAACTTGAAAGCCAGCTAATAATATGCAAAATAATGCTTTAATAACGAGCTAAAACCGAATAAAAAACATTCAAAGCTATTTAAAAATCAAAATGATGTTATCACAAAATATTTATAAGTATTTCGACTATATAAGTGTCTCGTATCGTTATGTTCAAATTTTAGGAGTGTAAAGTAGACTTCACTTCAAGTAACAAAAACGCAAAACTTGTATATCGATTTTTATTTGTTTCAAAGTTACCGATCTATGAATGTGATTGTCAGATCATGAAAAAAGATGTAATCCTACTAAAGTCAATACAAACTGATTTTATTTAAAAAAAGTTATACGATTCAATAACAGGCCTGTGATTGTTAACGTCGCATAATAAAAAGTTCCCGATAGCCGCATTCCTCATTACAGAACTCATTACGTTTCTGGAAGTACACAGACAATTTCGGGAATGCGGACTGCGTGATTATCTTTTCGACCGAGGAGTAAATTTGCCAGCAGACTTAGAGGAAGAAGCAGTAGCTATTGTTACAAGGGATCCAACTCTCAGTGTACGTCGAATCGCTAGACAACTAGGAGTGCCACGAACGGCAGTTTGGCGAATTTTAAAACTTGAGGGCTTATATCCATATCAGTATCGCAGGGGCACGGTTTGCTTGAGGCAGACCATTATGCTCGTCTAGTTTATTCTACCTGGATATTAAGACAGTCACGGCGTCATCTTAATTTCTGCAGAACAGTCCTCTGGACAGATGAATCTACCTTCACGAGAAGTGGTGTTATAAATCTGAGAAACCTGCACAGGTGATCATCAGAAAATCCCAAAGCTATAGGCCCATCTAAATTTTAACATGTATTTTCTATTAACGTTTGGGCGGCTCTAATCGATGACTTGTTGATTAGTCCTGTCGTTCTTCCTGGGAGGTTAAATGCGGACAATTACCTTCAATTTCTTATTGACGAACTGCCAGGTCTTTTAGAGGATGTCCCACTGAATTTTCGACGAGACATGTGGTTTCACACGGATGGGACACCACCACATTTAGGAATTGCTGTCCGAAATACGAGTTAACGCCAATTATCCAAGATGGATTGGTCGAGGTGGTCCTGTTGCATGGCCACCCAGATCACCCGATCTTAATCCCCTTGATTTTTATTTATGGGGGTACATGAAAAATTTAGCCTACGCGCAAGTTTCGAACACAAGAGAAGAGTTGTTGGATCGTATTCGCCTGGCTGCCATGCAAATCCGACAAAACAAGTATGAAATTCGGATAAGTACTTCTCTGTTGGCTTACGGGCACAAGCCTGCATTCAACAAGAAGGTGGACATTTCGAAAATATTATTAATTGAACTTTTTTAAATAAAATCAGTTTTTATTGACTTTAGGATTACTGTTTTTTATGATCCGACAATCACATTCATAGATCTGTAACTTTGAAACAAATAAAAATGGATATACAAGTTTTGCGTTTTTGTTACTTGAAATGAAGTCTACTTTACACTCCTAAAATTTGAACATAACGATACGGGACATCTTGTATTAGTGGTTATTAGTTAATAATGGGATTCACGATTTCCGCAGGGAATAATGAAATTCGACCGTTCTTATTGGCGCAATGCAGGAAATAATGATAATGTTATGTCTCATTATTCCCTGCGTTCCGCCAATAAAACATTGCAGCGTTACCATAGTAACGATAAGCTAGCCCGGATATTCTAATTGTCAAACGTGTCGTCGATACGATAGCCATTTTACTAACTGTCAACCGCCATGTTTTTTGTTTTTTTTTAGTAAATTTTAGTAATTTAGTAAATAATGACTATTATTCCCTCTAAGTGAGTTACTCTCTCGCGTCTCGGTTCGTAAATTCAGCTCTCGGGAATAATAACCGATATTATTGACTCGTTGTATAAACTACTATTGTCCACGACTATTGTATAAAATATTCATAATACAAGTGTTTCCTCAAGCATTATGATATTCATTAATCACTTGTGAATAATGAGGTCATAATCTGTCAAACTTCAATGTGACAACCGTGATGGAATTTCTTCCGATTAGTAGTTTTACCCATTTTGTTAGTAAGCCACGACTGTCATCTAAATGTCAAATTAGTTACCCAAATTGAAACGTCGAATTTTGAATATTTTATTTTTAAATTTTGTCATAAATACCTAATAGTCGTAGACAAATTATAGCATTCTACTCGCATATAATGGCTTTAATTCACACGGGTGATTTGGGCCATTCGCTTCCCTCGTGATGCAAACTTCACTCCAATGAATAATAGACATCAATATATGCACGTTGAATAATATACTATTTCTGCAAGCTTCACATCAAAAGTGTATTTCATTTTGAGGCATGAATATAGTAACATATAAATATCCAAATATCCTTGATTTTAATTGCTTTTCGGTTACAGACGTTTGTTAAAGTTTTGACATATTCTCGTTACCAATAATTTGTAATTTGCAGTATTGTATTTTTTATTTAATTTTTATAGCAAACGTGTTAATTTCAATAAAAGATAATAATTCCTATTTCTCTTTAATTGTAACAGATGTACTGTAGTGTAAAATAAGTATAAATAGTACAAAATACGATATTTTCAGCAATTTCCGTACCGCCACTGAATAAATTTGTAACACTGTTGGAAAAAGGCGATACATACGGTCGCGGTCACATAAAAGCGACCGGCACTTTTTCCTATTGTATACATCATGTCACTTAATAATGAAAAAAGTCAAATATTATTTAAATTGTCATTAGTGTCATTACTTACAAAGCCATAATGCCTCACTTAAATATTGCACAAAAAAGTAGTATAGTGACCCCTTTGGAAGAAGGTTGGTCACACAGAAGGGTAGCCGAACGATTTCAAGTGGCGAAAAGCACTGTTCATTATATAAATGTCCGATGGAATTAGAGACGTTCATTAGAAAGAAAGGTGAGGACTGGTCAGCAAAAAGTTTCAACAGAGGAAGAGGACAATGATCTGATAAACTTTTTGATAACTTTTTGATAATAATTTTTATCCACGAAATGCTGAGCATTTATGGAATACAATACAAGAGGTATGGAACAGTTTTACTCCAGAGTATGCCCGTAATTTGGTAGCTTCCTTACCTAGAAGACTAAACTACGTTATCGAGAACAACGGCGGAGTTTCAAAATATTAATTTTAATAAAGATTTGTAATTATTTTCGTAGTTACATTATTGATTTTACATTAAAGTTGTTGTAATAATATTTGTCACTTTGACGTTTTATTATCATATTATTTAATTTTTGCTGTCATTGCTGACAACATATATAACATTTTAAAAGCCTGATTTACCAAAATTTATGAAAATAACACAAAATGTCAAATTAGTGGTCGCTTTTATGTGACCGCGACCGTACATACATTATATCACTTTTCATACGAGCGACATGACAATTATTTTGAATCTCATGGTACATTTTCATTTAGTGATTCAATACGTTATAAATGAAATAGACATGCGCTACACACATCTGTGGATATACGCCTTGTATTTTCCAAAGTTTACTTCACGTGTTTCTGTCTTAATAGACTTCGTCAGTCTGGCTAGTAAAGTAAAGTTTGATGAATCGCCTCATAGGTGACACCAGATAATCTATCATATTTGACGGACAAAAGAGACTACACTGAAAATAGCGATGTTCTCTCGTACAAATACAGATATGTGTAATGCATGTCTGTTTCATTTGTAACAAATGCGTAATGCGTGCTTAACGTATTGATGTAGTCAAATTTCCTTGATTCAATATGGCTTGACGCATTAAATAAACAATTCAAAATTAGAGACTAAACTTACCTGTGCAACCTATAGCAACTACAGCAACAGCTGCTAAGTTTATGGTGTAAGACGTGGATGTCCGAAAAGCTTCCCACCATATCTCGCACGTTACCACAAATATTAGTGTTATAAAAGACATTATGTAACCTGTAAAGTAAATAAATGTAATATGCGGAAAAGATACCATTTAAATTTATAATCAAATCAAAATCTCAATTGCTATAATACTATCATTCATATTTTTATTTGACTGCTACAAGATGGCAAATCTTTGTTAAGAAAATTGTATAAATGTTTGTTCTTGTTTCTTTTCTCTAATTCCTTGCTTCCTTTTTGAGCGCTAATCGAAATAATATTTACATAAAAAAGGATAGGCGACTTACCAAAATTAATTCTTGTATTCAATGTGCAGGTTTCTACAAGTAGATTATTTCCTAACACCGTAATAAAAGCAACTACTATATAAACTAAGGACATGTCAAAGACAACAGGTGTACCGGGATAACGTATCTTAAAATAATCCATAGCCATGATGAAGCTGAAATGAAATAAATGAAATTTAATAAAATTGATGTTTAAAGTTGAAACCATTCACATTTATGAAGAGAAAACAAATTCAAAACACCAATTTATGATTAAAATTTACCTGTTGTAAGGGAAAAGAAATCCGGCACCTCCTAATACAAAAGACAGGTACACCAAATTATAAACATCAGCCGGGGGCGAAAGGTTTAGATTCGAGAAACCGTTTCTGATATGAAAATCACTTTCCCGTTTAGCTTTTCCCAATTTTGAATATCCACTTGCATCTATATTTTCATCCATGTTAGTTGCGACTGGGAAACCTTTAAACTAAATTATCGAACTATTTGAATTTTTATTCACTTGCAACATTTTATAAGATAAACAATGATTCCGGCTCCTTTAAACATTACCAAATAAGTGCTTTTATGTAGGAAAAATCATTTCCCAAAAAATTTCTGACTAAATCTTGACAATAATTTCACTTTTGCGCATGAGTTTCTAACGTATTTTAGTTGGTCTTCATAGAGAGTAGGGTTGATATTGATTTTAAATTGGCGCCTGCGACAATGTACTTGTGAAATTAGCCACGAGTGGCAGCACTGCGTATAAAATGATGACAATTACTATCAATTTACTATAGGGTTCGGTAGACGTTATAACTGATTTATAAATTTAATTCTTCCCTCTAACACCTAGCGCTAGTTGTATTTAATAAATGCCATATTTATTATTCAAAAATTTTTAGGTTTAGAAATTCTTATATTACATATATTTATAAGAAAACTCTTACATCCAGGCACAATAACAAGAACTTTATTTAAAACTTAATTGTTTATTAATGTATCAAGTAGAATTATTGATTTATTTCTTATAATGCAGAAATACTTATGGAAGCAGTACAAAAAAAAACAATTAATATTAAAAATTAGTCTTTTTTAATGTTTAGTTTTCTAAATAAAAAATATCAACATTATTAAATACGATAATTAAAATCCCAAAATTAAGAATAAGAATAGACTATTTCGTCAACTTGACGTATGGCGCTAGTAGTGCCATCGTATACTTTACGTTAAGTTGCCTAAAATTAAAAAGCAAATCTGACATCTGTTGATGTCCAATTAAATTCCTGTGTTGAACAAAATAAATCTCGATGGATTTTTGAAGACGAAAATTCGCAGGTGAAAATGTGTTACATACATTTTCTGAAATATTACGGCGGCAAAGAGGACGTTTGCCGTCGTCCCAAGGATTAAGAAGAGCTGTCAAAATCGCATTTTTTGTTTGTTAATATTTGCCTAATCGCGGTGTGAGGTGACAGATATCATCATGTTATTGCTAGTTATTAGAATACGAAATCTTTTGACGTGATATTGACACCAAAACACATGTTTTCTGTTATAAATTCCCGCGTGTTTGTGACCTTTAGTGTGTCGTATATGTGATAAAACAGATTTTTGTTTAGTTTTTTTTTAAACACAAGAAATTTATTCGGCGAAATGGGTGCTAAACCTAGTAGTGCAAATGGAACGCAAAGCCCTCGAACGAGAGCTTTTTCCACGAGCAGCAGCTCTGAAGTTGTGACAGCCCCGGCAGGGTTTCGTTTATTGAGATCCTTGCCGGGGATGATGGACTCCACAGACCGTCAACGAGCTAGGTCTTTATCAAGTGTTCCCGACCTGCACGGTAGTCACGAAGCGATCGCAATACCTGCCACGGGTGCTTCCTTTGATGTTTCAGCGGGTGCAAGTCCTGAAACTGACAGTAGTTCTACCGAAGAAGCGGACGCTGCTTTAGGATCTACAGCGGCAAGTATTGCCCTTGGAAGGGTCTATGCTGCTCATTCGTTACCTTCACATATTTGGTCTTTAAATGGTGAGTAATATTTCTTAATATCCTGCTTGAGTAATACATACGGAATAATTATTGAATGTCGTAGAATCTTTTTGTTAGGGCACTTAATATTGTTGCTTAGTTTTAACATTTTTTACACGGTTAAATTTCCATTTTTAATACATATAAACGTAAGTAATTGCATCTTATTTCTTTAAAATATTTTAATATATTTTGTAATAGGAATAACGTAAATATGATTTCAAATGTATACATAACTAAGTGATTGTGAAATTAAATAATTTGTGCAAGTATATTAATATATGCTTGTATCAGGGAGATAAAAATATTTTATTTTCGTTTTATTGATATGTGGTGGATATATACTAGTTAGTGGTTAGCCACTCATGTTGAAGTAAGAGAAAATTTATTATTTTTTCTAACATTTTTGAATTAATCTTGTTTATTTTAATACAGTATAAATATTTAAAAGACGGGATTAAAATCCCTTAGGGAAGAATATTTGAAAATACAGAAGATTTAGTTGTGCAAAGAGTCCTAAAAGTCTTTTATGTCATTGCTTTTTTCACTTTCATTTTTGATCTTTTTTCTTTATGATGTTGTTTATAACATTTAACATTCACTCAAATTCATCAGTGGTTAGTTGTATGGCCATCTACTGCTTTCCAAGCAAATAAAGTATGTATCCGATTTACTATGCTGCATATTAGATCAGTTAACTATTATATTTTAGCTTTAAAAAAGAACTAATGAAATGCTTGTAATCTATTAGTCTTTTTCGTGGACTTTGTCATGTATAATGCTTTTTAGTAGTATACAAAATGTTATTTTTGGATCAGAGGCTTAGGCGCAGTTACAAATTATAAAAAAACGATAAAAAATGATATGAAACGATCGAAAAAGTGTTAGAAATTCTTCTCAAAATCACCCCAAAAAAGGCTCCAAAATCTATAAAAATTGTTTATTATTTTGACACACAAATTGTCATTTTATTTCTGAACCGGACCAATGGGCACAAGCAGAAAATTTTGAAAAACGACGCTCTAAAATGTCCTTTTATTTCTGAACCAGAGCAATTAAGACATGTAAACATTTCAAAATAGCATATCATTTCTGCACCAGAACAATTAGGCACTACAAAATCGTTGTAAATCATTGAAGAAATAATTGAAAATGAACATGCGATAAAAAGTATTGAAATTATAAAATTATACTTGAAATTCAGTATGTAGCCAGCTGCACACAGTAATTACTATAACAGTATTCAAAAGAGATAAATTCAGGCGACATGGTGCTGCCACCATAAAATACTATAGTAATTGACTTTTTTTATGAAAGTATCAAAATCAGGTTACAGAAATTATTAAGTTTATAAAGAAATACATTAATATTTCTGATCGAATGTGATTTGAGTAATTTAAAAAAAAATGCTAAATACCTTAAAGTGATTTTTCATTCCTAAACCAAAATATAAATTAGTCATTTCAAAAATCATGTAAAAGTCATTGAAAATTAAAAAAAATATATATCGAGGAGAATCAACGGCAGAACATCACTACGCTTATATTAACAACAATGACTTTAAGGCTCTTCAAAGTAATGAGAAACAGCCATTTTATATGTTAAAAACATTATTGTTCGATATTACTGTAAGTCGTGGAAAGATGGAAGAATCCCAAATCTGAGAAATGTTTTAACACTATTTTGCAGTACTCAGTTGCCCATAAATCTTCGTGGGTCATAGTCATAAATATCTATGATTATTCGAGATCTTACCAGTTCAGATTTAACAGCAATTGTATTCTAAATAAAAATAATGTCAACGGGATTCAAATCCAAAACCTTTTAGGCATCAGTCAGTGTAATGTAATTTCTAGCCCGTTATAATAATATATAAAATGGCAATCTTACAGAAATTTAATATAATCATTAAAAAAGTTGATGCGTTTTGGTGGGAATCGATCACAGGACCTCTTGAACGGGACACGGCCGCTATAACAACTGAACCATTAAGAATATTTACCAGTCAATAAAACAACATATTTTATAGATATGAATAAAACGTTATTATGCACGTTAAAAACAAATTATAGTTTTTGCAAAACGTAGGTACCTAGAATGGTTTTTTTCCAAAGATATATAACGTGCCTTCAAAAACTTTCCTCATTAAAGACGGCTATGCTTTTTTTTCATAGTTGGTGACTGCATGTAATCTGTCACAAACGTATATTTTGACATAGTTTGGTTATGTCATATAAATGTGTGTAATAATTAGTAGTTTAGTTTTTGAAAAAATATTTATTACAATAGTCAAGATTAAAAGAAAATAATACTAAAGCAGATGTGGGAAATGTTGATTATTATTTTGATTGTTTTACACATACAAATATAAACCAATCAGATTCGCGTATTACTGAAGCAACTCGAAATTACAGCGGTAATTTATCGATAATTTTCATAGTAGAATAATTAGGCGTTGTTATGGAAATGCGGTTAATAAGGATAGACATTTCTAAAGTTCTGTCAAAAAACTGGTTTAAAAAAGAGTTTAGATAAATTTCATTTTGTATTATGTAAAATAATCTAATCAAATACCATACGAGCTTTGAATTAAAATCGATAATTTCACTCATACTTCCTGCATAACGACTTCGACTCGTGTCAATTTGACAATTAAACCACTCCAGCCCTACGGGCTGTCGTGATTTAAATGCTTGTCAAACTCACACTCGTCTTCGTCGCTATGCAACAAGCATTCGTGAAATTATCGATAAATTCAAAGCTCTTATGGTATTACTACAGAAAACAAAGTTGAACTTTACGCTTCATACTCTCAAAGACATTTATTAGGATTTCTTAGGTTATGTCAGCACAAGAATTCAAAGTAGTATTACGAAGCTCTTTGATTATGTGATGTCTGGTATTGAAAATAGTATGCTTTAAATATGGAAAAATAAAAGAGTCAAACCTGGAGATCTTGGAGGAAAATTAATAATTCTTTTATCGAAAAATTCTTGCAAAAAAGCTATAGTTTCTCGAGATTTCTGCGCTGGTGCATTATCTTACTGGAAATATCCTTCCGTAACTTCGTCGTCATAAAGTTCATTAATAAACGGGTCTAGTAATTCATTTCGATATCTTTCAGCAGTTATGGCTTGATTAAAAAATATAGGCCCAATGATTCGTCTTCTTGAAACTGCTAGCCAGACACTTATTTTTTGTGGATGTAGCATAGTTTCTGCAGACCAAATTCTCATATTTTGCTTGTTTAAATATCCTGAAAGATGGAACCAAGCCTCATCCGAAGAGAAGCATTTGTCGAGAATGTCATTATTATTTATGTTATTCAAAACCCATAGATAATACTGTGTTCTCGTAACAAAATCTACCTGTTTGCGTTCCGAAACTGCTTGAATTTTATATGGAAACAGCTTTAAGTCCTTTTTGAAAATAGTATTACATGTTCTCACTGATAAATGAATTTGCTGTGAAAGTTTTGCGAGTTGTTCATTCGACATCGCGGTTTCTAGGTCCTCCACCGCCAGGTTTACGAGTTATTGCTCCTGTTTGACAATTTAATAACACAAGCTTGAATTTGTTTTCGCAGTTGTGCGTAAGTAACTGGCAGATTAGGATATATTGGTGGAAATTCTGTAACCACTGATTAGTAGAATAAACCCAATCTCCATTTTCAAATATCTATAATAATTTTGAATAATAAATATTTTATGTTGTAATTCCAGCATTATAATAAAATGGTTCAAGAAATAAAAAGCGTTCAAATAAGCTTTGCCTCTAGTAGGCCATTCCTTTAAAAACGTATGATTATTAATAATTTAAATTTGCATTAGTTGTCAATTAGACAGATGCATAGTTGACAAAAATTGCTTTGTAATTTAAAATTGATTTAACATGGTTTTTACTATACAACACAAATCATTCATGCTAGAATCTTATTTTCGAAACGGACGTAAGATTGACGGACAATGGCAGTATTCTCTTCAAGATTGTTTAGAAGAATTTAGAAATGAGTTCCCTAACGTCATCTTTGATTATGACAGTTTTCGGCACACAGTGACACATTCCGTTATGGTTTTCAGAGAAACAGGGAGTGTTAAACAGAAAGAAGGCGCAGGTCGGGCGAAAAAGCGTACAGAAGAGCTAGTTAATAATGTAAAAGAAATTATAAATAATGCACCAAGAACTTCCGTACGAGCATTATCACAACAAGTGGGTGTGTCAATTGGCACATGTCATACAATTTTGAAAATGGACTTACATTTATTTCCATATCACATGACCTGTTATCAAGAAATCAAGGAAATCGACTATCCCAGAAGAATAACGTTTAGTCAGTGGTTCTTAAATAATTTTGATAATGACCTTCTTGACAAAACCTTTTTTTCTGATGAGTCATGGTTTTATCTGAATGGATATGTGAACTCACAAAATATGAGGATGTGGACTAATGAGAAACCACATAATTTTTTTGTTAAAACCACACTTCATCCGCAGAAAATTGGTGTATGGTGTGCGATTAGTCGAAGGAGAATTATTGGCCCTATTTTTTTTAACGGAACCTTAACAGGAGAAAGGTATCGACAAGAAATTATGCCATTTATCGAACAGCTTGACGACGAAGAAATAACACAGGGTTACTTTCAACAAGACGGAGCTAGAGCACACACAGCAGGTGAAACAATTAATATTCTGCAGCAATTTTTTCAAAATCGGTTGATAAGTTTAAACACTGAACATGAATTTCCACCAAGATCTTGTGACATTACCCCATGTGATTTCTTTTTATGGCCATTCTTAAAGAACTCAATTTATCAAGTACAGATACCTGATCTTGCAGGCCTTCAAATCAGAATTGCTGAAAGAATTGATGGAATTGACAATGCGATACTACAAAACACTTTTTCCTCCATTAGAAGAAGATGTGAGAAATGTTTCGAACAAGGTGGTGGACACTTTGAACAATTTTTATAAAATTTTGCTTGTTTGTTGGAAATAAACATATTTCATTCACTTAAAAATGTTCGTTTTATTATTTTGACATTTGTCATTTCAATCAAATATCTCATCTCATAACCAACAAAATTCCTATTAAAATTAGTAACAAGCTAAGACAATCATAATTTCCAAGGGCTACTTTGAGGTAAAATTTATTTGAATTCTTTGTATAAGCGTTTATAATAAATTTATGTATAACAACTGTCAGAATTTGAAGTTTCACGTGTACACAAATTTTTTATTACTGAATTCCTTAAAAAAACAGCCTACTATAACGAAGAAAGTTTTTGAAGGCATGTTTCATATGCACATGCAATACATTCGATTACGTATCGTCTGGTCTAACATGTAACTCCTACGTCAGTCAATCAAGAAACATGTATGTACGAGTATATATATTCTATATTTGTTTTATCCCTCATAGAAGTTTGTTTTTTGCTCAATTCCAAAAATTATAATACTGCTGCCTATGAAACTAAGGTTAAATTACTTCTTAATTGACAAAAGTATTTGAATGAAACATTGTTGAAAGTTATCATATGAAATTTCCAAATGTGAGCCAATGGCGAGATATGAGTAAGTGTAAAACCTATAATTTCGTCAATAGCCTCTCGCAATACTTGAATGTCTCTAATCTCTTGAATGTCCGTAATCGCGCAGATTATTATAATAGACATGATAATGATTGTGGAAGTTCAATTCATAATGTAAAATGTGCAGCCCTAATTGCATTGGAAAGAGTAAATAAACAATCAAGTAAATAAACGAAAGATTAAACATATCCAAAACAGGATAAAGGTTCAAAGCATATAATCCGACGCTATATGCAAAAATTGTTTAAGTGACTAGCGCAAAAAGATCTTAAATCGATTTGCGTGCGATAAAAGTTGTAGAACAATAGAAACTGACTCCTACTTGCAAGGTACAGGTGTGAAAACATTCAACATAATGAACAGTAGAATATTCCAGATGAAACTTTTAAGAAAACTTATTCCAAGAATGCTTGTCATGGATAGTGTTATCAACGCTGAATTTTGTAAATAATGTGAATTTATTATTTTGTAATTATATTTGTTGTAAATCACGTTTTTCGAATTTTTTATATTTAGTCTCTTGGCCAAAATGCCGTGAGCAGTAATGTATATATGTAATTAGTCTATGGATTCCACCTTTTATTATTAATACTGTCATGATCTTGTCTTTTAGGGTTTGTTTAAATAAAACTAACGGTAACTAAAAACACACTATACATATTCATAATAAAAATACACTAAAAACAGCTCATTGGCAAAATTAATTTTTTTTCATTGAAGGCTTATACCATGTGGCCGCGTGCGTCTGCACTATAGCGATACCTGTAGTGTAAGCAAAACACACAGAGATGTCCGTGTGTTAGAACGGTAAAGAAGTAGACGCAATGTTCCAATGGATTACAAGAGAGCCTAGTATTTCGCATATCCCTATGATGCACTCGTATTTGTCCAATAAATTCACATTTCTACGGTGTAGTCGCGCAAGCGCATTAGCTGTCGCTCCCGCATATGGGTGTTAGTTACAATGTTTATATCGTCAGGGGAACTACTCGCTCACAATATTTAATAAACCGCGTTGTTGGTGTACGTAACGGTCAATTAAAAAATGGAGTATTATACACCGGAGCAAAAACTCTTTATGATTAAACAATTTTACGGTGGTAATTCCGCGGAAGTAACTCGAGCTTTATTTGCAGCTAATTACCCTGAAAGTCAAATTCCCAATGCAAGCACCATTCGTAGGACAGTTAATCGATTCAAAACTACATTTTCTTTAGTAACTAATAAAAGGAAAGTTGTTCCGGATAAGAATATAAGTGATATAGAAATTCGAGTATGTGCTTTAGTCGAAGTAAATCCCACTATGTCGTCTCGACAAATTGCCCGCGAATTAGGTATCTGTAAAACAACGGCTCAAAAGATTTTACGAAAAGATTTTTTAAAATATCGTTCATACAAATTTACAAGTTCACAAGTACTTTTTCCCGATAATTATTATCGCCGTATGCAATTTTGCAAAAGAATGATAAATAAATATCACGAAAATGAATTCTTTCTTAATAACGTATTGTTCACAGATGAAAAAACATTTCGGCTACACTGACATCATAACCGCGCAGTTTGTCGTTACTGGTCGCGTAAAAATCTACATTTGAATATACCAACGCGAACGCAGTATCCAGAGAAGCTAAACGTATGGGCAGGTATAATTGGGGATCATATAATTTGGCCTTTTTTTATTGACGGTAATTTAAACGGAAATAGATATCTACAGTTACTTGAAAATAGTATTATCCCCGCAGTACGGGAGCGGTTCAATATTAATGAAGTTTGGTTCCAGCAAGATGGTTGCCCAGCGCACAATACCCGTTATGTAACAAACTTTTTAAACGCGGTTTTTGAAAACAGATGGATCGGTAACTCGGGTCCTTTTAAATGGCCAGCGCGATCTCCTAATCTAGCCCCTAACGATTTATTTTTATGGCCCTTTTTACATAATTCGATCTACGGATACGGTGATGAACTTCCATCAAATCTAGAGGAACTTCGCGCGAGAATTACCGAAGTCACTAATACTGTCACAGCAGATATGTTAACAAATGTGCGTCGGAATTTTTATAATCGGTTGGGTTACTGTTCGTGTCAAGAAGGAGGTTTATTTGAACACTTAACTAATTAATTTATTTAGAATTTAATTATTGCTTAAGAATACCATTTTCTTTTAGCTAATTGCAGGTTTATTGCAATGTTGAATTACAATTCTGTTTTAAGAAGTAAATATTTTATTTTTAAGTATTTTATTATTGTTAAGTTTTTAGAGTGTAATACTACTATAATACTAAATATTATTTTCGTTAAGAAGTTTTTTTATGTTAAAGTCTAGTAGTTCTGTTTATGTATGTTTGTTTTTTTATGTTGTTTATGAAGCTGTGATGAGTTACTTCACTGAGATGTTATCAGTGATTATCTGATGCTTCAAACAACTGCAAATATTTACTTCTATCGGGAACACAATACCTCCTACACTGCTTTTCACTTGCTTTGCCTACGAATACATTTATACGTATAACTTAATAATACGCCCGCTGTCGGTGTGGCAATTCAAGTTGACACGCCCATTATAGTCGACCAGTAGTTACTCATACATGCATCGCGCTATGGATGGCGGCCACACGGTATACTCCTGCCGCGTGTTCGGGAATATTCCGGACTAGTCTGTCTGGTGTTATTCCAGAAGCGCTTTGAACGTGTTGACGCGTACGGCGGGTGACTTCATTGCATGACTCACACTACAATACGTTCGCTATCACGACGTCAGGAGGAAAACCACCACCACAGCCCAGACGTTTTATTATTTAAATGTGACAGCATTTGTCTTTATGGGATGAGATATTCTAAATATAAATAAATGAAAAATGTAATTACATAGGTTTGCAAAAAATATTTTTTTTTCAACTGCGGGGATGTTTTTGGTAAACATTATGTTTTCTAGTTTAAACAAAAGCATCACACTAATGAAGAAAACACAATTTTATTACAATGAACTAAACAATATTTCTTATAATTAAACAAAGAATTTCTTCATGAAATGTACTTAACATTCCATCTTCTCTTTAATACATACTTCTCCACATCCTTCCGCTTTACATTTTCTGTTTACCACTTAAGCATTCAATAGTAGTCAGCTAGCATATAGACGCCCCCAACTTCCTTAGTAGCGGCTTTCGATATCACGGAAATGCTGGTGAAATCTTTCACCCTAATCTTCATCGAAGGCTCCCAAGTTTTCGGGAAAACACTTGACATGGGAGCGTAAGAAATGATCTTTTAAATTCATCTTGCATCCTCGAACTTTATACGCAGCCGACATGCGTTGTACAATGGTTTTGTGGTGAGGATCCTTAGTATTACCCAAAAACTTGTGCACTATGTATTTGAAAGGCCTGTAAAAACTCCCTCTTTCAACTTGGCTTCAGATAGTTTTGGGAACTTCTTGGGTCTCACTCTATTTTTGGACTCAAGAATAGGATACCAAATTTCGGGTTAAACGGTCGTTTTACGAGTTTTACAAAAAAACTTGACGAAATGGAATTTTCCGAGTATTTTTCCCGGTTTTAGTGAGTAAAAATCTATTAGAAACAACATAAAAATTCTATGCAGTTTTTTGGTTGCAGACCTGTATTATCGGCAGATCAAGAACTGTATCTAGTTATATTTTTCTAACACAGCCTATCTAATTGCGATATGAATTGGTACAAGTACAAGTTATTTAAACTATTGAAGAACGCGTGTTACATATTTGCGATGCCGGGCTGAGCCAAGAAAATTGGGTCGTAACATATATGCGAACGTGTTAAAATCTACAAAACGTTTTTCTTCACCGGAGAGGACATCAGAGCCGCTTTCGAATAGTTTCTAGACTATTTATAGACTGACATTACTTTGTTGATTATCCAGACATTCCTAAGATTTTTTATCAACAATGTTTAATACTTTTGAATAGTCGCAAATAAAAATTTTATGTCTTGTTTTTCTGCTTTGTACATCTAGATAAATTTATCCACATCCAATATATCAAATTATATTTGTAGTCCTTAATTTTAATTTTTTTATAACAAGCGTTAACAATAGCACTAATTTCATAAATTCGTGGATTTTCTCTTAAACTTGTTGAACGTAGTTGAACAAGTTGTTGTCTCTTAATCTATAAGTGCTTTCAAATATTTGTTAAAACAGTTTATGTCTCAAATATGTCTCCAAATATTCTACTCCATCTATATGTATTCTTGCGAAATATAGTTGTTATGACATAGCTCTGTAACGTGCTATTTCTTAGAAAGTGTAGTTATCTGAAATCGTACCATGTAGGCATACACATCAGATGATTGACGGGCACTAGCTATATTTGTAACAGCTCGTAAATAAAATGGCTTCTGCAAGCAAGAATATGCGCAGCGTTTAGTAACCATGGATAAAATGTGGCACTATTACTACGCGTCCAAACCCAAGCGACGATTTAAACAATAACAAATACCCACGATCTTCCTTCACCATTAAAGAAAGTAATGGCATATGATTCCTGGGATGCCAGAACGACACAATATTTGTTGGAGATACAAAAAGGTTTTAAAGTATATCTATACGTTATGCACGTATAACGCTTTTGTTACAACTGAAACAGACATGTAATAATATACATATCTGTAACTGTACACATGGACAATACACCTCGTATTTTCAGCATTTACTTCTGCTACAGATCTATTCATAAAGATTTGTATCATTTGTATTACATTGCTTCACTAGCTTGACTGACGACGCCTATAGATGGCAGAAACACTTGTCTGAAGCAGAAGTAAATGCTGAAAATACGAGGTGTATTGTCCATGTGTACAGTTACAGATATGTATATTATTACATGTCTGTTTCAATTGTAATTTGTTGGCAAGTTTTGAGTCAATTTAGTGGGTGATTTGAATAAAAATAGACCAGGTTTGTCAAAAGGAAAAAAATAATGAATCTGTACCTAATATACAACAGATATAATTTAGTTCCAGGATAATTAGAACACTTACGACCAGTTGCTCTTTACAAATTAGGATCAATATAAAAATCTACAAAACCTACCGACATTTCTACAAAGATATAATGTTGCAAAGTCAAAATAATTTTAATGCAAAAGATCGAAAAAGATTACCTATATTTGACATCGTATGCCACAGTGGTGCCTTTTTAAAAATATTGTGATAAATCTCCTGTTCGGTTCGATTTATTAAAACACATGTTAATTAAGGATAGCTATATTAATAAAAAGTACACTAAATAATAACTAACAATAAATAGAGTATTTATATTCATTTATACACATTTATCTCTACGATAGTAAGTTCACGATGATCGCGACTTGAGTGCATCAACCTTTCCCATGAGCGCTTATATACTCTTCGAATTTTCTGGATTCCTCTGTGTCTAGGCTATTCGAGAAAATCCTAGGACGTGCTGACGTGCATAGCCAGAGACGTAATCGCTTTGGTCACTGTAACGTCATCACAATATTTATTCTAACTCGATAATAGGAATGTATGCGGCAATCTGTGGGACACTAAAACCCACTAAGTTAACAAAGTGGGAGAATCTACTTGGTCTTTAATTAGGTTTAAAAGAAACATTGTGCTCTTCCTTTTGTGAGTTAAAGTTAAAGACTGGACGGCAGGTCTTTTAAGTAGACTATTGTAATCAGTGTAACTTAGAGCGTAAAAACCATCAGTCTTTCAGGAATCGCTTTTGAACCCTTTCTAGTAGTATCTTAAATAATAGATTAGGAAATTCGATGGTTTCGTATCGCCTTTACAAATTACAAGAACGTGATTTGTAAACTGATGAAGTTGAGTCAAATAAAACCCATAAACCTTTAAACTGAAAATTACGAGGATGTTATGCAAAATGTTACTCGTCACTCGATTAATTTTACTGTGGCGATACCAGACGAGTGAACTGTTGCGGATCATGGTGGAAAAGTTGTTTTTCCTTCTCTAAGCGTCGGCTCTTACTACTCTCTTTACTTTAACTTTAAATCGTCCTAATAAATCAGGAGTGTATTGCTCTGTTATTCATTTCTTCAAATAGTCGATGAAGACCATTCTTTAGTAATCCTAAAATACCGTGGCAATTACAATTCCATTTAATAGGTTGTATCTTAGGTGCGCGTTCGCCAGGAGAAAGTCGTGCTAAAGTTTCATTTCTGAAACTCGCTGGAATTAGAACTTAAACATCGTCAAACCTTACTTCGAAGTTGTTTCACGATTTCGTTCTTGTCGTGAGCAAGCATCTCGCGGATAGCTATTTCATACTCAACTTTTTGTGAAGAATGTCTTGTACACGTTCAGATGGGACGTTTACAATATTAACTATCTCTTTAATCTTCACCCAGTGATATGCTACCACGATATCATGAATTTGTTGACCATATCCATTCGTAGTTATCTCAATCTGATGGTTTACACGCTATTAATCAAAGATTGACGTTCGGTCACGCTTGTGTTCATTGAACCAATATGTGATTGTAGTCATTGAAGGTGCATGTAACTTCTGTTTGATTTTCTTACACCTTTTCCCATGTAGAAAAAACATCGAATTCAAGACCAATTCCAATAAAAATTCCTTTTCAGTCGTCAAAATATCAATGATGAATCTGTTTGAAAGTTGGTATTTAACGGAGTATAAAAATTTTGAATCAGTAGTGTTTTCTGCCATCAAACACGGGTACTCGCCATACAGTATCATATACAAGTGTCCCGTATCGTTATGTTCAAATTTTAGGAGTGTAAAGTAGACTTCATTTCAAGTAACAAAAAAGGAAAACTTGTATGACCATTTTTATTTGTTTCAAAGTTACAGATCTATGAATGTCATTGTCAGATCATGAAAAAAAATGAAATCCCAAAGTCAATAAAAACTGATTTTATTTAAAAAAGTTCAATTAATGATATTTTCGGAATGTCCACCTCCTTGTTGAATGCAGGCTTGTACCCGTAAGCCAACAGAAGAAGTGCTTATCCGAATTTCATACTTGTTTTGTCGGATTTGCTCGGCAGCCAGGTGAATACGATCCAACAACTCTTCTCTTGTTTTCGAAACTTGCGCGTAGACTATATTTTTCATGTACCCCCATAAATAAAAGTCAAGGGGTTTAAGATCGGGTGATCTGGGTGGCCATACAACAGGACCACCTTGACCAATCCATCTTGGATAATTGACGTTAACCCAATTTCTGACAGCAATTCCGAAATGTGGTGGTGCCCCATCCATGTTATTACCGCCCTGTATGTTGCGATTCCGGCTAGGATTAGGGCGATGATAAATGATAATCAAAATAATAAAAGTAATGATAATAGTATTGTACAATGGTGGTTGATACACAAAACCGGCGGCGTCGGGGTAGAATAAATATTCGTAATTGCAGGCCACAATAAAATTCGTATTAATTAAATAAGTAATAAAAGAGCAGGGTGTCCTTAAGCGCTTTATTTAATAGTAACACAAAAAATATTTCACACTACACTGATTATAAATAAACATAACAAATACAACAAATAATAATTACGATTCGCCACGTGTATTGTTAATTTCCGTTTAAAATCAACATACACAGATACGTTAAACTTAGTGAAAGGGTCACCTCTGTTGCGTTATTTAATTAGGGTTAAATAACGAAATTGAGAAACAAACAAATAACTAGAGAAAGTAAAAGGGTACTTAGCTTGTAATTGTCTGCTACGGTCTTCTTGTGATAGGGCACAGGAAACTGTTGATGGTGTTTTTAGGGAAAACACAGAACAAGTAAATTCGACGCACTCGAGAGATAAGATAGAGTAGGTGGATGCTGAGGTTTATATATCACCGCGAGGGGTACGGTTCTTTTTACTGACCGTGACCTAAAAGGGAGGGGTGCAAAAGAGTCAGAATTGATAAAAATCATGATACGCTCGCGGGATTGAGATATCGATTAATAGAGATATATTCGCGAGATCGGCGATAAAAAATGGATTCGAATGATATGTCACAGTAGACAGTTCGGAGTATTTATAACGAAGTTAGGCATGCCAGGTGAAACAATTAATTACTAAGTGCCGGGGGACGTAGTTTCACCAAAGAAAATGTGTCTAGATGATTTTTGAATAACCCTATGTACATTAGCCTACGGGTGTCGTTTGATATCTGGATTAATAACGACAATTACTACGTTATTGAAAATGGCGCGAAAATCACTATAGACAAACTATCAAATATCTTGCTTCAGCGATAAGCCAGACGTATGAGATTTTTACAGAAGAATGGGATTAATGTATCTGAAAGACTCGTACCATGCTTATAACTGAATATTAATTAGAAGGCGAGTAATCTCTTGATGAATAAAAAACCCACGCTAATACCTAGGCATCTAACAACGGAAAGTTTTCGCGGTTAAACAGAGGGTAGGTAGCTTTTCGTAGAATCACGGTCGCGCAGATGTGGTGCCGGTCGAACTTTCTCTTTAAGGAATGCAACTGGAAGGCTGTATATACTGAGTGTTTAAAAAAAAACAAGGCGCGTACAATTAAAAGGCGATGTTTTTTTTTTAAACTGAATTATTTGGTTATACGCGAGTGTAACATTCCCGTCCACTTAGAACAGCCTTCGTGGTGCATGACATGTTAGTGGTGGGAGAGAGTTCGATCTGGTCAGCGTATATTAACTCTTAAGGACAAAAAATACGGCCAGGACCGATTTAACGTCGTTCTCACCTTAGCACACGTGTGCCTGCGATAAAACCTGGAAAGATCGCGCAAGGTGAGGGCGCGCTCTTAAGCATCAGAACTCCAGTTAATCGCGTTTAATGAAATTGACATCCGCGGAGGGGAAAAAAAACAATCTAAAATAAAACACGAGGAAGCGGGAACGGGTCTGATTGCCTAAGTCGCACTGTTGTTAGTCACAGCCCGATACATAATATTTTGCCCTATCTGATTCTTACAGTTGAAAGGAAAAAGAAAAAATCTAAACACTCTTATACTAATGACAAAAAAACATAGCTAAAATTAAAATATTACTAAGTTGATATTACTACTAATGTTTATTTACGAAAGAAAGAATAACTAAAAATAAGACCTAACTTTGGTGCTGCAGGTACGGTGTTCTTCGCGTATTCTCGTCCAAGAATACTGGAGTTCCAATGACGATCGCTCCTCGATGACTGAACGGTGCTCCATTTCCCCGATGACACACACACTGGCACAAAATTAGAGTTAGTTTTCGTTACACGGTGCAATTAATTTCTAATTTTTGTCTTTCGCGGCGTTTTAAACGTTCCCGCGGGGGAGAGGCGACTTATTTACACGCACTAAGGGTCTTGTTCCAGCGCTACGGGCGGTATAGCGTTACCGACGTTGTAATGCCTTAATTGGTCTATGTGGTATTTCACTGGACGGCCGCCATTGCGTCTTATCAAATAAGACGTGTCGCCAATGGCTTTAACGACTGGGTACGGGCCCAACCAGCGGGCGGCGAACGGTTTGTCACTTAAGGGGTGTGCCTTAATTAACACCATTTCGCTTGGACGATATGTCACTGGCATAGGGTCGTCATTGACATATCTTTGTTCCCTGTATCTTCGCTCGTTTAATTGTAGGCGGGCCAGTCTTTCCTCGGCTGTTTCGTGTTCCGTTAATCGTTTTTCCCTCCAGTCACCTGGGCGTGGCAATTCGTTACCGAATACTGCCTTCGATGGTGAATATCCCGTAGCGGCGTTTCGACGACTTCGTATATTAAATAACACCGCGTCTAACCGTTCATCCCACCTAGCGGTGTCTTGTTCAACCAGGTGTATTCGTAACCCTTTTTTGATCTCTTGATTCCGTCGTTCTACTGGGTTAGCGCGTGGGTGATATACGGGCGTCGTCCAGTGCGTCGCGTCCCAACGACGCACAGCGTCTTTCCATGTCCCGGACCGAAACTGCGGTCCGTTGTCTGTTAGTATGCACTGGGGGTATCCAAATCGGGTAAACATGTTTTCCAGGAAACGGACGATCGCTTTCGTCGGCGTTGCTCCAACTGCGAGAGCTTCAACCCAGCGCGTACATAAATCCGTACAGACAATTATATTCCTTTTTCCGCTTCGACTTTTTGGTAGTGGTCCAATTAGATCGACCGATAAAGTTTGGAACGGTCTCATTGGATGATGAGGTCGTAGGTGAGCGCGTTCTTGATGCGGTCCTCGCTTATAGCACGTACATATGGGACATGCACGGACATATTCACGCACATCTTTTCGAAGAGTTCTCCAAAAGAAACGGCTTTCGATGTTTCGGATTGTTTCGTCAGCGCTCGGATGGCCGGCAGTGATGCAGTCGTGGTATTCATACAAAACTCGTTCTTTCACGGCGTGGGGAACAACTAAGACTTCCTGATCTCCTTGGCGACGGCGTAGGTATCCATCGTTGTTCGTGTAGAGCTGGGCGAGCGCCTCTTCTCCGTCTTCGGTGTGTTGTCCGCCTCGAAGTGTGAGTTTCCTTGATATCCTGGCGACGGCGTCATCCCGTTGTTGGGCGTCCTGGACTTCGACGACAACAGGATTGGTGGCGTCAGCGGCTGCGGCAGCAATCTGAAACAAATGTACAGCAGAATCTGGTTGTTCACGAAGAGAAATGTTGTTATTATCAGAAATTAGTAACCGCGTTTCGTCGACAACTTCCGGTTCTATTAGACGATTTTCCGGCGTACGCGACAGTGCGTCTGGTAATTCATTCTCCTTGCCTGGACAATGTTGAATGTCGAAACTAAATTCTTGCAGTAATAAGGCCCATCTCGTTAGTTTCGACTTGCTATCCTTGGTGCGGTCCAACCAAAGTAATGCACGACTATCTGTCCTAAGTGTAAATTTTCTATCCTCGATGTACGGCCTGAATCGTTTAACTGCCCATATAACAGCGAGACACTCTTGTTCGTTTATATGGTATTTTCTCTCTGCGGCGTTGAAACGTGAACTTGCATATGTAATTATGCGCTTTTCTGTCGAGTATTCTTGGTACAGCACTGCAGATATTCCTTCTCCAGACGCGTCTGTTTGCACTACAAACGGTATTTTAAAATCTGGACGATGTAAATGCAGAGGGCGTGAAAGTTCGCTCTTAATCCTTTCGAACGCTTCTTGCGCACTGGAGTTCCACTGATAACCTCGCTTGGTTGTCAATAAGTCTGTTAAGGGAGAAAGAATATCGGAACACTGTGGTACATAATCTCTTAACCAATTGACTAAGCCCAGGAATTGTCGGAGCTGTTTTCGCGTCCGCGGCGGCGTCGCGGCGCGAACGGCGTCGATATGTCCTTCCTGCGGCTTGTTACCGGTCTCGGTTAGGACGTGGCCTAGAAAAGGTAATGTTGACGTACCAAAGACGCACTTGTCTGGCGCCAACTGTAGATTATGTTGTTGTAAGCGTTCTAGCACCTGTCTCACGTGTCGGTGATGATCTTCCCACGTATCGGAATAAATAATCACATCATCTAGGTACACTAAAACAAACTTACGTAAATATCCTGCTAATACTTCTTGCGACATCATCTTCTGGAAGGTCGTAGGACTGTTTTTTAATCCGAACGGCATCACATTAAATTCGTACGCTGCTCCATCCGGTGTAATAAACGCTGTTAAATGTCTCGATTCTTCTGCCATTTCCACTTGCCAATATCCGCTTTTTAAATCCAACGTAGTGAATATTCGCGCAGATCCCAGTTCTTTCAGTGATTCGTAAATCGGCGGTAACTGTGACACTTCGTCTTCTGTTTTGCTGTTGAGTTTCCGATAATCAATGCAAAATCGTGTCTTACCGTCTTTCTTTTTTACTAGGACGATCGGAGAGTTGTACTCGCTTGTACTCGGTCTTATTACCTTTGTTGCTAACATTTCCTCGACTTGATCAGCGATTATTCTTTTCTTTTCAGGCGAATAACGATAGGCGTGAACTCGCACAGGCTTTGTGTCTTTCAGTCGTATCGTATGTCGGGTCGCCGTTGTTCTATTAAGTTCGTTACCTGTTGTCAGTAATTTTCTGAAGTCCTTAATAGTTTTTCTGAAAGAATCTCGTTGATCCAATTGAACGGTGTCCAATAGGTTAGTTATATCAACTTCGAATGGTAATTCGGGCATCGTCGTGAATGTTCGAGCGAAGTGGATGGTACGTCGTGTTGTATTTCCGATATGTATACATCGGCGTTGAAGGTCGATGACTGCCGCTTGACTGTCGAGCCACGGGAAGCCTAGAATTAATTCCTCTCGTAAATCCGGTGCAATAAGAACAGGGATGTCGATCTCATCGTCGCCGAGTTTTACGCTCACTATTCCTGTTCCCGTCGTAGTCATAGCCGCAGATTTGCTACCTAAGATCACCTTACTAACCTTTTTTGATGTAATTCGGTGTACGTGGCATGGTCGGGCGAAGTTGTGGGACGCTGCGATATCAACTAATGCACTTACTGTGTCCGTTTTTATTTGTAACATTAGTCGCGGCGTTCCTTTTGTTGTAGGGTGTTCGAGAGAGTTTAAGGCCGGGCTACCCTTGAACCGGCCCGTGTTCCTTCCCCCGAATTTCTATATTTTTCACGGAGAATTGGGCAATCACGATGCCAATGAAACTCCGGGCAATGTTGACATTGTGGCGGCTCTCTTTTCTCATACCTCTGCGCTGTATTGTTTGCTGTATGTGAAACAGGCTTCGGTGATTTGTCTGCTGCCTTACTTTTGACTGCGTTGTTTGTTGTTATTTCGCGTTTCTTCGACGGCGCTTCTGTGGGATCGCCGTGAACGTAATTATCGATTTGTACACACGCTCTTCGCAGGTCATCGATGGTATTCAGCGGATGTGGGCCGAGGGACACTTTATAATTCGGTTGTAATTGCCGACGTATTAATGTAATGACGCGCACTTCGTCCCAGTCTGGATTCAACCTCTTACATAAGCGTCGTTTCCTTAAAATAAACTCGACGGCGCGCTCGCTTTCCATCTGTGGGACGCCATAGAGCATCTCCTGTAGGTGGTCAGTCCTTGCTTCGGACGAATACGCTTCCGCGAATAGCGTTTTAAAACAATCGTACGAATCTACTTGATTGTTTAGTGATTCAAGCCATCTGGCTGCGCCTCCAGTTAGGAATTGTTTAATTTCGTGCATCGTGCTTTCCGGTGTCAATTGTTTATTGACTAAGTATTTATCTAACTGTTCGATAAATACCTCTGGGTCCTGCAGTATGTCGCCGCTAAAAGCATCTGGCTTCGGTGGTAATTGCGGTGTTGTTGGAGACATCGTGCAGAATTGCTGCATCATTCGCATGAATTGTTCTGTAAATTGTGTGTTCTCTGTGGGCGTCGCTTGCTCGTTTATTCCGGAATTCGATGTGCCTTCCGCGTTTCCTCTTGTATTCACCATTTTTGTCGTGGGTTCCTAGATTACGCTTAATCTTAAATAGCTCTAAAAGTTGGGCGCCAAGTTTATTACCGCCCTGTATGTTGCGATTCCGGCTAGGATTAGGGCGATGATAAATGATAATCAAAATAATAAAAGTAATGATAATAGTATTGTACAATGGTGGTTGATACACAAAACCGGCGGCGTCGGGGTAGAATAAATATTCGTAATTGCAGGCCACAATAAAATTCGTATTAATTAAATAAGTAATAAAAGAGCAGGGTGTCCTTAAGCGCTTTATTTAATAGTAACACAAAAAATATTTCACACTACACTGATTATAAATAAACATAACAAATACAACAAATAATAATTACGATTCGCCACGTGTATTGTTAATTTCCGTTTAAAATCAACATACACAGATACGTTAAACTTAGTGAAAGGGTCACCTCTGTTGCGTTATTTAATTAGGGTTAAATAACGAAATTGAGAAACAAACAAATAACTAGAGAAAGTAAAAGGGTACTTAGCTTGTAATTGTCTGCTACGGTCTTCTTGTGATAGGGCACAGGAAACTGTTGATGGTGTTTTTAGGGAAAACACAGAACAAGTAAATTCGACGCACTCGAGAGATAAGATAGAGTAGGTGGATGCTGAGGTTTATATATCACCGCGAGGGGTACGGTTCTTTTTACTGACCGTGACCTAAAAGGGAGGGGTGCAAAAGAGTCAGAATTGATAAAAATCATGATACGCTCGCGGGATTGAGATATCGATTAATAGAGATATATTCGCGAGATCGGCGATAAAAAATGGATTCGAATGATATGTCACAGTAGACAGTTCGGAGTATTTATAACGAAGTTAGGCATGCCAGGTGAAACAATTAATTACTAAGTGCCGGGGGACGTAGTTTCACCAAAGAAAATGTGTCTAGATGATTTTTGAATAACCCTATGTACATTAGCCTACGGGTGTCGTTTGATATCTGGATTAATAACGACAATTACTACGTTATTGAAAATGGCGCGAAAATCACTATAGACAAACTATCAAATATCTTGCTTCAGCGATAAGCCAGACGTATGAGATTTTTACAGAAGAATGGGATTAATGTATCTGAAAGACTCGTACCATGCTTATAACTGAATATTAATTAGAAGGCGAGTAATCTCTTGATGAATAAAAAACCCACGCTAATACCTAGGCATCTAACAACGGAAAGTTTTCGCGGTTAAACAGAGGGTAGGTAGCTTTTCGTAGAATCACGGTCGCGCAGATGTGGTGCCGGTCGAACTTTCTCTTTAAGGAATGCAACTGGAAGGCTGTATATACTGAGTGTTTAAAAAAAAACAAGGCGCGTACAATTAAAAGGCGATGTTTTTTTTTTAAACTGAATTATTTGGTTATACGCGAGTGTAACAATGTGAAACCACATGTCTCGTCGAACATTCAGTGGGACATTCTCTAAAAGCCCTGGCAGTTCGTCAATAAGAAATTGAAGGTAATTGTCCGCCTTTAACCTCCCAGGAAGAATGACAGGACCAATCAACAAGTCATCGATTAGGGGGGCCGCCCAACGTTAATATAAAATTCATGTTTAAATTTAGATGGGCGTATAGCTTTGGGATTTTCTGATGACCACCTGTGCAGGTTCCTCAGATTTGTAACACCACTTCTCGTGAACGTAGATTCATTTGGCCAGAGGACTGTTCTGCAGAAATTAAAATGAAACCGTGACTTTCTTAATATCCAGGTAGAATAAACTAGACGAGCATAGTGGTCTGTCTCAAGCAAACCGTGTCCCCTGCGATAGTGATATGGATATAAAGCCCTCACGTTTTAAAATTCGCCAAACTGTCGTTCGTGGCTCTCCTAGTTGTCTGGCGATTCGACGTACACTGAGAGTTGAATCCCTTGTAACAATAACTACTGCTTCTTCCTCTAAGTCTGCTGGCAAATTTACTCTTCGGTCGAAAAGATAATCTCGCAGTCCGCATTCCCAAAATTGTCTGTGTACTTCCAGAAACGTTCTGTAATGAGGAATGCGCCTATCGGGAAACTGATGTCGGTATTCAATAACTGCTTGACGTGCACTGCCGTTACAGTAGCCATACACAAAATGCATGCCCGCATACTCTTGAGAAGAAAATCGGTAAGGCATTTTGAATAAAGAAAACGTGTCCACTCACTAATAAGCTGTTGTATAAACGGAAACGTAATGTAATCCTTTATTAAAAAATGCAACAGTCATTTGAACATTTGTTTATTATATGATATTCATGGTTCAGCACTTACGAAATTAGTAAGAACCTTCTTTATCATAAATCAATTTCCAGTACTCTTTTCTGTAGATCTCCAAGAAATTACTGTATACACTACGACACGTGTTTATTTATTGTAGGAAACATTTTATTATGCGGCGTTAACAATCACAGGCCTGTTATTGAATCGTATAACTTTTTTTAAATAAAATCAGTTTGTATTGACTTTAGGATTACATTTTGTTTCATGATCTGACACAATCACATTCATAGATCTGTAACTTTGAAACAAATAAAAATGGATATGCAAGTTTTGCGTTTTTGTTACTTTAAATGAAGTCTACTTTACACTTACACTACAAAATTTGAACATAACAATACGGGACACTTTGTATAAATTTCCAAATTTTCTAAATCGTTACAACCGCATATTTGAGGAAATTTGTATAATAATTAGAAAACGTTTCTTATTAGGTTAATGTTTGTCCACATAACTGTAACGTATCAATGAAGAAAATGTTATTACATTGTCCCCATTCTCCTAATTTACTGTCTTCACTTTTAAAATTACCTTCGTACAAATTCATATATTAAATTCGATATAAAATATCGACTGCAGTTTACGTATCGATGTGGATGGTATTGTAAGTGTAGAAAAAATGAAACGTCACTCACAAAAAAAAAGGATAATAATGATAATCAAATTGTGTACATCTGTACTACTTATGTTTTCAAGGTTGGCGAAATTTGAAAATCATGATGAAATATTATACAACCTCGGTATTAATTGTATATTTAACTGTTGATGATGAACGATATGAACATAAATATTTTACGTAGATTTTCCATGGGTTTCTTAAATTTTTTCATTAATTTTTTTAGTGTAAGCCTTTGGTTTTCTAATAGGGTTTAATTTTTTTTTTAGAGCAGTTAGGTTTTACTAATGTAATCAGTACAATGTGTTGCATAAGTATAAGGCGAAACGCCAAGCCATGAATAATTACGAAACAAGATATACGAAAAATTATCAGACACTTCATTTATTAATCTAGATCTCCCTCAAGAAATTGGCTTATACAGGGTTGTACGATTCTTTCGGCTTTTACTTGATGAAATTCCATTATAACTATTATCGGAATAAAATTTGGTTTATTTTATCCTGATAATAGTTATGCAGGGCGTTTGCTAAAATGAAAGTCATATATAAAATCGAATTCTAAACATAAAGCAAAGAAGAATAATTTTTTTTTCTGATCGGGCTTCGTTAAGGAAATATTCATTTATAAAAAATTACTTTATTATTTTGTTTAACACGAAATTACAATAAATTAATCAAATTTCAACAAAAGTTCCTACAACGTTTTACTACGAATTCCACCATTTACATTGATACACGCCAGGCAACGCAAAACAAGTGAATTGTAAACTTTACAGTGCTTTGAATAGTTTGTACTGCATTCAAAATTCTATCTTCTGCTTGTTCAATAGTAATTAATTGGCTCAAAATAAACTAATCCCATAAATAAACGTGCAGGGGCTTTGGGTTCGAGGATCTTGCA
Source organism: Melolontha melolontha (assembly GCA_935421215.2). Lineage (NCBI taxonomy): Eukaryota > Metazoa > Arthropoda > Insecta > Coleoptera > Scarabaeidae > Melolontha > Melolontha melolontha. Next base: position 252,958,694 of record OW285235.1, on the reverse strand, counting down.
GGTCAATGCACAGGACCACGCCTTCCAATCCATCTCCTATTGAAATTAGTGTGTGGTGGTGTAGCGTCATGCTGTTACCACATTTTATTTCGCCAGGGCAATAGAAATGTCGTCTAATATATCCTCAAAGTAAAATAAATTAACTAAAATAAAGTAACTGGTATGCGTCAGCATTTAAACGATTTAGCAAAATTTAAATAAGAAGAAGTTGTCCACTAAAAATACCACACCAAGTGTTAATATTTGTTGAGAATCTCTGCTTCTAACTACTTTGTAAAGGCCACGTATGCTCGTTAAGTCCATTCCTCGAAAAAATTGATCTGTCCAGAACGTTTCCCTGATAAAGTTAGGTTTATACTGTTCAAATAGCCAATGACAAAATGCTAACCGCTATACCTCGTCGGCTGGCTGCAGTGATGAACGGAGATGGTGGTACGAATGTAAGACTTCTCGTTTTCCATTAAAAGCTATGCGGTAATTTACTATATGGAAATTCTTCTAGTACTGGTTGTTGGCTTATTAAATTACCGCATCAATAATGGCAATTTCTTGTGCAACAGTGTGCTGATGATGTGGCCTCCATTACGACTATTGCCTATGAAATCGTTTCCTTGACAATCACTGTTTGTTTGTTGTTGTGAAAAAGGTCAGTGATTTCTTATTTCGCTTTAATACCTACTTATCGCAAAAGAAAATTAAATGGGCAGTGATGATGATGTCCTGGTGTGCGGGACATCACCAGAGTTAGTAAAATCTGAAAATGTCGTCTGCGTGTATTTATTTACTGTCTAAAATGTATATACAAAATCGGTACGGGAAAACTACCGATTTTCCGGGCTTCGGACTAAAAAAAACCTTCCCGGACTGTTTGCTGATGTTTGCTTAGGAACTGGCTAAAATACTAGAATAGCTTACTTTGGGATCTGAAATTGGGCCGAGAAAGTAGGCAATCTTGGCCGATTATTTTTCGTTTTATGTTTAGAATTCAATTTTATATACAATATTTCATTTTGGCAATCCAGTTACCAATCCAGTATGAGATAATTTTAATTGGTTTCGTATCGCAATATTTTATCTACAATAATAACACGGTAATGACTAATATTTTTTACCTAATCTAGTCAATCATCACGAGATGTAGGTATGTAAAATTTAAATGCAATTGTTGACAATCGACAAAAATAATTTTTTATACATGTAAATGTCTTATACTTATGTATTTTAATTGAATTTCCTGTCAAGATGACTATTAACATGTTATTTTCCATAACGGAATTTATACGAAGAAAAAAGAAAATGAATCAATCACCTTGAAAGATTTTGTCAAAACAGTAAATGTTCTACTAGAACTGCTAAAAATATTGATATTTGAAACAGTTATTATTTAATTTTAATTATGCCCGGTCTTTAATTCATTTTTTAATAAGCCAAAAAAAAAATGAATGAAAATAGATTCGAAAGAAATACCGATAACACCGTAATTATAATATATATAGGGGACACAAATTTTGTTGGATATTTAGAATTAGATTAATATATCAGAAAAGAATGAGCTTTATCTAGTTGTAAAGATTTATAATAAATTAGCGGATAAATTAACATTTTAACCTTTGATCAATTTGATTTAATGCTTCAATCAAGCGCCTTCTGATTGAAACGCTTTTTATTTTTTCAATAAATTTGTAATGTGCGAAATTTGAACTGTGCTGTAACACTAATAACTATAAAAGCGTACTAACTAATGCATATACGAGGATTATTCAATAGAAATACGGGTAACGACTTATAAAGCAATTTTTATTTAATTGATTTAAAAGAAATCTCCATTATCATTATCTGATGAGCTCCAATTGTGCACTAATCTGTAGATTTTCTACTAGCAAAATTACCTCTAACACCAAACTTGTTTTAATGGACTAAATACATTTAAATCACGCGAGGATCCGTCGGTATTGTAAGATGACTGTCCTGAGAAGATGATGTACTGTTTAAGCTACATAATGGTGAGCATTATCATGCTGAGGATGACATCCTTTGTGAAGCTGACGATATGTTTCCTCTTGTTGGAAATACTTAAACAGTTCAAAGTGTCTACATAACACTCAACATTGATGATGACAGCAGATTTTTCAAAAAGGAATCAGTGCACCTTGGTAACCAAAAAATACCTGTAGGCATTGCCTTTCATTGAAAGTTGAGATTGACATTTGTTTAGCTTTGGATAACAACAGCTTGGTGTAATCGTGAAAAGGCATTACCTTGTTTTTGATAGTCTACTAATTACATACTGTTGAATGTAAATTATTCTGATCGTCGCTAAGAAGTTGAAATCTATTGAGTACTGAATATAGGAGAAAATTGTGAAATCATTTATCTTCACACCAGATTTTTAATAATATTTTATATTATTAAAAATACCTTTGTATTATACAAAACTGGTGGGGTTTACCTACTCATGTATGTTTCAATTATTCTGATCAATCATTTATACATAATTTTCAATTATCTCATACTCTCATCTGATACTGCAACATGTCCTGTCCTGGACGGGATCCATCTTTAGTGAATTCTTTTATTTGTCGAAATTTAATGGACTAATCAATTATTGCCATATGAGAATTGTTGTAGTTATAATATACAGTTTTCATTCTCGTATATATTTTCATTGACTAAAGGCCTTCACTGCATAACAACACGCAAATTATCTTTCAACGGATTTTCTACCATAATTGTCATTTTCCAACTTCTGGTGGCATCACAAAACTTTGAATGAAGCAAACCGAAAAATATTTTTGTCACTTTTATGCTAACAATTAACGCAAATAGCTGAATTTCGTTGTCATAGTAGCGAAATTTCGACTGAACAGTTTAAATGTTCTGGACCCGGTCGTCAAATCGCAAGCTTGTATTGTTTACGTTCTAGATACTTGAAAGTTTAGTAACCATGCGGTATTGGACCGATGAGCAGCCCCATTTCTAATTTCAATGCACACAATTGCCTCTACAACTTCATGAAGGGCATCTTCTTCGGTGAAAGTTATAGTCTAATAATACGATCTCGTCGATTAGAATAATCGGTCCGTATTTTTTCGAGGTTAAAGTTAAATAAATATACTTTAAATATTATATATAGGTACTTCGTTTCAAGTTATAGTGCCACGTCATAAATAAAACCATTAAGAATCTATTGCGCTAATCCCCCCATAATCCAGCAATGGTAAACACAAAAATTAAGTACCCGGAAATTATTTCGGTCGGCTTAAGGGTATTAAGAAAATAAAGTAATTAATATAAATCCATAATTTTAATATTTTAATACCTTAGGTCCGCAATTTATTCAATACGCAAATCTGGTTGCTTATAAAGTCGTTCAGTCCATCTTTACTATATTATTGAATTTCAAATAGACAGAACCGTTAATAAAAATCTGACGAAATTAAATGTAAGGTTGACACAATTTCTTGTTGTCCATAGTGTTATCTCTTATCACTTCCTCTCTAAGTTTATTTATTTATTTGCCTCGCATTGAATGATAATTTTCTGGATACTACCGTTAATCAATTATTGGATATTGTCCAACGCCTATTAGGTTAAGACCTATGTAACATATTTGATCTTGGGACCAGCACTTCTAAATATAGAATGTCTCCAAAGGCCCCTGCATGCATGTACATAAATAAATTGAAATGTGAAGACGGCGGGCACGATGCATTCATTTTTTTTGTGTTGTGTATTAGACTTAGCGTGATTCACTACTGCCCCCCCCCCCCCCCCCCCCCCCCCCCGGTATTTATATCATATCACAAAATATTTGATGCGCAGATTCCCTGTAAAACATGTGTTGACTTTTTGATTTGAGATTTTATATTAAGAGTGCGGAATATTACGTTCGATCTTTCGTATTTTATCTTTTCTTTAATATTTATTTTGGAGATAATTCAATGAAGGGTTTCATAGCCTCGCCTATACATATATTATGTGTATGCGCGAACAAAGCTTCATCGGTAAAAAGTTAAAATTCACTGAATTATCTCTAATTTGCTATTGTGCAACATTAAATTAAAGATTGTTTAAAGAAGTTGTCGCTGTAAATAAACAAAATTTGACACGCAAATGCAAAATATTTTTTAAGTTATGAATAGGGACCAGACATGAGAGGCCGATGACTCGTCGCCCACGGGCGTACTATTGAAAATTTGTGTTTTAAAAAGTTTTTAATTTTATTTATATAATTGGAAAACAAACGGGTGGTGATCTATAAAATACGAAATATATTTTTATTTGTTCATTTTGTAGTTCAAGTTGAGTAAAGGAGTATTAATATTAACTAGCAATGCTTTCTCAAGGTTCTCTTGTGTAACATTTGTTCTCTTTGAATGAAATACATCCTTGTAGATAGAAAACGTCCTTCCTACATCGCAACTGGTTGTAGGTGCACACTGGATATATTCTTTTATTTCAGCGTATTTAGCAGGCATTGGCCCCATACACAATTGCCGCAATACGTCAAACTTTTGCCGAAGGCCACATCCGAAGTCACTTGAAATACTTTTGAAATTATTAATAACCACATCCAATGTGGTTAATCCATAATTTAATTTGAGATTTTGATTTTCGAAATAAGTGATTAGTTTTGGCAAATTTCCAAAGTGTTCCTGACTGAATTTAATTTGAGATTTTGATTTTCGAAATAAGTGATTAGTTTTGGCAAATTTCCAAAGTGTTCCTGACTGAATTTAATTTGAGATTTTGATTTTCGAAATAAGTGATTAGTTTTGGCAAATTTCCAAAGTGTTCCTGACTGAATTTAATTTGAGATTTTGATTTTCGAAATAAGTGATTAGTTTTGGCAAATTTCCAAAGTGTTCCTGAAGAAAGTAAAACTGATTTTTTTAAATTTGGAATTTGTATTAGTTCCTTGCACTCAGAAATACTTCGAGCATCGTCATTTAACGAAATTTCGTAAACTATCGAAATTCTCTGCATAAAAACTAGAAGCTTCCAACCATGTTCCCCATCTAGTTATTACTGGAGAGGGAGGCAGTGACAGAGATGGAAGTTTTTTCCTGTAAAGAGCTACTCTCAATGGTGCTTTTCTGAAAACGTTTTTAAAAGCGAATACAAGTCTATCTACTTCCGGAAAGGTGTCTTTGATATATTCACAGATTCTGTGGAGCATATGCTACACAAGTAATATGCAGCATATTTAGGATATGTTTTCTTTAATATTCTACCTGTCTTTAATATATATGCAGCTCTGTAACTGACAAATAAAAGTATTTTTTCTTAGCCTGTCGTCCGAATGAAGCATTTCGTAAATGGGTTTAGCTATTCTTTCCGCATCAACTGTATTTATAACTTTTGTTGCTATTACATATGCGTTATATGGAAAGTACACCAACCACAACATTTACCACACAGCATCCTAGTATATTGACAGTTTTGTCGGCAGTTATCCATAAGCACAGTTAAAACAATGAAAAAAAGAAACTAAGTCACCGTACTTGATTTATCTTACGAAATATAAAATCTAATAAATAAAATAAATTATAAAAACTGCTCTTGCTTCTATCTAGCCCATGAAGAAAAGAATTTTACTGTAAAATTGGAGTAATTGCGTCACAATTTAACGACAAAAACAGATGTGCGATTAACCGAATGAATAGTGCTATTAAATAACTGCGTGTTGTACTTAGCGATGTTATAATGGTCCATCGTAATTTCGGCCTGATGCGTCCGGTCTCTAGTTATGAATATAATGTCGAATTTTGAAATACCGCTTAAAGTGCAAAGCAAAGAATTATTTTGAATCACCTAGCAAACAAGCCTTTTAAAAGAAGGGAATATACGCTCTACAGTCGCAAAGTTTACAAACATAGAGAGCGCTGTTATACCCGATTTTGACACAAATAAATAAATATTATTTGAGTCAATTTGAGTGAAACCATTAGTTTACGCTTTCAATTGTGAGAGGGTCAGCATTACAAAATTGTTCAAATACGCTTTTGTTTCTATAGTTCCATGAATTACGTATGTCTTCTGGTAACTTTAAATTGTGTATTGCGGAAGTATATTTTATCTATAGTTGGAACAAGGAAAAACACAAAAAATTCATTCTTGTGGATGTGTTGCCTGTATACACTCAAGTTAACTACACCTTTCTATGTTCCAAAAATTATGAGAATGGTATTGCAAAAAAGCAAAAATAGTTAAGAAGTCTTGACAAAAATAATTTTATCCAATCGAAATACTCTCTTTCAATAAAAATGCAATGATTTGCAGGTTCAAAAAGTGCAGCCCTTTTTATGTCTTTGATTGCAATGGTGTTGAGATTGCTCATTATTGGCCGTTAAGAATGTCTTCCATTAATACAAAATAGTGGTCTTTCTTCGCTAAATGGAGTTTAGGAAATAAAAGATTATTGTACGGAGTAAAATCGGGTGAGAAAGCAAAAAAAAAAATTGATTTTTGGTTGAAAACCGGTAACAATTAAGAAATGAAGAGGATGGAAAATATAATCTACGAAACATTTCAATACACTGAGATAATACTCAGCATTAACCGTTGCACACTTAAAACTAATAATCCCGTTGGAATTGTAAAATGTAACGAGCATTGGTTCGATTTTTGACTGTGTAAGGAGATTTTTTATTCATTGAGTACTTTGACGCTAAGTTTCTGAATCGTATAGAAAAGTCACGTGTCGTCACCAGTTACAATTGCTTTAACAAAGTTTTCGTTTCTTTAAAGTATACCTAATTATGTCTTTGTAATGCCTTTTCTGGTACAATTTTGGGTCAGCCGTCAATCGATCTGGAACAAACTTTTAATTTAACGTCCGAATATCAAGGTTTTCGGTTAAAATGTAATGAATTATTATCTTGGGCATCCCAAGTTCCATTTCCATTAATTCTTCGAAAGTCACACGCCCTTTTTCCTTCGATCATCGTTTCAATTAATCGTCCCGAATGTTTATTAGCATCTACATCCTCTCTGACTTACCTCTTTCTTGGAAAATTTTCGTAATTTTTTAACCGTTTTTAACGCAGAACATAATACAAAATAATACAAATCTGTATAAAAAACAAATTTGTATCTGTATATACATGGACACACAGCACGTATTTACCAGCGTTTGCTTCAACCACCAGACGCATGCGTTTCTGTCTCACGACTTTGTCAATGATGGGTTTACGAAGACAAACGGCTGTAGGTACACTTCACGGTCATGTAGCAAATTTCGCCCTATCAGATGACACCAGATAACCTCATGACATCTGACGGACGGACGTCTTCGTAAACCCATCATTGACAAAGTCGTGAGACAGAAACGCATGCGTCTGGTGGTTGAAGCAAACGCTGGTAAATACGTGCTGTGTGTCCATGTATATACAGATACAAATTTGTTTTTTATACAGATTTGTATTATTTTGTATCAAAGCTTGATGTGAATTGTCGCATCGATATTGCTGATTTGTTTTGCAGAACATAATGTTGATTCTTTTTTCTTTATTCATTTTTCAGTTATACATTGCACTGTTTGTGTTCATTCTTTAATATTGTGATGTATACAAAAAAGGTTTAAGTATATCAATACGTTAAGCACATATTACGCATTTGTTACAAATGAAACAGACATGCAATATACACATCTGTAACTGTACACATGGACAATACACCTCGTATTTTCCAGCATTTACTTCTGCTTAAGACACGTGTTTCTGCCATCTACTATTAGGCGTCATCGGTTAAGCTAGTGAAGTAAATAAAGCTTAAATCGCCTATAAGGTATAGCAAATTTCGTCCTATCAGGTAGCACCATATAATCTAGTGACATCTGATGGACGAAAGTTGAAACTAGATTATATGGTGCTACCTGATTTGCTATTTATTTGCTATACCTTATAGGCGATTTAAGCTTTATTTGCTTCACTAGCCTAACTGATGACGCCTAATAGTAGATGGCAGAAACACGTGTCTTAAGCAGAAGTAAATGCTGGAAAATACGAGGTGTATTGTCCATGTGTACAGTTACAGATGTGTATATTACATGTCTGTTTCATTGTGATGTAGCCAGACGCTAAATAAATAAATAATACAAATATGTTGAACATACACCACTGCAATCGCAGACACATGCGTTTCGATCTAAATGATCCCATCAGTGCGAGTTCACGATGTGTCGTGTTATGGTTCGCTTCCGCAAGTAATCACAATCTTATCACGTTAGGTGACAAAATATATCTCGCGACACCTGGCGGACAACAGAGGCTCGCCGGTATAAGCGTTTTCTCTCGAATTGCTACGCCAATAAAGGGGAGAAAAAAAACGTATAATTGTGTAGTTCATTAACTCCTAGCCAGATGGCTCAATATGTACCGATAGGTCCAGCCCGCTACGGGCCATACGGAACAATATACGTATGGAACGTAATGCGATGTGGCAACGTATGTACGACGCCACTCCGCGTGCGCATACATAAGTCCGATGATCGAGAGCAATAGATTGCTCGTCATTCGTATCTAGCTGTGCAAATGTAAAGGTTGCAACAGTTGCAAGTTCAACTGTTTAGAATTTTCGAGACAATAACCCCTAGAAATCTCGAGGGAGTGAGGCGGGAGTTTTATAATGGCTCGGCTATTGTTTGGGGAGAGAGGGCGGTATTTTCGAATCCTATATTTAGTGACTTTCTTAGAATTAAAATTTATTTTGCAGAATTATTGATTTTTTTACTTTTATCTTTTAGAAAACGTTATTGTTTTTTTATTACTTAAAATTACTTTTCCGTAGCAGCTAAGAATACAATAATAATAACTTGGAGATATAACGACCTTTTTATATCTGAAACAAATGGGCAAATTACGTATACAGAACGAATATGCAAACGACTATATCCTTGCGCGGTTTAAGTCTTACTAAATTCATAACTCTGCAATGTATGGTAATGTAAGCTATTGCGCGTAGAGGGGATTCGCTGTTGCCACTTATTGCTCGGTATGGCCCGTTGAGAGCTGGTCCTATCGGTATATAAGTAATGTTGAAGTCTGATGCCTTAGTACTCCAACTTCGAACTGGATTACGAATTGTTTTACTAACTTGGAAATAATGTTTAGCTGAATGTCATTTTCAACAATAAGGCGTTGTCTAGATGGGTTACTATCTTCTAATATTTAATTTTTATAATTTCAACATCATCCACAGAAATACACCTTCAAACTAATACATTTACACTTTTACACATGATTTACGGTAACCGACATGCTGACATACTAGCGTCTGTTATGTTTAAAAGTTTGACACAACCCACAACACTTGACGCCATTTATTATCTTCCCATGTTTTATGTTCTAGAGCATATTTCGTCCTTTTAACTTTGTTACCTTGTCTTTTATAAAGGTTTTTTAATCGCCACACAACCCCAAAAACAATATTTCTTGAAAGACCTTAACAGAAAGCGTAAATGTTTCGTATTTGTTTAAATAATACTATCTGTAATGAATTCTCATGGGATTTTCCTCTCTACGGAGCGCCTACCTGAAGTACATAAAAATAGCTTAAATGTCCAATGAAGTATGTATTTCTCATAAAGATTTTTTTGGGTAGTAATGCCTAATTTATTGTTCTAAAAATAATTCTTCAAAGTTTTTAGTTCAATGTACTAAGAAAATCTTGGATTATGTTTTTACAGATTGCATCATTACATTCCACAAATAATTAAGTATGTAAGGCACTCGAAAGAGATAAAATTATTTGAGTACAGCACATTTTTCACAAACCATACAGATAGAAAAGTACCGCTTTACGCTGGCAAAGATTTACCAGGAAGGACAAAGGAGCTAAAAATTCTTACATAGACAAGATAGATATACACTGTAGCGTTGATGCGACTGCGTACTCTCGTTTAATAATTTGTTATTAAGTCGGCCTCCGTGAACGTGAAAAAAAATTGTTTACACACTTTTATTAATGTGTTTGCATAGCCAAACATAATTAGACATTCTTACTACTAAACAGCCGACGTGACAGATAACGGTAGTACTTATGTATACATATATACATAAAAATGATATATGAAATGTGTATCATGGAGAGCACTTTCCTAGAATATTAGTGCCGTGCAAGAATTAGTGTTAATTAAAGTCGCTGGAAAATGTTGTATGATGATTAGGTATTAGGTGACTATATTTATTTTCAGAAAAATAATTGCAAAAACAAAAAGTCACCAAAAAAGTTGGGAATTCACTTGTTTTATTAGGAGTAGGGTAAAAACAGACAAATCGATGAACTAAATTAAATGTAGGTGTTAAATGTAGTCGTAGTGTGCCATCATCAAAATTCATCAAAATGTAAATTATAAAACCAAATTATAAGATATACAGGGTGAGTCGTGAGGAATCGACCAAACTCAAGGAGTGTATTCTACTGGTGAAAGTAATGTAAAAAAATTCAAATGTTGTTATCCGATTTTTATTTGTTTTCCAGTTATAGCGTAATTAAAAATGTAGATTTAGTATACCATGTTTATGTATGTATTCGTAAAAACAGTGAAACCCCGGTAGCAATTCATTATAGGGAAGTCTTCCTAGCTGAAGCGCTACCTGTTCGTGGTTTTCCGAACTAGCGGTAGTGACATTGAAAGCAGTCGAGAAATAGTGTAGAGTGGTTTGAATGTTCCCTATACCTTCCCTCCCTATACAGACATCCTAATAAAGTGTATTTATTAGTGTATTCAACACATTGTGCGCGACCGGAAAGCTTCCCAGTGTAAACATAATATCTGAACGAGGCAGTCGACAACAATTACAAGAAGTAGAAGATATTCTGGATGTAGTAGAAGAAGACGCAACTACCAGCTCACGGAGAATTAGTATTCAATTGGGCATTCCACAAACAAGGGTGATAAAAATACTCCACGAGCATGGCTTACGTCCGTACCATGTACAAAGAGTACAGCACCTACAACGAGATGATAATCGTAGACGTATGGAATTTTGTCGATGGATAAATGATAATCCTCGTTTTGTATCGCGTATACTGTTTACGGATGAAGCGACATTCATCCGTGACAGTATTAATAATTGTCATAACCAGCATGTATGGTCAGACGAAAATCCACACGCAACAGTCGAAAGTAACTTTCAACATAAATTTTCGGTAAACGTGTGGTGTGGTATGATCGATGGTTTTTTAATTGGTCCTTACATTTTTGAGAATCGCCTCACGGGAGACACCTATTTACATTTTTTAGAAAATGAACTGCACGGACTGCTAGAGGATGTTCCCATAAACATCAGAATCCAAATCTTCTACCAGCACGATGGAGCGCCTGCACATTACGCTCGTGCAGTCAGGCAACATTTGGCTGAAACGTTTCCAGGGAGTTGGATTGGACGTGGTAGTCACATTGGTTGGCCTCCTAGGTCTCCAGACCTCACGCCACTCGATTATTATTTATGGGACTGGTTAAAAAATGAAGTGTATCAAGTAAAAGTGGACACTCGTGAAGCACTAATTCAACGGATTATGAATGCTGCTGACAATATCAAACATCAACCTGACGCAATCAGGAACGCAACCAGCGCCCTTGGTAGACAATGTAAAAAATGTTTTGAAATGAATGGCGGTATTTTTGAAAATATATTATAAAGAACGATAATACCAATAAAATACAAAAACCTCAATGTATGAAATTTTGTTTATTTTTAATTACGCTATAACTCGAAAACAAATAAAAATCGGATAGCAACATTTGAGTTTTTTTACATTACTTTCACCTGTAGAATACACTCCTACAGTTTGGTCGATTCTTCACGACTCACCCTGTATAAAAAAAATACAAAAACAAAGAAACGCTTTGGGTAAAAATTTGTAATGTTATTAATTATCTTGGAATGTCTGCAACGCCATCAGTTGAGTCACCTTTGTACGAATCATATTTTTGGGAATAAGGATAGATTTCGTAATTTGCGGTCTGGCCTACAAAAACTGGAACATTTCGCTGCAAATCTCATTGAAGTTTGTGTAAACTTACGTCACAGCTTCTAATGTCGATATCATCTGTGATTTTTCTGAACTCCAGTAGTTGTTAATATTGGAGAACAGCTGCTCATTCGACGTACTTGTCCCAGGAAGACAAAAAATGAACTGACATAAAATCTCACATTTTTTAAAATCTTGACTTGACCCGGACCCTTGTTTCGATTTAAACCCATCGCGCTTCAGTATCAATATTTTTATAGTTCCACTCGGCAATTTTACCTTCTAAAAGTTTAATTCGTAATAGACTAACTTTATCGAATACGTCCTCATTCAGTGTCGAACCCAAATAGTCTTTAAAAACAGCACGTGAACACAAAATTTCATTCCATAATACTTGTTTTCTTAAATTTTTCCATTCAAAAAGCCTTATTTCATTTAAACTTGTACTCCAGTAACAGTAAATATCATACACAAATTGAATAAGATAACCTGATCTGTGAGATGAAGTCCTCTCGATAGTTGATACTACCTTCCATATTGTCAAGTTTTAAAAGAGGTTCTCTCACTTTAAGCGGCAAAAATGATTCATTTAAACGATTTTGAAGTTTATTTTGAAGGTCGAAATACTCTAGAGCTGCTTCTGTTGCGCATATTTGATCGAATATGAATTTGTGAAACTTAGAAGCAATGTTGTGTACAAACCATTTCCAAATTTCGCTTATTGGACTCTCAAAAAATTGCTTTAAAATCGTTGGACAATTTTTAATAGACAAAAAGTATGCTTTCAAAGGTTCGTACATTTGTAGCATTCGTTCAATTGCTGACATCAGACTTAAAAATCTCGTTTTGGAAAATGATAACATATTTTTGTACTCAAGTCGCAGAATTGTTTCAATTTATTTACTCTCGCTGCATAAATATAGAAAAACTTAAATAGCTAACCAACAATAACCTCTACGTCAATTGGAGCATTTTATATGCAATTGTTGAAAATGTGTGTAACACAATCAATGGCAACCAGAGATTTGGCACGAGAAGAATTCAATTTTGCAACTAGATTGTTCACTCCTTTTCTTTTTATTCCGCCAAAATTTGTATTCGTATTATTAGCAGCTAATCCAATACACTTGTCAACTAAATTGTAGGTTTTTAGAGTGTTAACTGTTCTGATGTTTCACCAGGTAAGTCGGGCAACTAAAGTAATTTCACTTGAATACCTTCTTCACAATTAAAGTACCTCACCAACAAAGATACTATTTTAATTTCCTTGTGGTTGGACGAATCGATCATGATGCTAACTAAATGTGCTTTCTGGAGATCAAATTCCAATCGCGAATGAGATTCTTTAGCCAAAATATTATTTACGATGGCCTCGGTTTTGGATCGGGCTGCTCAAATATATTCGCAATTAGCTTTGAGGTGTAATCCAAAGACATCGAACTTTGCTGATTGATGCTTGATTTGTATGATACGCGAAAGTACCTTCCTTGGCGGCAATCAACATATTTTCAGAGATGAAGTTTTCATTTTTGAAAAAATTGTTCAGTTTAGGGCTCTTAGATTTCGTTGTTGCAGCTAATGCATGCTTTTTCTTGATCAGATGAGCTTTAATACGAGCACTGTTGGATCAACATCTCTTCCACAAACTTCGTGGTACACAATATGCGGACTTAATTTATTTTTTATTTTCATAAATGGATATTCTTTCTGTAACACCAAATTAAAATGACACTTTCTTCGAGGTGGTGCCATGCTTAAGCAAATGCACAAGTAACCAAAATCAAAAGAGGTTGCGTTTTAGCATCTGAAGCTAGACTGCAGACTGCAATCAGTATGACATCTACGCATGTACCACCTGAGATCGTAACGTCGTTATTGCATTGTGATCGGTGACTCACATTGAATAACAGAAATCTAAAATCTTAACAATACGAATTTCGCCTTCTATTTAAACAAAAACTAAATATTTTGCAATTTTTTGCACTTTCAAAGAAGCGTATATTTACATAAAATTTAAAAACCGATGTCGGTATTCAATAACTGCTTGACGTGCACTGCCGTTACAGTAGCCATACACAAAATGCATGTGCGCATACTCTTGAGAAGAAAATCGGCAAGGCATTTTGAATAAAGAAAACGTGTCCACTCACTAATAAGCTGTTGTATGAACTGAAACGTAATGTAATCCTTTATTAAAAAAATGCAACGTTAACAGTCATCTGAACATTTGTTTATTGTATGATATTCATGGTTCAGCACTTACGAAATAAGTAAGAACCTTCTTTATCATAAATCAATTTCCAGTAGTCTTTTTTTGGAGATCTCCAAGAAATTACTGTATGATACAAAGGTATTTTTAATAATATAAAATATTATTAAAAATCTGGTGTGAAGAACACAAATACAAGTTCACTATTAATATTTTGCAGCAGCAGGGGCGTGCCGATGAGCCTGTAGAAAGGCGAAATACGTATCTACGTCTCTGGGGAGGGTATGTTCGGACACGTTCACAAAAATATTAATGGTGAACCTGTATTTGTGTTATTCACACCAGATTTTTCATAATATTTTATATTATTAAATATAACTTTGTATTATACAAAACTGGTGGGGTTTACCTACTCATGTATGTTTCAATTATTCTGATAAATTATTGTATGCACTACGACACGTGTTTTTTTATTTTAGGATAACATTTTATTATGCGACGTTAACAATCACAGGCCTGTTATTGAATCGTATAACTTTTTTTTAAATAAAATAAATTTGTATTGACTTTAGGATTACATTTTTCTTCATGATCTGACAATCATATTATCATATTCATAGATCTGTAACTTTGAAACAAATAAAAATGGATATACAAGTTTTGCGTTTTTGTTAGAAATAAAGTCTACTTTACACTCCTAAAATTTGAACATACTCACTTTTGTGAGGTTCTAAACACGCCACTGAATAACGGCGCCGTTGTTCGCTCTTGTCGTATACCTATAAATAGATAATAACGTTATAAAATCATTTTATACTAGACGACGTTGGGATCTGTGAGTAAAACAAATTTTTCAAAATAACGAACAAGAGTTTCAGAGAGAATTGAGTATTAGAACTGCTACAAAAAATATTCGAAACCTTTATTTTGGCCGTGGTCCTACCCGTCGAACAGTTAAAAAGAGATTTGGCAGATTTAGAAATGGCCTTCCGATGTACTTAATTCTCTTTGACTGACGTTAGTGGAGAGTAACTCAAGGATTATTGCCGACAAACTGATTTCGCCATCTACAGAAACTTAGATTAATTTCTAAGCTCGAAACACGGAACATATTAAACTGAACCGCGCCTCTACAATCATTTCTCTAATTAAACGTCTTAGGTTAGGCGATGAAAAGAAAATCCTACTCAAAAACGGCCATGTATGCAGAAGTAGTGCGGCTGACTTGTATCAGATGAGAAGATATTTGTCTGTATAGTGGAATTGCAAGGAAATTATTTTCTTCGAGTTCTCACCTGGGTAAACAATTACAGCGGTCAAGTAAAAGAGAGAAATTTGCGAAAAAGTTTCCGTTTTGACACATCGAAAACGCATAATTTTCAATTTATATTACACATTGTTCAAGAGACGCTATAAAGAAAACTTTAAAAGTTAAAAAAAAGGAATGTCCTCAGCATCTATCATATTCTCCTGACCTTAATCCTTGGGATTTTTATCTGTTCCGGTACCTACAGAATAGATAGACAGGCAATAAATTTGATTTCGTGAAAGTCATTGAATATCTCCTCACGACCTTTTCTTGGTAGAAAAGCAAAAAGTTTCTATGAGAAAGCAATCCGTCATCCTATAAATCGTAAAAACGAAAGGCGATGATATTATTGACAATAAAACAGGGTTTTTTTTAATTTTACGTCGTCTTTTTAAGTTTTATTTTCGAATTAGAGACGAATTTTTTTTTACTAAAAGTTTCTATAAAAAAAAATAAAAGTATAACATAATTACTAGGGACCGGACACGAGAGGCCGATGACTCATTGCCCACGGGCGTACATTGAAAATTTGTATTTTTAAAGAGTTTTTAATTTTATTTGCAAAATTGGAAAGCAAAGGGGTGGTGATCTATAAAATACGAAATACATTTTTATTTGTTCATTTTGTAGTTCAAGTTGAGTAAAGGATTATTAATATTAACTAACAATACTTTCTCAAGGTTCTCCTGTAAAATTTCTTCTCTTTGAATGAAATACATTCCTTATAGATAGAAAATGTCCTTTCTACATCGTGGGTCCATACTGGAAATATTCTTTTATTTCAGCGTATTTAGCAGTTAGATTTTGAGGCATTGTTCCCGTACACAATTGCCGCAATGTTATTCAATCTGGATTTCTATTGAAAACTGCGTCTAACTTTTGTCGAAGGCCACATCCGAAGCCACTTGGAATATATCGAGGAATCGATATGTCGAGGTGCCGACATGTCGAGGTGTCGATATATCGAGGTGTTGGAATATCGAGGTATCGATATGTCGAGGTGCCGACATGTCGAGGTGTCGATATATCGAGGTGTTGGAATATCTAGGTGTCGACATATCAACTCCTCGATATGGCGACACCTCCATATATCGCCACCTCGATATATCGCCTCCTCGATATACCGACATATCGGCGCTTCGACATATCGGCACCTCGACAATCAGTATGACCCTTAATCCTACCGCCATTGTTTCACGATGCCACTCTCGACGTTGTTCCATATCATATCTGTAAAAGTAACTTAAACAATGTTCTAAGTCTAAATAAATGAAAATTAAAAATGTATGCGTAAGTTATTGAAACTTAACGAAATTCGCTGGACACTTACGTCAAAATAATTGGGAGGAGTAGATTCGATCAAATGATATTAAAGAAACTAATTCACCGTACTTTATTAATCTAACGAAATATAAACTAATAAATACTACGCCCATGAAGAGGGGAATTTAATTGTAATATTAAAGTAATTGCATCACAATTCAACGACAAAAAACAGATGTGCGGTTAACCGAATAAATAGTACTATTCAAAAAGTGCGTGTTGAACTTAGCGATGTTATTAGACTATCTATATGGTCCATCGTAATTTCGGCCTGATGCGTCCGGTCTCTAGTAATTACATAGTGGTGTTAGTTTAGTGTACGTTGTGAATTTGCAATATTTAAGACAATACAGATTCAGTTCCAATAAACTGAGGTTGTTGTAATAAGCACTTGTTTTTCAACACCACCTAATCATTTTCATGATAACTCATAAACGAATTAGTATACAATTCACAATTTACTTCCTATAATAGCATTTGTAAATATTTATAAAATTACTAATAGATTTACACAGTAGACATCATTATAATATTTCAGGTATTTAATTACGATTATAAAGGAACAAATTGTTCGAAATTAAATGCATATTTCCGCGAACGCTACTGTATATTATCACCTAGGACGCGGTAGAATTCAAAAAATATCAAAACCACACACCGATACACGAAATAAGGTTTCTATCTCTATCACCCAATTTCCACAGTTCATAAACACACAAACACACAGTTATGTATATAATCCGCTGTACATTGAACGCACGTTCGAATCACTATCTTAACACAGTCGGAGATAATAAGGCAGACAATATCAACAAATACACAACAAAACGGGACTATCATCGCATTGAAACGCGCTTTAGTGAACCAGATAAAGTGAACGTCTCCCAACTCGAGTAGAAACATCAGTCAGTTCGTGTGCAGCTAGCCAACGATAATCGGTTTAATAGCGCAAGAAAGAAGATATGTATACTACAATACCTGTGTGTGTCCACTGTTGTATTCCGATTTCTATTTGATATTTTAATTTTTTTGAATAATTACTGTTTCGGTGCAGTTTCGATTTTCATATGGAACATTTCTAAATCTGGAGTGCAGTGAACTTTGTTAAAAAATTGTTTATTTATATACACTTGTGTGAATGTATAAACTTCACGAAAGGTGTATTGGTCATTGCTTTTGCTGTTAGTCGCTGTTACAAGGTTTAGTACATGTGCGGTGCGTACAACAACAAAGAACGACTGGTTTTATAAATATACTTCAGAAACGGTCAATTGCTTCCCTCTTCAATGAAAACAAGGCGATTTAAACAATAATTTTTTTCGCAAATGAAATTTTTTTTAATGTGATTTGGTGACGATAGAGTTTCAAGGGAAATCATATTTGAACTTTGGTGGATTTACAAATTTAAAGAACGCCGAAATATAAACTTCACAAAAATGGGCCAAAGTGTTTCTTTCACGAGCCACATGCGTTCATCAAATAAACAAACGGGTAAGATTTATTCTCTTTGTGTTAAGACAATTGTGAAAAGAAATGTTTTATCAGAGTATTACGATCTTGTTTATTGTTTTATTTTGTTTGTTTATTTCTTAGCAATCGATATCAGCATCTTACTATGTTTTTATCTAAACTTGTTTTGCTCGCTCAGCCTGCGTGTTCTAAAAATAATATCCGTGGTGGCATTACGAGGATTTAAAATGAACGTTTTTCATCCTGACAGACAGATAGCTAAATCATTTATATTATAACAGTTGGGAGTCTTTTTATTTGAATTTGGGACAATTATAGAGGCAAGCGCGGCTATAATTTATTATATATTTTTTTAATTTATAACGTGTCAGTTCTATAATATAGAGGTTTTATTCAGTTTGTTAAATTTCTGCTAAACAATAATTAATTTCTTTTTTATTTTGAAGTAATATTGTACAAGATATTCAAGTTTAATGCGAGAAATGTTCACAGTTTCATGCTGTAATTAACTATTGGCTTTGTTTTTTTTTAATTTCACAGAACATTTAGTCACAGTCGTAAATTAAAATACGAATTACAAATACCTACATGCATACACATACACAAATGCGCACTCATGCATAAGTTCAAATAAACCACGCAAAGTTTTATCTCGCGATAATATATAGCAAATACGTTTGTAGAAAGTACAGGATTGGCCATTTAAGGTTGCGGTTTTTGAAGTCATATTAAACATACAAAACAGTAATTTAAAAAAATTATTTATTTGTGCAATTAAACAACAAGATCTGCGGTTTAATAAATCAGGTTTTCGAAGTGAGAGCCTCGAGCAACGATAACATTTCGCAGCCTCTTCTCAAATTCTCCACAAACTGCCTGAAGTGTGGCGTACGGTATCGCTTCTATTCGCTGCCGTATTGCCATTTCAAGGGCATCCAGGGTGCCTATACCATCGCGATATACCGTATCTTTTAATGATCCCCACAGGTAGAAATCGCAAAGATTGAGGTCTGGACTATATGGTGGCCATGTTATCCCTCCGCCTGTAAACTGTTGAGCGTCAATACCAATGATTCTGTTACCGAAATGTTCTTCAAGAATGTTGAAAACTTCTTCCGTGCGATGCGGACGAGCCCCGTCTTGCATAAACCATGCATTCTCCACCATATTTAATCCATGCGCCACGGGAATAAAAGACTCATTAAGCATTTCACAATATTTTTACGAAGTAACGGTTCCATTGGCAATCACGGGACCGATAATTCCTGCCGACGAGATAGCACACCATACAGTCAACCGTCGAGGGTGAAGAGGACGAACAATTGCTAGATGTGGATTTTCTGTCCCCCAATATCTCCAATTTTGCTTATTCACATAACTGGATACATCGAAATGTGACTCATCCGACCACCACACTCGTTCCAATGACATGCTGCCATTTTCAATGCGTTCGATGATTTCGATCGCAAAATTGTAGCGTCGCTCCATATCAAACGGTCTCAACGGCTGATCGATCTGGATTTTGTATGCTTTCATCTTTAGATCTTGCTTTAGGATCCGCCTTAGTGTTGTACGGGGTATTTCAAGTTCTTGAGATGCTCTTGAGGTCGATGTTGAAGGTTGAGCTGTAAAGTGCTCCCGTACTCGTTCTATGGTTTCCGGTACCCGGATGGTCTTTTGACGTTCTCTAACAGTTGATCTTTCGTCTGCCGCAGATGCTGTTGCTTCAAATTTCACTACAATCCTAAGATATTGTCGGATTAGTAGACATGGAAACACGATAACGAATACTTTGTTACTTTTCTAAATTTATCTTTTTTTCCTTACCTTTTTATAGTGTTTTCCGTTGGTGCGTTATTTCTCCCGAATAGAGTACGCAAGTGTCTTGCCGTAGCTGCAAAAGATTCCCCATTTCTATAATAATATTTTATTAATTCCACACGCACTTCCGTTGGATGCGACGCCATCTTGAAAACTGACAAGGCAAATTTTTCATATATTTATTGTAAACCGCGCTTGGCCCTCTAGTGTAAAAAATATATATTATATTAATTTCTATATATACAAGGGAATAGCGCGATTTTTAAAACCGCAACATTAAATGGCCAACCCGTTATGTACTGAGCACAAATTTGACCAAACAGTAATCTAATTTGAAATCTATTTTCAATATAACTTTCCAGTGAAAATCATTAATGAGAGATTACTAGGAAGATTATTAGAAAATGTAACAGAATTTACGAACTAATGCATGTACCGGGTGTCCTTGAAATAAAAGGACAACGTATGAAAAATGAAAAGATGCGGTTATATAGAATATAAATCCAAAATATTTTCCAAAAATTTCCTTTCATAAGCGAGAAAAAATGACAAAGATATTTAAAGAAATTTTGTTACGCCACTGTGCGATTGAATATATCATAAATACTATCGGAGACACAATATAGTTTTGTTATTGTCCATCTTGCTCTAAGTATCGTTCTGTTGACGATCGTTGCCTACGTTCGATACAATTTTTCCCCGTAAATCTTACATCTTACATGTTCTTTTAATATGTCATCATTAAAAGTATAAATTTTTAACAGCTGATTCATGTTATCAAACCCTTACCATAACAAAACTCATCCGTTTTATAAACATAAACAATGCAGCCTTTAAATACAATAGGCCTATTCTGAATCCGATATTTTTCTAATAAAAACGAATATACGCACATCTTAATTTTTAGTTTTTTACTGGAATGTATAAAAAACTGATTTTGTACGAGGTATTGACCTTATCATACAGGATGTTGTAACTAGTTTCGAGAAAGAGTTAAATTTAATTAAACAAATAGCTATCAACAATGGATATAAAAGTAATATAATAGATAACATTTTAAATAAAAAACTCCTTACAAAAGCCATATCACAAGTTTACCCAATATTAATTTTCCATAGAATTTCTTTACCTCCCTGTAATATAATGTAAACCCCTAGTTTTATTACTTAAGAACAGTATTGTATAAACCGTAGTGAAAGTTTGTGCATAGACATTTTAGTAATAAAAAGTACCCATTCCTTCAACTATTTAAAATAAAACATGTGTTTGTTACCGTATACTTGTGTTAAAAAAAATTTGTAAATAAGTTAGTTATATGTCTGATGAAGCTCAGGTTAGAGCGAAACGATCGTAACAGTGTTAATTAAAAAGTGAAATTCACTAAAATTTGTTTTTTTATCCTGATAATTGTTATAACTAGAGTTGTCAGATTTTCCCTACGTTAAGACACATAAAGAACACGTGTTCGTATGAAATTAAAATTCAGCATTATTGTTAATATATACAGTCCGATAAGATTTATGTATTAACAAAGAAATTACTTATCGTAAGAGATGTTTACGAAAAGTTTTGACGCATCCAGTTACAAAAGAGAGATTGCGAATTTGAAGATGAGCAAGTTCATTGTATGCGCTGTTTCGAGTCGTGTATTTCGGCCAGATGTTTATATTTTCTAATGGTGCAAGCTTTTTGCTGATTTAATCCATTTTAGGTAAGCGTTTTTTTATCTCTCGCTGAGTTATAATTTCTTACGGACACGCCTTCTTTACAAAACGCGCTGTATATTGAAAACATTTGTACATATTAACTTGTACTGACTAGTATTCTGGAATGTGGGGAAAAATAACAATTCTTATTATAACTATTATAACTTCAACAGCTGTTACGTATGTAAACATACGGTGTGTATAACTTCAATACAGGTACATATTTACAGTCTGAATATTTTTAATTCATTCATAGGCGGAACATGATACAATTTTCAGGGGGTTTTAAATTTGGGGTATTATGACTCATAATATTTTGGATTAATATTATATACCGATAGGTCCAACCCGCTACGGGCCATACGCAACAATATACGTATGGAACGTAATGCGATGTGGCAACGTATGTACGATGCCACTCCGCGTGCGCATACATAAGTCCGATGATCGAGAGCAATGCAATAGATTGCCCGTCATTCGTATCTAGCTGTGCAAACGTAAAGGTAGTTACTAGTTATCATGTCAGTGTATACAACCGCAGAGAAGGTACAAATAGTTTCGTGGTATCTTGCCGGCAATTCCTGTCGAACAACCGCTGATTGATTTGCTGTAGAGTACTTAAATCGGCCTATTCCTTCGCATTCGACGATTGAAAGGATCGTAAATGCGTTTAGGAAATATGGCTGTGTCGTCGGAAATTGCCGCAAATGCCAACAAATTGACGAACAGCCTCATATACCTCTAATACCTGTCGATCGGGAGAGAGACGGGAGGGTTTGTTCGTTAGTTGAAATGGGCGACCTTAAGTGTACACGGCAAATTGCAGACGAAATCGGTGCTAGTAGAACTACAGTAAAGCGGATTCTAAAACGCAACAAATATAAAAGTTACAAAGTTCGAAAGTGTCAGGAGATTTTTCCCGAGTACAATTTTGCAAGAATGGAGTTTTGTGAGTCCGTGATGGAAAAGGCTAACGGGGACGAATATTTTATAAAAAATATTCTGTTTACCGACGAGTCTTCTTTTCCACGTCATGGCAAGCATAATCCCTCAGTCGTGCGATATTGGTCTCGAGAAAATAAACATCTAGCTCGTAATGTTAAAACTCAATACCCCGAAAAACTTAACGTTTGGGCAGGTATCTTGGGTGATAACATTATAGGGCCATTTGTTATCGACGGCAATTTGAATGCAGTAAAATATTTAGATTTGCTGCGAACACGAATTATTCCTGCTGTCCGTCAACTAAACGTCGATTTTGATGCAAT
Organism: Melolontha melolontha; assembly: GCA_935421215.2. Lineage (NCBI taxonomy): Eukaryota > Metazoa > Arthropoda > Insecta > Coleoptera > Scarabaeidae > Melolontha > Melolontha melolontha. The sequence goes on along the minus strand of OW285235.1, from coordinate 252,935,609 downwards.
TTGGTTTATGCAAGACGGTTGTCTCGCGCATAACAGCAGATTAGCAAGAGAGTTTTTACAAAACACTTTTCCTAATCGTGTTATTTCCGGGAGGGGTACGATAATATGGCCACCTCGACCCCCCGACCTCAATCCCTGCGATTTTTTTCTGTGGGGCCATGTCAAAGAAAATCTTTATGGTCTTCTAACAATACCGAACTTGCAACAGTTGCAAGTTCAACTGTTTAGAATTTTCGAGACAATAACCCCTAGAAATCTCGAGGGAGTGAGGCGAGAGTTTTACAATAGGCTCGGCTATTGTTTGGGGAGAGAGGGCGGTATTTTCGAATCCTATATTTAGTGACTTTCTTAGAATTAAAATTTATTTTGCAGAATTATTGATTTTTTTACTTTTATCTTTTAGAAAACGTTATTGTTTTTTTATTACTTAAAATTACTTTTCCGTAGCAGCTAAGAATACAATAATAATAACTTGGAGATTATTATATCTGAAACAAATGGGCAAATTACGTATACAGAACGAATATGCAAACGACTATATCCTTGCGCGGTTTAAGTCTTACTAAATTCATAACTCTGCAATGTATGGTAATGTAAGCTACTGCGCGTAGAGGGGGATTCGCTGTTGCCACTTATTGCCGGGTATGGCCCGTTGAGAGCTGGTCCTATGTGTATACATAATTACATCTTTCCATTTTTCACACGTCTTATTTCAAGAACACCCTGTATAATAATTCATGCCTAAGCATCCCCCAATAGCTTAACTCTTAAATACTTGTCTGTTGACGTTTATTTAATACGAGAAAAAAAAACGATAACTTCTCAGGCAACAAGCAATGATAACCCAATGATTTAGCATTGTGATTTCGTGGTACACTTATACACTGGTATACGTGTATACGTGGACGCCGTGTAAAGTTGTTGCGTGATCAAATGTGATAGCTTTACTGTGCCCCATGTGCGACATTTTGATTGGTGGTTTTACCTACTGATGATGGAAACTTAGTTGTCGAAATACGTATTTAGGCTACGATTAATAATTGTGGTAAGGGGTTAATACCTTTTTTAAGTTTTTACTTAACCACAGTCTCCAAAGAAAGAAGTTTGTTAAAACTGTTAAAAATCGTTTTAAATTTTGATGGAAAGTGAGTTGAGAAGATTTGGCGAGAAAGATGAATGGGGAAGTTGATGCAGAGATCACAAAAATGTACCCGAAAACAAAAGATCTCGTGACTCAGTTTGGTTGCAAATTTTCACCATTTTTAGAAGAGAAAGGATATAAACTGGAAAAATCTACATCCCCTGATGAGTTAAATACATATGTGGAATTCAACAGCAAAAATGATTCAGAACAAATATTTCGCGACATGGAATATTTCAATTAATCCTTTTAATGACATCATTTTCAAATCTGCAATAGTAGCTATGGAAGTTTTTCAAATTGTACATTTCAATTTGTTAGAAAATCATATTTCTGTGTTCAAAATAAATTGAAACATAACGGGTGTGCATTTGGAAAGTCAATCTAGTAACATGTGATTTACTGAGAACATTTTGAAGTATGTCCTTAACCTACGAAGTCGTATATTTTGACAGTTTCATACATACAAATAAATAACAACTAACTGATATTTGTGATTGCCATTATCAAATGGCATTTGGATTTACGTTTACGGAACAACAAACACATACTAATATATTTGCGTCTTATTCTATCAAAATTTCAAAGTAATCTAGATTGACTTTTCAAATGAACACTTGTTAAATATAAAATATTAAAAATCTGGTGTGAAGAACACTTAATAATTTCAGTGAGATAGCGAAGTCGTTCTTTTTGTGAATGCGTCTGAATAAATCCTTCTTCAGCAGGGGCGTACTGATGCATCTGTAGAAAGGTGAAATACGTATTTGCGTCTATGGGGAGGGATGGGTTCAGATACGTTCACAGAAATATTAATATTGAACTTGTATTTGTCTTATTCACACCAGATTTTTAATAAAATTTTATATTATTAAAAATATTTCTGCGTTCATTTTCGCTGAAAGTAAAGTTTAAATAAAGATTAAAATTAAGCTTTTTTATTGGTTAATAGACATTACATGACTGTTTCATAATGAAACAAAAGCGTTATACGTGCATTAATGTATAGATATATTTAAAACCTTTTTTGTATATTTACCGCCATCTGGCTCGTTTTTGATGGACTACCCGTATTGTTTCGTTTTTCGTATCAGCATAGCTGGTCAAACGAAAGATCACTTTTTTCGGCAAAGTCTCTTTCGTCCGTCAGATGTCACTTATTAAATAAGAGCCACCTTATAGGATGAAATTTGCTTTATCTAGTAAGTGATTTCGGCTTAATGTCAAATACAGATACAGATCTATTTATAAAGATTTGTATCATTTGTATACATTGCTTCACTAGCTTAACTGACGACGCCTATAGATGGCAGAAACATATGTCTTAAGCAGAAGTAAATGCTGAAAATACGAGGTATTGTCCAAGTATACAGTTACAGATATGTAAATTATTTACATGTCTGTTTCATAATGAAACAAAAGCGTTATACGTGCATTAACGTATAGATATATTTAAAACCTTTTTTGTATATTACATGACAGATCAATTAAATAGTCAAACAAATTTATGAAATTTTAATTTAAGATGAAGGAAAACCACACGAAAGACTGTTAAATATATTTTCTTTTGTATTAATTTGACTTGTTCCGTGCAAAATTCTTTCTGAAAGTCAATGGTAAAACATTTAAATAATCACAGAACAATCCTCTGCTTACTCTTGAAGATATTTGATAACGTTCGCGCAGCCTTTATGAAATCTTTTTTATGCGCACTGTGACTATACATACGCTAAATTATCTTAGTGCATTTTACTATCCATATTTTTGCGAAATTCTTGAACTCCCTCTATATAAAAGAAATGAATGGTGTATTGTTATTTCTGGGTAGGCACATCGTATGGGAAAAAAGTTGCAATCACGTTTGATGATAACACACGTGTGATTTATTGTCAATTGTTGAAGAAAATGGTCAGTTTTGTTGCATTTGTAGCGTGATTACATCGTGTTATAATGCCGAGCCATGAAATTTCCGTCTTCAATAGAACAAGAATTATTACCTTGCATGGTGCTTGACAATCGAATCAACAGATATCCGCGATGTTAAATATCCCTAGAGCATCTGTTGTATGCATAGTGCATAGATATGTAGAAAGTGATTCTGTGAAAATAAGATCATGTTCTGGGCATCCCCGGGTGTTGAATGTAAGAGAGGATCGTTACTTGGTTCAATATACCCGGAGGCATCGAAATCCTTCAGCTCCCGCCCTAAGAGCTCACTTCCAAGGTACGTTTCGTTGCGTTATTTCAACCTTAATCATTTGAAGAAGACTCCATAGTGCGAATTTACGTGCTAGAAGACCTTTAAGAGCACTCACTCTACTTGCACGACACCGAAATGTCCGTTTCCGTTGGGCGCGGGAGCACAGGAGTTGACTTTTACGCAGTGGCGATGGGTCTTATTTACGGATAAGACCGGAGTTGGATTGGTGAGTAATGATGGTAGACAACAGATCTGGAGAGCACCTGTTCGCAAAGAGTGTTTAAATTTGCCCCGTGAAGTTACTCCTTACGAATGGTCATGTTTTGGGGTTGTATAATGTTAAACCGCTCTACCGCGCAACAGAACATGACAAATTCAGTTTGCATTGAAAACGTTATTAGGCCCATTATATATCCATTACGCAATGAATTTGGTGAAAATTTCATCTTTATGGATGATAATCGTGCAATAAGCGTTCGAGAGGCACTTGAAGAACGACATGTCATCAGATTGGATTTGGCGAGCACAATCTCCCGATATAAACACAATAGAATATATGTTAGAACCATTCGTAATCGGATTGACCCACCCCACATCGCGGCAGAATTAACTATAGTGGCTATAGAGGAATGGAACAATATTCTGCAAGAAATCGTAAATTTATTTCAATTAAATTTCAATGGATAGGCGTACCAATGCGTTAGTAAGAAGCAGAGGAGGGCATACTGAGTATTAAATATTGTTTATTTGACTCATTCCTTTGTTTCTATATTTTTTCTTTTTTGCTTCTTCTGTTAGTGCCTACGTTGAACAACAATTATCACAGGTCTACAGTGATTTTGATGTCGGAAAGCTGTTTGCTAATTTGTATATGTTTGGGGGCCCTTATTCCAAAAAACGCCATATTTTTGCTCTATTACGTAAATTTTTTTTATAGCGCTCTATATCTTAAAAATGTTAATTTATTAATATACATACCTATGACAAGAATATGTTTGTTCCATGTTAGGCATGATTTTTAAATGAATTGATTTTTATGAAATTAAATGTGATTTGGCAACACTGGTTAATATTAGATTTCTCAGCAAAGCAACAGAGTCGGCGCAGAAGCGTCAATACAACGTTGAAACCTGCTTATGTGCAGTTTGGTTGTGTTAGTCGTCGTGCTACTGTGTCCGCGCGCTTGTTGTCTTCGTTGCGTATTTTAAGTGTTCTAGAACGTATAAATATGGAAAGAAGACATTGTATGAACAATCCGAATAACTTTTGCTATATCTGTGGTAGTTATGTCGTAGTAAAGCAGAGGCAAACTATAACTTCGTTTGTGAAAAATGTATACCACGCTTATTTTGGTGTAAAAATTGGCGACCAAGACAAATCCTGGGCTCCTCATACTGTTTGTTCCATTTGCGTTGAAGCATTAAGAAACTGGCAAAAAGGTAGGAAGTAATTTTTAAGCTTTGGTGTTCCTATGGTTTGGCGAGAGCCTAGAAATCACAGTGATGTGATGATTGTTATTTTAGTTCGTGTAATGTTCAAGGATTCAACAGAAAAAATAAGAAACAAATTGTGTATCCCAATCTTGACTCTGCTATTTGACCAGTTCCTCATGGACCAGATGTACCGATACCTACCGCCCCAAAAGCTCTAGAAAACGTCATATCGTCAGGATCAGAGGAATCTAATTGCGACCCAGATGACTCAGATTTCACACCAGATTTCAGAGAGCCCGAAGTGTTTAACCAGAGCGAACTAAATTATTTAATTAGAGTTTACACCTTCCAAAGGATGCATCCGAATTGTTAGCCTCCCGACTTCGTGAGAAACATTTACTGGCACCTGGCGTCACATCAAGCTTTTACCGGGATCGCGAAAAAGAGTTATGTCAATATTTTACTCAAGACGGACCGCTAGTGTATTGCAACAATATTCCTGACTTAATTTCAAAATTAGGAAATGTGCCGTATGTAAAAGAAGAATGGCGCCTGTTTATTGACTCAAGCAAGCGTAGTTTAAAAGGCGTTTTATTGCACAATGGTAACGAGCTGGCCTCGGTTCCCGTTGCCCATTCGGTACATTTAATGGAAACGTATGAAAATTTTGAACTTCTTTAAAGCAAATAAACTACCAAGAACATCAGTGGATGCTTTGTGGTGACCTTAAAGTGCTGTGCATGCTACTAGGACAACAAGGAGGTTATACAAAATTTCCATGCTTTATTTGTGAGTGGGATAGTCGAGCAAGGGATAGACATTGGACTCAAATAGAATGGCCCTCTAGAACAAGCCTTACACCTGGTAGCAAAAATGTATTAAGAGATAGCTTGGTTGACCTCAAAAAAGTTTTACTGCCTCCTCTCCATATCAAACTTGGCTTGATGAAGCAGTTTGTTAAAGCCCTAGACAAAAATGGACAGTGTTTTAAATATTTGTGTGAGACATTTCCAGCCTTATCTGATGCCAAGTTAAAAGAAGGTATTTTTGTTGGGCCGCAGATAAGAACATTATGCAAAGACAAGGATTTTCAAAACACAATGACCAATGTCGAGAAAAACGCCTGGGTTTCATTTAAAGAAGTAATTGATAAGTTTCTTGGGAACTCTAAGGACGAAAACTACGAAAATATTGTTCAAAATATGTTACAACACTTTTATCGTCTAGGTTGTAATATGAGTTTGAAAGTGCATTTCCTGTTTTCACACTTGAACTATTTTCCTGAAAATCTTGGAGCAGTTAGCGAAGAACAAGGAGAGAGGTTTCACCAAGACATTAAGGAAATGGAACGGCGATACCAAGGCAGATGGAGCATAACGATGATGGCGGACTACTGCTGGATGTTAAAACGGGATATGCCCTTAAAAACATACAACCGAATGTCCGGACAACGCAGCTTTCTGGCAAACAGACAAAGATTTCACTTAAAAAAGACTGAGTAAAGTTTTTTTTTCCACTTTTTTAACTTGTATTCCACCTTTTTACTCAATAAACAAATAATTTTTTTTAGTTTTTTTTCATTTAATATTTGCAAAAAAACCTTACGTGATACAAATAAATGCATAGAATTTTTGAAATCAGCCTACCAAAATTATATAAAATCAGTTTTCAAAATAAAAACATTTGTCGAAAAGTTTAATTTTGTAGACCTGTGTTATCATTATGAAATTTTCATTTTAAAATAACATGTTTTCAATATAATATTTTTATTGTTCTTAATAACACACTATTATCATAATCTTTTGTGGGTCCGACACTTTTGACGTTGAGTGTATAAAATAAATGATTGATACATCCAATATTAGAACGGTTTATAAAGAAAATTTCCTGAATGGTTGTTCGCATTGCGATTGAAATGACTATAGGTCAAGATACGGCTCATATTTTATTGTTCACATTTGTGCGTATGTGAGGACTATATTTATCAGAGTTGTTTTTGTTTTATTAGACAAAGACGGTAGGCCGTAAAACTCGCGTATACATATACATATTTATATATGTAAAAGTTAGTAACGCAGAACAATGCCGCAACAATTTTACCTTGATACTTATGCTAAGTTTCACATTTAAATTTTAGCGGAAAAAGAACAGATGCACTTAGTTAAATGTTACGATCTATTTCACTTGTAGAACGAAATACGTAACACGGCTGTTGCTCAAGTGTTTTTATATTTAACGATTCAAATCAATATTTTATTAGTAATGTGTCTGATCAGTTCATTTTGAACACGCCAAGGTGTAATTTAGCAAAATCCGCGTTCATTAAAAATACATCTTAATGATAATATTATCTTTGAAATCACACGTCTTATCATATAATACCATATAGGGTAATGTATACCGTGGAAAACAATTGGAGAATATTGCGTAATAAATAACACATAAAGATTTAAATATACCGTTGATATGTAAGGATTTAAAAGGATTTGACGAAAACGCTCAGTTTCTGATTGCAACGTTGTTGTAAAAAAAAAAATTAAAATTAATTTGAAAAAGGTCTTTATTTTTGAAAACATACTTTTTCATTTTAAATTTCTATATTTCAAAATGACAGCAGTAGAGCCCTGCAATGAAAGTTACATACTTCTCTCAGAAGGCGCCCCGCGGCCGAAAAGGTAATTCCCATAATTTTGTACCTGGAACCAAAATTAACTCTTTATTAAATTTATAAATAATTAGCAGAGAGCGGATTCGAGCGATTGATGATTCATAGTCCATAGGCGTCTACCTTATATTCGCAATAGGTTTGTTTCTGTAAAAGATCCGTGAGTTTCGACCAATTTGATACATGTGGCGAGCTGCATAAGTGGCACACATCTACTTATGCAGTTAATATGTATCTGTCGACGCACAACAGAGCGAATGTAATAACCGGCAGCAACTGTTGAAACAAAAGTAATACTGATAAGCGAATTGCGTATCGAATTTTGAATAAAAATAATTTACAAAGAACAAAACTCAAAACTATGCATTTTCTGTGAAACATTGAAAGTGTAAAACATTACTATGAACAACTAAAATTTGTTCAAGGTGTTCCTGTGTTAAATTAGTTCTTTTAGATCAGCGCTGCACATGCCGCGGGCCGCATGCGGCCCACTGTCGCTATTTACGCGGCCCGCCAACGAATTTTAAAAATTGTTCGAATAACTCAAAAGTAGGTAAAAATCCATTCAAATCAATATTTCTTAACATTTTATTTTCGAACGCAAAAAATTTCCACTTTACAAAAAGAACTAATAGGCCAGCAAGCTATGTTTACAAAACCAATTCAAGATGCTGAAACAGCATCTTGAATTGGACAGACAAGTCAAACCAAGGGGAGTGACATGCTCACAGCTCTTCTGGTAAAATGTTCTATAATGGATTTGGATTTAACGCAATTATCTGGAATTACGACTGACGGAGCACCTTCAATGGTTGGAAGTAAATCTGGGATAATAACTATGTTAAAAGAGTATTTACAAACTAAAAACATAGATACCAAGGAATTAATGAAGTTTTATTGCATTATACATCAAGAGGCCCTCTGTTCAAAATTATTGGGATTTGAAAATGTGATGAAAGTTGTAGTACCTACTGTAAACTTTATAAAATCACGAGGTTACAATCACCGACAATTCATACAATTTCTCGAGGATATTGAAAGCGAATATGGTGATCTCCTGTTTTACACTGAAGTAAGGTGGCTAAGTCGTGGGTTGTCACTAGAGCGGTTTCTTAACTTGATTGAAGAAATCAAAATATTTCTGGCCGAAAAGAAAAAGGACGTCACCGAACTCGACAACCCTGATTGGCTGTGTCACTTAGCGTTTCTTGTAGACATCACAAATCACTTGAATATCTTAAATACGCGACTCCAAGGCAAAGATCAATTGATTTCGCAGTTATACTGTCATGTTTTGCCCTTTCAATGCAAATTGAGTCTTTTCAGGACACAAATCAATTCAGCCAATTACAGCTATTTCCCGAACTATAAAAAAATTATGGGGAAATTCAATAAAACTGATGTCAATTTCCCTTATGTTGAAAAAGTTGATATTTTAATACAAGCTTTTCATGATCGTTTTCTAGACTTCAACAAAGTTAAACCTCTATTAGACATTTTCAGCAATCCTTTAAACATTTCACCCGAAAATGCACCGGAATCAATACAGCTGGAATTGATAGACATGCAAAATGATGATAATTGAAATATTGAAATATTACGTCGCAATTGAAATATTACGTCGCATAATAAAATGTTTTCCTAACATAAATAAACACGTGCCGTACATACAGTAATTTCTTGGAGATCTACAAAAAAGGAGTACTGGAAATTGATTTATGATAAAGAAGGTTCTTACTTATTTCGTAAGTGCTGAACAGTGAATATCATAGAATAAACAAATGTTCAGATGACTGTTAACGTTGCATTTTTTAATAAAGGATTACATTACATCTCAGTTCATACAACAGCTTATTAGTGAGTGGACACGTTTTCTTTATTCAAAATGCCTTACCGATGTTCCTCTCAAGAGTATGCGGACATGCATTTTGTGTATGGCTACTGTAGCGGCAGTGCCCGTCAAGCAGTTATTGAATACCGACATCGGTTTCTCGATATGCGCATTCCTCATTACAGAACGTTTCTGGAAGTACACAGATAATTTCGGGAATGCGGACTGCGTGATTATTTTTTCGACCTAGGATTAAATTTGCCAGCAGACTTAGAGGAAGAAGCAGTAGCTATTGTTACAAGGGATCCAACTCGCAGTGTACGTCGAATCGCTAGACAACTAGGAGTGCCACGAACGACAGTTTAGCGAATTTTAAAACGTGATCCATATCACTATCGCAGGCGACACGGTTTGCTTGAGGCAGACCACTATGCTCGTCTAGTTTATTCTACCTGGATATTAAGACAGTCACGGCTTCATTTTAATTTCTGCAGAACAGATGAATCTACGTTCACGAGAAGTGTGGTGTTACAAATCTGAGAAACCTGCATAGGTGGTCATCAGAAAATCCCAAAGCTATACGCCCATCTAAATTTCAACATGAATTTTCTATTAATGTTTCGGCGGCCCTAATCGATGACTTGTTGATTGGTTCTGTCGTTCTTCCTTGGAGGTTAAATGCGGACAATTACCTTCAATTTCTTATTGACGAACTGCCAGGTCTTTTAGAGGATGTCCCACTGAATGTTCGACGAGACATGTGGTTTCACATGGATGGGGCACCACCACATTTCGGAATTGCTGTCCGAAATTAACGTCAATTATCCAAGATGGATTGGTCGAGGTGGTCCGGTGCATGGCCACCCATATCACCCGATCTTAATCCTCTTGACTTTTATTTATGGGGGTACATGAAAAATTTAGTCAACGCGCAAGTTTCGAACACAAGAGTTGTTGGATCGTATTCACCTGGCTGCCGAGCAAATCTGACAATATAAGTATGAAATTCGGATAAGTACTTCTTCTGTTGGCTTACGGGCACAAGCCTGCATTCAACAAGGAGGTGGACATTTCGAAAATATTATTAATTGAACTTTTTTAAATAAAATCAGTTTTTATTGACTTTAGGATTACATTTTTTTTCATGATTTGAAAATCACATTCATAGATCTGTAACTTTGAAACAAATAAAAATGGATATACAAGTTTTGCGTTTTTATTACTTGAAAAGAAGTCTACTTTACACTCCTAAAATTTGAACATAACGATACGGGACACTTGTATAATTATCAATTAATACATTCCAAATGCTTTATGTATAATTTATTTGTTATTAATTTCATGTTTAATTGACTAGATTTGCATTTGACAATTCGATTTTACATTTTTTTACGTTCAAATTTGATGTGAAATGTTAATCGGCAAACCTTAAAAACTAGACTAAAACGGTACGCTGATAGATGACAAACGCATCGTACCGAACGATTAGATGAATGACTTTCGCTTTCTGGCACGAATAAAAATTCACTTTGCTGAAATTTTTTTTGTTTTGTGGATTTTAAATTTATGGTAAAGATTTTTCTGCAGAATCATCACGATTTCAGTGTCCGTAATAAATGGAAAGTTTGTCTATGTATAAATTTTTATTTGTGTAATATTTTTTAAACATTTGATCTCTAAATTTTATGTTACAATTAATGTTTGCTTATTTATTTTACAAATGGAATAAACACTATTATTATTGTTATTTTTACTAACTAAGGCACTTAAAATTTAATATCCATGTTTGCGTAAAAATTTGTTTTTAGTCTCCAGAATGAACAAAATATAAAAATAATTAAAGCAAATATTTATTCTACTATAAAAAATCACACTTTTTCATAATATGGGTAAATAACTAAATTGCAGTCATACGGGCATTTTGATTTAAATAAACAAGTTTAATAAAAAATATTTGCGTCCGCATAATTTTTTGTTTTTATAATTTTGCGGTGCACATAATTATTTTTCCCTAATTGGGAACGGTTTTTTTCCATATTGTTCCATATTGCGACAGCATTACGTTCTCTAATGATTTTAATTCGTTAGTTGGTATATGATGAAAGAATGTGCACTTTATTTCTAAAGGTTCAGGAATGACTGCGTCTTTCAGTTTTAATCATTTCGAGAGCAGTACTGCTTTGTATTTAGCACAAAAATGTATATATTGCAATGAAAAATTAAAATTTAAGATATTAATTTCTGCTTGAGGAGAAAACTGGGATTAAAGTTTTGTTTATATATTGAATTTTGTTTTTCGAATTTTATTTTTATTTACGTTACTCTAATTCATATTTAATTTACTGAATATCCCCAGTTAACATGCTTAGACATGAAACAATGTGATGCATCTCGTCACATTGTTGAAGTATGTTGAAGATCAATCTCTGATTAAAGTTTTCAACGTTGTGGCTTTAGTATGTAGTTACCACAACAACTGCAAAGGAATGCACTTGTGGCATAGAAATGACAGAAACTTCAAAAAATGGGTAGAGAACGGTAATTAATTTTTTAACGAAAGAAGGTTAAATACCTCAAATAAACACCGTTTGAATAATGTCTATTGATAATTTTCTACTCTCTTTTAGTAGGCAGTTGCGTATGGGACAAACGTTTCTTGAAAAAATAGTCTTAGAAATATTACCATGGACGTTAAACAAAAGTTGAAGAATTAATCAGCATTGTAGCAGCTTTTAAATAAGAGCGTTTCATACGAACTGTTCACGATCATTTGTCGATGAAATTTCTAGGATTACATGTTCTTGAAATGTTCTGAACGAATAGAAAACTATTTTTCAGTAATGCACAGTTCATAAAATCATCACAGTTGTTGTAATTACATCTTTTACGGACTTGGCCTAATGAAAGTAAACGAGCAGAAATCGTATAAAGGTGATCGAATGAATATTTTCATACTCTTCGTGCCTTGGATAATTTTGGCTTTTGTCATACTTATTACATACTCTTGTAGCCAAATTTAGTTTAATTGTGTTACTGGTTAATCTTATTTGGTATAATATGGTTGAACCCTCGACAATGTTAAACCGTTATTTACATGTCTAGATAAGAAAATAACAGCGAGCAACTTGACGAAAAGCATGGACAATTTTCCAAACAGATAATGAGAGTATCAAGGATACGTATTGAATCTATGAAGTTTTGCCTATAAGAAATACAAATAAATTTAAAATATGAGCATGTATAAAATATTTCTCTCATTATTTATTATTATTAGTTTTATTTCTATTGTTAGAAAAAGGACGCTCAGTTTCGGTTGTGGCAGCGTGCTAACAATAAAGGAAATTATTTAAAATAAATATTTAGTGGTGCTGGTGATGCAAACATGTATAATGTGTGCTGACATAACTATATTACAACTTATTAACTAAATAAACCACACGTTGTTCTTAAAGTTTGTATTTAATATTTATATAAGAAATTGAAATTTAAAATTAACACACAAAAATTGATTGAAAAGAATGTTAAATTATGTCATAAATTAAACGGGAATTAACTGTGATTAACATAAAATAACCTCTGTGTTGAACAATACAGTTACCTGTGGAAGCGTGTGTTGATCGGCCACGAGGTTCGTATCATGTACCTGGACAATCATGTAGACCGGTGTTGGCAGGAGGACGAAGAAATTAATTAGTTAAATTAATTAAATTAATGTGAATTAGAGTAAATAAAATCATCTCTACAGAACAGTACGGAGTTACCTTACAAACGCCGGACAGCGGGTTGTGTACTGGAATAGCACTTGGAGTGAGATGTTTTTCTTACGAAGGTTTTGAACAGAAGAAGGATGAGTTCGATGTAAGAGAACACTCGTTTAGAGTTTAGAAAAAAGGTTTGTTTTATTGCCCTTAGATTGGAGGGGGATCGAAGCTGACGATGTTTTGAATTATGAATTAATTAAAACTCGCGAGCTAAGAGTTGCGATATCGATGACACAAATATCATTAAAATATCCCTTGTGAGACAAGCTTTAAAATGACATGCGACATGATGTAATTATAAAGAAATATACGTGATTAAATTAAATAACTTAATTTAAATGAAATGTATTTGTGAGAATTGTAACCGAACGTTAGATACTTGGATTGAGTGTTCTCAGTCAGGTCACCGGTCTCTTTGCTGGATTAAGACAATAATTAGATTCTAATTATTGTCTAACTTACTATAACCTCTAAACTCTATCTACATTATATGTTAATGCAAAATTGTCATGTTTTATACGAGGTGCATTTCAAAAGACACAACCTCTATTGATTTCGTTTTAATTTGTTTATGCCATTTATTCTACGTTTGAAAAACAGTGTCAGTATAACTACATAATAGAGAATTCAAAATATATATATTTCAGAATGTATTCCCGACCACAAGTGGGAGTAATTTTATTCTCCAGAATCTTATATCGCCCAGTCAAGATATTCATCCCTCCGGTAATTGGCGTAAGGGCAGAATAAATTTCTACATAAGTAGATATGTTGCATGCAAGTTTTTTATATAATGACAATGACAAAGCAGAAGAAATTGAAATATATAATAAAATAAATAAATCTTGAAAACACGTAGAATTATACACCGTCAGCAATGCTAAAAATAAATGCAAATAAATTACACCGTTTTATATTCAAGTATTAATTATCGTTATTTTCGTGAAAATACTGGTAGGTTATTATGTTTACAACATTTTTTTACCTATTTTACTTACATTAGTATAACGTTCATTGGAGTAATTCATTGCCGTCCTTTGTGTGCAATAAGTAATTGATTTCATAGGTACCTGCTTCGATTTTTGTGTTGTCGCGTCAAATCATTCAATAAAAATTCTCATCCAGGCGAGTATGTACATACTTATAATGCGCACATATATTTGTATGTATGCATGTTTCTAAGGACTAAACAGATTCAATTGTCGGCGCCATGCGACACTTTTTCATGTATTCATCGACGTATGATACCGCCACACCACACTATTAATACCAATATTCATGCGCGCATTGATACACACAAAGAATTGTCTTGTATTCGCTTACGTAGATATAGATAGATACGTATGTTTTAATATGTATCGAGTCACGTTATGTAAAAGAATTTATTAACCGAGTTGAAGAGGAAAAAATCTGAACTCTCAAACTAAGTGTTAGAAAAAAGTAAATACCAAACTTTTGTTTTCGAAAAGATGGTCGAATCTGTTCCAAAATTAAAACTTTATTTAAACTCGATAATGGTTGTATGGGTAATTTTCTAATTGTAAATTCACAATAAATATACCACATACACACACTAAGTCGCACAGGGTACTACGATGGGAATAATTGTGGGATCTTGTGTGCCAGATGAAGAAGATACCAATCGAGGATTTCATCATGTTCTTTACGGTAAATTGTGTTAGATGCGTATTGTATTTACCCATTTATTATTCATAATCGTAAGTTCTTAAAACTTATTGAATACTATTTGAAGTTCGTAAAAAATTTCTCTTATTAGCGACAATATACTGACATCAAGTTTGCAGCGAAAACCCAATGATAAAGTTTATCATTGGGTTTTCGCTTTAAAGAAATGTAAAGGTAGTTGTTAAATCGACAAGTAATCTCAGCACCATTGCATGTTAATTGATGAACTTCTGGCACGTGCTAATCGCTGTATTTCTGCTAAGTGAAATTATTTTGAATAAATAAAAATAATTTAGTGATAGTTTTTGCAAGATTACTTAACTACGAGTATTTTTTTAACATATTCCGGTTATTTTTAGAACAGAGATTGAACTAATAAAAATAGTATTAGAATATACTAATTTTAATAAATTTATGTAATCGTATTAAATGAATACGTATTTGTTAATTTCAGTACGTAGATTATTAGAATTTAATAAAATTTCAATGCCCTTTGTCTAATAAAGATTAAAAGTACCATGAACAATTTTTGAACGGATTCTAGTTGTAATGGATAAAATAGTTAAATTAAAAAATTTGGTTAAGAAGAAATGGGGAATTTACTTGCTACTTGTTCTTAGATAATACAATGATATCATTGTACTTTGTTTATTTATGCTAGCTTAGATAGTTTCTTGCAAATTTATCCAAACCGTTAATTAATGATAGGGATTTTACCTATCATAATCAATATACAATAGTCGAGAAGAAGAAACATTTTGGAGTTAATCGAAACCATTATTATAAGTAATTATAACTTATCATATACTTGGGGATGGTCGAATTAATATAAAACTGTTCTATTTGTCAGGAATTTATTAAAACACAAAATACATATCTTCACATAAGCTAATAATACTTCATAAAAATTCATAATACGAATACTTTCGAATATGCAAGTGTCCCGTATCGTTATATTCAAATTGTAGGAGTGTAAAGTAGACTTCATTTCAAGTAACAAAAACGCAAAACTTGTATATCCATTTTTATTTGTTTCAAAGTTACAGATCTATGAATGTGATTGTCGGATCATGAAAAAAAATGTAATCCTAAGGTCAATAAAAACTGATTTTATTTAAAAAAGTTCAATTAATAATATTTTCGAACGATTCAATAACAGGCCTGTGGTTGTTAACGTCGCATAATAAAATGTTATCCTAAAATAAATAAACACGTGTCGTAGTGCATACAGTATTTTCTTGGAGATCTACAAAAAAGAGTACTGGAAATTGATTTATGATAAAGAAGGTTCTTACTTATTTCGTAAGTGCTGAACCATGAATATCATACAATAAACAAATGTTCAGATGACTGTTAACGTTGCATTTTTTAATAAAGGATTATATTACGTTTCAGTTCATACAACAGCTTATTAGTGAGTAGACACGTTTTCTTTATTCAAAATGCCTTACCGATTTTCTTCTCAAGCGTATGCGGGCATGCATTGTGTGTATGGTTACTGTAACGGCAGTGCATGTCAAGCAGTTTTTGAATACCGACATCGGTTTCACGATAGGCGTATTACTCATTACAGAAGTTTCTGGAAGAACACAAACAATTTCGGGAATGCGGACTGCGTGATTATCCTTTCGACCGAGGAGTAAATTTGCCAGCAGACTTAGAGGAAGAAGCAGTAGCTATTGTTACAAGGGATCCAACTCTCAGTGTACGTCGAATCGCTAGACAACTAGGAGTGCCACGAACGACAGTTTGGCGAATTTTAAAACGTGAGGACTTATATCCATGTCACTATCGCAGGGGACACGGTTTGCTTGAGGCAGACCACTATGCTCGTCTAAAGCAGTAGCTATTGTTACAAGGGATCCAACTCTCAGTGTACGTCGAATCGCTAGACAACTAGGAGTGCCACGAACGACAGTTTGGCGAATTTTAAAACGTGAGGGCTTATATCCATGTCACTATCGCAGGGGACACGGTTTGCTTGAGGCAGACCACTATGCTCGTCTAGTTTATTCTACCTGGATATTAAGACAGTCACGGCTTCATTTTAATTTCTGCAGAATAGTCCTCTGGACAGATGAATCTACGTTCACGAGAAGTGGTGCTATAAATCTGAGAAACCTGCACAGGTGGTCATCAGAAAATCCTAAAGCTATACGCCCATCTAAATTTCAACATGAATTTTCTATTAACGTTTGGGCGGCCCTAATCGATGACTTGTCGATTGGTCCTGTCGTTCATCCTGGGAGGTTAAATGCGGACAATTTCCTTCAATTTCTAATTGACGAACTGCCAGGTCTTTTAGAGGATATCCCACTGAATGTTCGACGAGACATGTGGTTTCACATGGATGGGGCACCACCACATTTCGGAATTGCTATCCGAAATTGGGTTAACGTCAATTATCCAAGATGGATTGGTCGAGGTGGTCCTGTTGCATGGCCACCCAGATCACCCGATCTTAATCCCCTTGACTTTTATTTATGGGGGTACATGAAAAATTTAGTCTACGCGCAAGTTTCTAACACAAGAGAAGAGTTGGATCGTATTCACCTGGCTGCCGAGCAAATCCGACAAAACAAGTACGAAATTCGGATAAGTACTTCTTCTGTTGGCTTACGGGCACAAGCCTGCATTCAACAAGGAGGTGGACATTTCGAAAATATTATTAATTGAACCTTTTTAAATAAAATTAGTTTTTATTGACTTTAGGATTACATTTTTTTTTCATGGTCTGACAATCACTTTCATAGATCTGTAACTTTGAAACAAACAAAAAATGGATATACAAGTTTTGCATTTTTGTTAATAGAAATGAAGTCTACTTTACACTCCTAAAATTTGAACATAACGATATGGGACAGCTTGTATAATTATTAATGTCTCCCAGTTCTCCCAACCTTTCTTTTCCACCTCCTTTGCCAACTTAATACAAGTTAAGCGGCGCGAAGTTTGAATTATAACTTCTGACCTCTACATATTTGATAAATTCAATCGACGATAGCTTCTTGTAATGGCGTTCAAAACGATGCAATTAGCGTTTACTAATTCATAACTAAATTGTCGCAATCGTAAACTGTACATTAAAGATATTTTTCTGCTAATTTCTAGGTATCAAGTGCCCTGTGTGCAGTAAGTTCGTCATTCCCGATGATATCGAGTGCCATCTGGTTATGTGCCTAACAAAACCACGACTTTCGTACAACGGTAATATATTTTATTTTATAATATTAATACTATTATTATTACTTACTGAGTCATTATATATTATATTTAAATTGTTTGTACCAATACAATACTCTTTTGTAATAGTACCACTATTATATTATTATATTGGACACACAAATTTTGATGCAATCTTTACTCAATTTATTTCGACTTATTTCAAAATGAAAATTTCTCGTTTATTTATGACGCTTAAGTTCATGCGATGATGCGAAATTCTGTACGAATGTAAGTTTCTTTTAAATCGACTGCTCCCGATGTTAGCATTAAGATGTATTTCAATATCTCGCCAGATCTTTCTGAATACAATAAATTCTCCAGCGTTACTTTTTATTGGTTATAAAATTTTTATTGAAAAGATTAATATAGAAAATTACGTAGATATTTTGTGTATTATTTTGCAATTTTCTCCCAATAAACATTACAAAAGATTTTACAATATTTAAGGCGTCTAGCAATTACTTATTAATCTTATTATTGATCATTCATTAATTCGTCTACGTTTAAAAATTGATAGTACAACGAGCGGATCCAAACATTTATAAGTCGCTACTCTCATAACTCATAACTGATTAGCAGCAGATATGATTTCTGAGTAAATTGTCCGGAAAAAACCTTTAATCAGCATTTTAATTTAAATTTAATAATAAATATAAATTTAAATTACCTGAACGAGAGAAGAATTAGTCGTGGAAAACTTTTCTGATGTTTAAGCCTTTTATTAATCGAGGGTACATCCATCTCAAAATAAATTATTTATTGCTCATATTATTTTAGTTGAACTCGGCAACGCTTTGCTATTTCTAGATTGGAGTATATATGTATATGAATCAAATGAACACAATTAATACTTTGATATCAATTATTATATTTAGTTACAAATTAGAAACAGAAATAAGAAACACACCCTAACCACAATATATATCAATAAATACTATATACGTATTTCGGCAACTAAGTTGCCATCTTCAGTAGAATAATCTTAAAACTGAAAAATGTTAAACGTAGCGTTTTTGGCTAAGGTAAGCCTTAGAAGATATGCTCTTCACCAAATCGCCAGTGGGATAACACACATTAGACATTTACATATACATTATTATTTTTGTGTTTTGGATTATATAAATTGTTATTACTGTTGCACTCAACTTTAAGTTCATTGCAATGGTTTTCGATATACAATGTTTAACCTTCACTTTAGAAAAGTAATAATGTAAGAAAATCCAATTATCAAAACAACAGCATTCGAGTTTACTTCTACACATTTCTTACCTCGTGAACTTCAATGCAAGAAGTATTCTCCCGTGGTGCCGTCTACATTTAATACGCATTGTTACGTATACGCATTTGTTATAATAATATAATTTGTTATAATGCGTTATACGTGCATAACGTATGGATATACTTAAACCTTTTTGTATATTTACTGCCATTTGGCTCGTGATAATGGACTACACCTATATACGTATTTTCTTCTCTTATGTACCAGCTTAGCTGGTCAAGGGAAAGGTCGCCTTTTTCGGCATAGTCTCTTTCGTCCGTCAGATGTCACTTATTATATAGTGCCACCTGATAGGACAAAATTTGCTATGTCTTGTAGGCGATTTTAGCTTAAATGTATATACAGATGCAAATCTGTTTTTTAACAGATTTGTATTATTTTGTATTACATTGCTTCACTAGCTTGACTGATGACGCCTATAGATGGCAGAAACACGTGTCTTAAGCAGAAGTAAATGCTGAAAATACGAGGTGTATTGTCCATGTGTACAGTTACAGATATGTATATTGCATGCCTGTTTCATTTGTAACAAATTGCTTTTATATACTCAAATATCGAAACCAGCAACAGTATATCGAGAAAGCCATTGCTAGATACCAGGATTTCACTCGTTACTGTATGCGTATCTATCAAAAATATCGAACAAAATACTAATTCAGAAAGTCGTCAAACAAAGTCAAATCTGAGGATAAGTTTTAATCTTTTTTGGGTTAGACTTTTAAGGTTTATTTTAATACAAGTTATGATGGTTGCATTAAGTAAAAGAAAAACCCTGAGAACAGAACTAAATTTCCACTGGCAAAAGAACAGAACAAAATAGCAGAAATTTGTAAATGATAGGAATCTCAACATTCTAGTGATTAAAAAGAAATGAAACGATAAAACGATCGCCAAGGTTTCAACGGAATCTATTTAAAAATGGAAAATTTCGAATTTTTCACTTAGAAGATGGTATCTCTCTTCGGTGTCCACGCAATGCTTTTTGTTAAAATAGGTTTATATTGATATTAGAGGTGTTTTCTTTTTTTTTTTTATTAATTCTACTAAAAGCGTAAACAATGAAGCGGTTTTTACGTCAAACGAAAGAGGGGGAAAAATAATTTTACGAACACCACCGGTCTTGATTCATATCGGTTCTTTTGTCATTATTTTCGAATAATATGTTTTTTATCAGAAATTAATAAACATGACGAGGTCATTTGTGTTAAGTTTCCCTTTGTGTCTCTCTCGTTTTGTTTTCCACATTATACACAGGTATAATATATGCGTGTACTTATATATCTCAAACGGAAGCTGATTAAAATGCGTTCAACAGCAATTATGTTTTTATTAATCGATGTATCTCACAACATAATGTTTGCGAGAGGTCAGGTACAGACGGAACGTGCGGCTGCTTTAAATATCGGCTGCTTTTGTGTGCCGCCAAAATCAATCGATACTGTGTGTACACATACATACAGACAATAAAAATTGAGTGATTGTTATGAACTTTGACCTTTAACGTTGCCGGCTGGCAACTATTACCATTATACAAAATTAGAGACCCGTAATTTTTACATCATTGTAATGTCTTTTTTTTTATTTTTCTGTTTACAGAAGACGTCCTGACTGACGACAAGGGCGAGTGTGTAATATGCTTAGAAGAATTAAGTCAAGGTGATGTGATAGCGCGATTACCCTGCCTATGCATATACCACAAAGGGTAAGAAATTTTTTCCTTGCGAAATTAAAACCTCCTAATGTAGGGCATTTCTCAACCTGGGCGGCGCGAAATAGCAATAATGAAAAATCATTTTATAAGAAAAAAATCATTATTTTACAATTTCATCTATTATATACTATTATTATATGTAATTATACATTTTTAATTTTTCGTGTTGTACTGCGTTAAAACAATAGACTCTTTTGGTGTTGTGTTCTGATGCTTCGATCTCTTTATCATTTCCTCTCTCTCTCTCTCTCTAGATTTTACCGATTAATCAAAATATATTTCTCGTGAATTTTCTTACATTTATTTCAATTGCTTGAAATACAATTGAGTTCATCATCCTCCTTCTAAGACCAACTCAAAGTAGACAACAACATAAGTCCAGTGTCCTGTTGTGACAATTGCTACGTCTTAATCACCGGATTTATTCTCACTACTTCTACTTTGATTAAATCCCTTTTGAGTATAGTTTACTGGAACACAAAATTATTCTTGACGATCAGCATTAACAGTTCTCTTGTCTTCAATTTCTAATAATGGCATAATATTGCACTTTTATCTATGTGTTAACGGAAGATGTCTATCATGTGAACGACCAATGGTCAGTGTCCAGTTCATCCGAAAATATACCATTCACATTTAAGTAAAATTTAAATTCTTTTAATAGCACCGCATTAATAGCATTAACGCAGCATGACGTCTAACCCTAACAAAAAGAGAGACATTAGTGTACCAGGATCGGTCTTTAAGTCATTAAGTAATACCATATGAGCAAAAATTATTTAGATAAGGGATGGCCATGGTTGGGAGGATGACTGTCTTTGATAGATTCAGCCTGTTGTTGGTTCTACATGTTTGTTGGATGTCAGTTTTGATTTGAATTTTTATTTGACACGAATTAAATGTCAGTTTCGATTTTAAGTTTTATTCGACATGATTTAAATGTCAGTTTTTTTTTTAGTTAACAGAACCAATATAATTACAACTACTTCAAATCAAAACTTTAATTTAATTGGCAACAACAAGCTGAACCTATCAAAAACAGTGATCCTCCCAACCATGGCCATCCCTTATCTAAATAATTTTTGCTCATATGGTAGCTTCAATTAATAAAATTTTAATGCAAAGTTCTGCCTGCGCATAATAAAATTCCACGATTATTTTTGAAATGAAATTCCACGATTATTTTTGAAATGATTAGTGAATATCAAATTATATAATTCAATATCCCAATTTTTGTAGCCTTAAATTTTATAAAATAGTAGTAATATGTATGTTTGAAATACGGTTCTGTGTGTGGTTATCTGTATGTAGACTATCTACAGCCGAAGTTCCAGGTATAGCAAGCACCAAATAAGATGGCGAGAGGAGGGGGTGCGCAGAAGCCATTTTTATAAACTTCCACATTATATACAAGGTCCCGTATCGTTATGTTCAAATTTTAGGAGTGTAAAGTAGACTTCATTTCAAGTAACAAAAACGCATAACTTGTACATATATCCATTTTTATTTGTTTCAAAGTTACAGATCTATGAATGTGATTGTCAGATCATGAAAAAAAATGTAATCCCAAAGTCACTATAAACTGATTTTATTTAAAAAAGTTCAATTAATAATATTTTCGAAATGTCCACCTCCTTGTTGAATGCAGGCTTGTGCCCGTAAGCCAACAGAAGAAGTACTTACCCGAATTTCATACTTGTTTTGTGGGATTTGCTCAGCAGCCAGGTGAATACGATCCAACAACTCTTCTCTTGTGTTCGAAACTTGCGCGTAGACTAAATTTTTCATGTACCCCCATAAATAAAAGTTACGGAGATTAAGATCGGGTGATCTGGGTGGCCATGCAACAGGACCACCTCGACCAATTCATCTTGGATAATTGACGTTAATCCAATTTCGGACAGCAATTCCGAAATGTGGTGGTGCCCCATCCATGTGAAACCACATGTCTCGTCGAACATTCAGTGGGACATCCTCTAAAAGACCTGGCAGATCGTCAATAAGAAATTGAAGGTAATTGTCCGCATTTAACCTCCCAGGAAGAACGACAGGACCAATCAACAAGTCATCGATTAGGGCCGCCCAAACGTTAATAGAAAATTCATGTTGAAATTCAGATGGGCGTATAGCTTTGGGATTTTCTGATGACCACCTGTGCAGGTTTCCCAGGTTTGTAACACCACTTCTCGTGAACGTAGATTCATCTGTCCAGAGAACTGTTCTGCGGAAATTAAAATGAAGCCGTGACTATCTTAATATCTAGGTAGAATAAACTAGACGAGCATATCGGTCTGTCTTGAGCAAACCGTGTTCCCTGCGATAGTGATATGGATATAAGCCCTCACGTTTTAAAATTCGCCAAACTGTCGTTGGTGGCACTCCTAGTTGTCTAGCGATTCGATGTACACTGAGAGTTGGATCCCTTGTAACAATAGTTACTGCTTCTTCCTCTAAGTCTGCTGGCAAATTTACTCCTCGGTCGAAAAGATAATCACGCAATCCGCATTCCCGAAATTGTCTGTGTACTTCCAGAAACGTTTCGTAATGAGGAATGCGCCTATCGGGAAACCGATGCCGGTATTCAATAACTGCTTGACGTGTACTGCCGTTACAGTAGCCATACGCAAAATGCATGTCCGCATACTCTTGAGAAGAAAATCGGCAAGGCATTTTGAATAAAGAAAACGTGTCCACTTACTAATAAGATCTGTTAACTTTGAAACAAATAAAAATGAATATACAAGTTTTGCGTTTTTGTTACTTGAAATGAAGTCTACTTTACACTCCTAAAATTTGAACATTACGATACGGGACACTTGTATATACAATATCCCTATTTTTGTAGCCTTAAATTTTATAAAATAGTGGTAATATGTATGTTTGAAATACGGTTCTGAGTGTGGTTATCTGTATGTCGACTACCTACAGTCGAAGTTCAAGGTATAGAGAGCGCCAAATAAGATGGCGGGAGGAGGGGGTGCGCAGAAGCCATTTTTATAAACGTCCACGTTATATATTTTACTCTAATAAATTATTAATTTATTAAGTGATAGATGTGTAGTTTACGGCACCTATGGTATCTTACAAATTGATGTAAAACTAAATACAAGTCGCCCCAATACTTCTAATCCTGCGCGAACTTACCCCACCGCTCGCCAACTTATATGGCGCTTGCTATACTTGGGTTGGCTTAAACTATTCGCCGCTTATATTTCCGGTTATATTATAAACCATTTCCAATTATTGAAAATATTATAGCATCGTACAGATATCGAAGCTTATATTAATGAATGTTAATTTTTTTCAATTTCAGTTGCATAGATCAGTGGTTTGAAATAAATCGTTCATGTCCAGAGCATCCTGGTGATTAGCATAGTTCCAAGTCAGAGGTCGCGGCTCAGGCAGCTCCAAATCCGTGTAAATATGTACATAACCAAACTAAGATGATACACCGTAGGAACCAATCTTTATTACAATTATTATTATTATTATTAATTATTGTTATCATTATTACAATTTTCGACGGCGGAATGCAACTTATTTCACGGCGACACAAAAACACATCACACAATACACACACAAACACTACTCATCGCTGCATAATGATATATTCTCACGAGAAACTACAAACATACTACTCTACAGTCTACTGTATTAAGCTGCTACCATTCATCGTTCTGTTCCGTTGGAGAAGTGGTTTTGCGAAGACGATCCCGTATTTCGGCGGGATCATCGCCGCCGTTAGAAGATGCGTCTACACTAAATGGAAAGTAACGTAAATTTAGGACCGAATGATTTTACGATTATTTTAATCAAGAGGCCCCACAATATAAAAATGGTGTATCTCTCAGGCGATCTCCTGCTTTTTTTTACTGATTTATATATACTATTTTTGTTTCTTTTTTGTTTTTTTTATAACATGATAGTACTATATACGCGCATATACAGATATAGAAATATTAATTAATATATTTTGAATAAATGATAAAATATCAAAATGAGAAAATTATTCTATTTGTAGTAGGCAGAAGCAAAAAAGACCAAAATAATCAAAACAAACTGATCGAAGTCGCAATTTTGTTTGTTACCCTTGTCTCTTTTGTTCTCTTTTAATCTCTGTGTAATCAGTAATGTTTTTAATAAATTTGTCGTTTTGTCCCTGAAAAGGAGCTATTTTAAATTTGTTACGCAAACCTTTCGCTGAACGATATGAACAATTTTATTATAATATTGGTGATGTTATGTGATAGAAGATGGGCAAATCAATAAAAAGATGTTATGGAAACTTGTTTTTTTTCTGAAAACAAAAAAAAACATCACAACCGTCACGAATACATTTTTAAATCAAGTTGCGGTGTTGCGAATTCGAGATTAAAAAAGTCAAAGTTATTATTTCGAAGAGAAAAATTAAGAGATAACGAGTGATGATAAATGATAATGGAAAGTGAAATATCAATTAAGGAATCCTGTCTGCTGTTTCATATTTTACAAAGTGAAGTGAATTAAGAATATCAGAATTGAGAGGTGAATGTACAAACATTGGAAATTAATAGAAATAAAGAAACATTAAAATTTAAAAAATATATAAAATGTAAGCACGGTACAAGTATGTAATGTAATGACGAATGAATTTGGCTATTTCGATTTATCTCTACTATAGAGCGTTTCACGCCCACGATGAAGTATGGGCTCTTCACATAAATAAAATGTCATAGCAGTCTCTCTGCGATATTTCTTTCAAGTGCTGCTTGCTTTGTATTTAACACCTGTCTCTTTCTTTTTCCCGTGGAATTTTCAAGTTTTGGTCAATTATTTCCCAATCATTTTACATTAATTGTTATTTTCCTACAGTTTTTGTTACTCGATTATTTGTTACTCCTAGTTGTCTAGCGATTCGACGTACACTGAGAGTTGGATCCCTTATAACAATAGCTACTGCTTCTTCTTCTACGTCTGCTGGCAAATTTACTCCTCGGTCGAAAAGATAATCACCCATTCCGCATTCCCGAAATTGTCTGTGTACTTCCAGAAACGTTCTGTAATGAGGAATGCGCCTATGCAACGTTAACAGTCATCTGAACATTTGTTTATTGTATGATATTCATGGTTCAGCACTTACGAAATAAGTAAGAACCTTCTTTATCATAAATCAATTTCCAGTACTCTTTTTTGTAGATCTCCAAGAAATTACTGTGTCCACTACGACACGTGTTTATTTATTTTAGGTAACATTTTATTATGCGACGTTAACAAGAACAGGCCTGTTATTAAAATCACTTTGTATTGATTTTAGGATTACATTTTTTTTCGTGATCTGACAATCACATTCATAGATCTGTAACTTTGAAACAAATAAAAATGGATATGCAAGTTTTGCGGTTTTGTTACTTGAAATGAAGTCTACTTTACACTCCTAAAATTTGAACATAACGATACGGGACACTTGTATATGAAAACTTAAACGAAGCAGTCTCATCCGTGCAGGTGCCCACGTTTTACGTCATCACGGGCCGCGACTGGACCCATTGATGCCGCTTTAGCCTCTTCGTGTACTTCTTGAGGGACGATTTCTTCAGAATCACTATCAGAATCCATTGATGTAAACACCATTTGCAAAAATAACTGAATAAACAACTTAAACACAAATGGATACTATGGCAACGATGCACAGCTTACCGTATTTCGATAAACGACATGTAAAAGGACTTCTAAAATAATAATCAATCTTAGAAATGATTTCGTAGATGAAGTCGTAGAAAAAATTATATGTAAAATACGACAGGAAAGCTTTCTTGTCTCCCTTGGATGATTACAACTCTCCACTTCGTCTCGGACATTAAACTTCATCCGCTGGAGACAATAGATAGCTATTCTCCATAATTATACAAATAACTATTGAAAACAGTCAAAAGCGCATCCGAAGAAATGGTGTTCTATTCACCGGTTACATTCTTCTGAATATCTTATACGTCTTGAAATCGTTTTCATTTGAGGACAGTTTTTACGGTAGGAAAGAGGTGCCAGATCCAGTGATAAGGTGGATGATTAATCTCAACTACCCTTCTCTCGAAATTGTGGTCGGACTCGAGAAATGCGCTTCAGTAATCCTTCATAACTTTAAATTACACCCTGGCTATCGAAAAACGTAATTAGCGTGATTTTGATTCAGGATTTTTGCCGACAAATCTTTCTGGGTGGGTCTTGGTGATGTTTTTCCAATCCACTGCATGTTCTGGCTCTTCGTCTCAGGATCGTACTGAAACACCCATGATCCATCATCAGTCACAATGCAGTTAAGAAAATTCGCATCGTCGCAGTAATTCTGAACTAAGCCTTCGCACGATTCAACTCTTCTCTGTTTTTGTTCATTGCTGATTGCGTGAGACGAATTCTGTTTGCACAATCTTCCTATTTCCCAAGTCTTCATGCAATATCTGTCGAATCGTCTCCATATTCACGTTGAACTCTTTCGCCATCGTTCGAAGTGTCATTCATCGGTCTCGTGCCACAGGTTCACCCACTTTCGACAGACTGACGGACGTCCAGTTCTAGCGTCATCTTGTACACTCTCACGTCCACCTTTAAATCGCTCAAATCACACAAACAGTAGTACGACTTAAGGTGTTATCACTAAAGACTGGCATTCTCGGTCGGCTCACAGAGGCGTGGACAACCGCAAGAATCGGGAGACTCACTTTACAAGTGCTTCGCGTGCTATATGTATGTAATACATCAATTTGTGAACAGCTATCATAGTGTGAAGTTGTTTGTAGACGTATTTACGGATACGCGTACGTGTAATTCGAATGGAAAGTATTTTTCTAATACGCCCAGTTTTACTTCGGTAAACCTCACGCAGTGAGGACGCCAGCTCGTCCAGGCACTTGAGCACAGTGCTCTTGGTACCACCCCCAATACATCTCTCAGTTCCACCCTGTTTCTTGTGTCCTCGATAAAAGCCACTATTCTCCTCATAGGAAGTTTGAATACTCTCGTAGGATACAATAGATCTCTTCCGAAATTGAGTTCTTTCAGTTCCTCACAAGTGCATATTACATGAATGCCAGTTTCCTCCTGTTTTTCAAATCTTCTACACCAGGGCTTGCTAACCAAACCCCTGCTGTACAGATGCTTCCTTAAAGGACAATGTCTTGTTATTAACTCGATAATTGCTTCCTTCTTATTTAATTTCTTGGTACCTGAGGTAGTAAAAATAATCTCGTACCTTTTTCTGATCTCTTGGGACAATTAACATATCACACCATCACGGCATTTTATTAAGAATTACCCACGCTTTAGTGCTTCTATACTAAGCGGATGGACCGCTGCTGAGGCATTTCTCGCTTCAAAAGAGTGCGCTA
The DNA here is from genome assembly GCA_935421215.2 of Melolontha melolontha. NCBI lineage: Eukaryota > Metazoa > Arthropoda > Insecta > Coleoptera > Scarabaeidae > Melolontha > Melolontha melolontha. The sequence goes on along the minus strand of OW285235.1, from coordinate 252,907,316 downwards.
CTCTGTAAATAACGGGTGTTCAGAAACATTCGAAGTCAAGTGGGCTCTGAACAAAAAATCGTATATCTTTACTTAAGTATCTGATTTGTAATAATTATTAAATGTCAACTGCTGTCTGTCAAAAATCAATCTATCTCGGACATGACTTCATATTTTCAAGGACTACTTTGACTTCGAATGTTTCTGAACACCCGTTATATTGGCTCCAGTTTTAACTTGGCTTGACCGGCATCTATTGGCGAGACTGTGAACTATTACATGCTGTTTTATTTTTGGTTCTATTGCAGGTGACTTCACTACAGCATTATCAATCCGGGAATTAAATTGTCACATCTCGTATATTTTTTAATAATATTGAGCTGATCGAAAAATAAAAATAAGAACGTAATCAAATAAGAAACGCTAAAACACCGAATTAAAGAAAATTGCCAATCTTGCAGATGCTAATTTTAGTGTTAAAATTTTATGTCGGCAACAATTTGACATTAGTATCGTCGATTGATAATTTGACTTTCCCTATTGCCTTATTATATCCACACTATTACTACTAAGCAATAGAAGAGTATTTTAAATAATTTAAAGTGACTTCAATACATATTTAATTAATATTAACTTTTGAATATCGTATTTTTTTAAATTTGCAATGTATTCTGTGTATTCATTCACATTTCAACTTTTCATCCTTAAGTAAATTTATAAAAGGGATCGATCTGTCTATTATTGCTTTTTGCAGCAATTTCCCAAACAATAAGAGAACTTGTCCACCTTAATTGGTATTTATTTTCATTATAGGTACTGTATCTTTGTTGAAGAAAAGATACAATACTAGGAGATACGTACCAACGAAAAAGAGGAGTAATTTGAACTTGTGTATACATAACCGAACCTTATAACCAAAAAAATTGTCTACTCCGTATGTAACAATTTATTACAATTTCACACGCGTGACTAGAAATTATGAGAATACTGAAGTGTGCTCTTTTTAATTGTAATATTAGTTACATTTACAGTATTACTCGTTTTTAATCTATAGGTAATAGATCTTATATGTATTAGGTACTTTGTACGGATAATAATTCGACTTGATATATTTACTATGCACTGGTGTATTAAGTGTATTTTTGCACTATTCTAAATGTATGAAACTCGAGATTTATTGGTGCAATATTGGCGGTATTATAATAGCCAAATCTTCGAGTAATTAGTTTTTAAAGGTGACTTTACGCGGCCAAAGAAATTCATGAATTGATTGAAAATTCATCCTTGTATTTTGTATTACACGATCAATATTTTATTGAAATTATTCAGTTAATGCCGACCATAAGATAGTGACTTTTACTTACAGTCAACCTCTTTGTGTTTGTACTCGTATATTTAGTAGGTTATGTCAAATGTATGTTAATATTTGTACAATGTTTTTAAGCATATTTGTTCACAAATTAGATTTATTTTACTTACCTTTTTAGAATTATAATAACTGTCTTACTTGATCTATGAGAAAAGGATAATTTCTAATAACCTGGAATAGTTATGAGTTTCACATTGACAAATATGAAACGCCAAAGGTGGCAATAACTTTTAAGCCGAAATGTAACTAGAATTCCCCAAGAACTTGATGAAAAATTAGAGCTAGTTGTAATTCGGCAATTTCTTCATGAATTTATTGTGTATTAAACGTAAGAATAAATTCCATGATCACAAAATTCATGAATTTCTTTGACCGTGAATAGCAGGTTAACATACAAAATATTAAAAAAATTAGAAGATTCTTATTTTGATTTACTTTACTTTGGAATAAACTTTACTTTTTCTCCTATCACGGTAAGCAATTTTTTATGAAATTTGAAAGATTTCGATTGTATTTTTTTTTCTTTCCTACAATAGCAGACATTTACACAAATAACTATTTTATGTCTAACACACTGAATTGAAATTAAGTTTTAATATCATTTTAAACTCTATTTTAACTGCACAACATCCGATGTTTCTTAGCACGCAGTACAAACTACCTATTACGTACAACTAAGATCTATATTACATAAATTTTAATATTTAAAACAAAACAAATAATGGTTTTAATGTTAACGTAAGCACTTATTTTAACTATTTTTTTAATTCCTAAATTAAATAGAGATATCTTTTATTGTAAATACCACTACAATATTGTTTTGCCATACAATATTGTAGTGGTATTTACAATAAAAGAATTTTTGAAACTAGAAGTTGAATTACTTATTTCTTAGCGTTATAATGAAGTTTCAACAAGTATCTCCTTCGTCAATTAACGAAATAGAGATATCTATAGTCTATGTCAACCCAACTTCAAAGTATTGGGTCTTATGGAGTACCCTCTCTTATAGCTTCCAGAGATTCCTATATAACTATTTTTTGGGGGGAGTAGCTATGTTGCCAAGTCATTTGGCGCGCTTTGTATCTAGGGAATATTTTTGTTTTGCGTTAAACTATTTTAAGTCACTTGAAAATTTCGGTCTGTCATCTGTTGTAAAATAAAGTTATTGATTTAAACGAAAATTGTCCAAACGAGTTTGTTTGTTTTATGTACTGTCGCGAGCAATAAATTCTGGTCGTCAATGTCACTTCAAAATTTGATTAGATCGTTACAAATTGCAAATTTCCCCCGGCTGATTATGCCTATGTCAATGAATTGTTAACATTAATGAAATTTGACAAAGGAAAAATGATAATTACTGTCATGCAACATGATTATAGGTTATGACATATATGTACATTTACCTCTTTTTGCATTAATATTTCTAGTTTCTACGAAATTGTACTTCTTATAAGTATAGAATTACGAGTTTTCTAACCTAAAAAGTAAACATCAATTTTAAATGTCATATTGAAAAATCCATCTTACGTATAGCCAACCTATTAAGTAAATAACCCTAATGTTAGAAATTTGGCAACTATAGTGCAATCTCCATAAAAGCAATACTTGGAAGTTAGGGTGACATGGACTATAGGGGTCGCATTGCAAATTTCGTCAAATAGTCTATTTTGATAACAAACCAATCCTGTGGTAATATAGTTTTCACTTATCTTCTTTGAAAAAATCGATAGTTAACATAATTTAAAACAAAAGAGTCAGTACCGAGTGACCCCGAGAAAAATTATTTATAATTATATTTTACATACGGAGTGTCCTTAAAATAAAGAGACAACGTATGAAAAAATGAAAAGATGTACTTATATAGAATGTGAATTAAATTAATTAAAATTAAATACTCCCCGAAAATTGTATCATGTTCCGCCTATGAATTCAGAACGTGTATAAATAATAAATATCTTTATTGAAGTTACACACACGCCGTATATTTACATACGGAACAGCTGTCAATGTTATAAAAACTATAACATCCTGTATACTAAGTAAATTATGGAAAATTAAGATGTGTGTTATATAAATTTACAAACCCATTTTAAAAGTCATACTAAAAATAATTTGGGGACTGACAGCATTTTATGTGAATTACGAGAAAGTTTTTTTTTTGTTAAGAGAAGTAAGAAATAGAATGACGCTATTGAATTTAAAGGCGACTATAAATAAAAAAACAATAAATAAAAACGCTATAAAATAACATTGTGTCTAAGTTTTGTTATAGTAAGGGTTCGATAACCTGGAACGAAAATCAGCTGTTAAAAATGTATACTTCATTGTGAATATTTAAAGATGATATATTAAAAGAACATGTAAGATGGACATTTAACGATAATCTTTAATCGAAAAATTGTATCTAACGTAAGCTTAAAGCGAGATGGTCAATAACAAACTTTTTTTGCTATTGGCGTTCAACTTTAAGATATCCTCTTTTATAATTTAATCGATAGCACAGTGGCGTGGCAAACATTTTTTAAATATCTTTGTCATTTTTTTCTCGCTTCTGGGAGGGAATTTTGGAAAAATATTTTGGATATATATTTTATATAATTTAATCTTTCCATTTTTCATGCGTAGTCTTCTTATCTCAAGAACATTCAGTATATACTATTTACTGCAATAATGGTCCTTGCAATATGATTTATTAATTAAAGTGAATTTTTTGACGATATTAGCGATGGGAAATTCAAAAAAACTTTAGTGTTATTTTTCGACATTGTTGGTGTTTCGTAATTTAGGATTCCAGAAGATAACTTTCTGAAAACAACTGTTGCACATATTAATACAAACTGCTAAACTTTTTATTTTCGGTGAATATTAATTAATCCTAAAATTTCACCCATATTAACTACAATTTAAATTTAAATAAAATAGCTCTATTAACTATGATGAATCCTAAGAAACTTGTTTCTAGTCCGACTATTATTTGGAACATTCCTAGTAGATATACGAGGAATAGTGAACCTCCAACTGTAATTTTAAATTTAATGAAAAAATAATACATCTCGTTTGATTATTTTACGAAACATTTCACCAAAAACTTTTTAATATTTATTTAAAATTTTGTTTTGATAAGTGGTGACGTGTTTATATAAAACATCGCAAATTATTAACCTAGGAGAATGTTGGTATAGCCATAATGACGGATGTAGCAATGGAAAAACTATAGTCCAACCAAGCAAATATGAGGTGTTGATATGTTGTGTGCATTCTTAGAAAGAATTTTAGCGCGCTAGATTCAATCGCAGAAAGAAGTAAAAATATAAAATTCGTACGCCACTGTATATAGCTGTTAAACACACAAAGTGTAGACCGGGGGCGGTGAGAGGCAAGACGTTAGTAAATTAGTTTTTTAGCATATTTTCCGTGGGTCAGATTTACTTGGTTGCACTATAGTTATGTTTAGAAGAAATGGATCTCAAAATACGTCACTTGCATTTAAATGGGAATATTTAAAAAGTCTGTGTGTTTAAGTCTAATTTCATTAATCGTATTTTGCAAACATTTGACCACGTTATCCTGGTATCAGAAAGGGGAATAATTTACATCCATGTCACATTTTTTAATTTGTTTTCATTAAATTTAATTTCGTCTTTCATCACCATTATTTTTCATTTTTCACTCATAATGTTTCTTAACTGAATTTTAATCTAAAATAGTATATTAAAGTACAAGTTGCATAAGACATGATTTTAGTGCACGCGTTCAAGTTTAGAAAACGAGCCGCAAGGCGAGTTTTCTAAAGAACAAGTGCACTAAAATGTCTTATGAAACGTGTATTTTATACTATTTTTTCTATTTCGGACATTAAAAGTTCAAAAAGACTTAAAATGAGAGGCATGTTTTGTACGAAAATTGTAGAAATTTTCTTTTTTTGAAGTTGGCAGCATTGATGTTTAACTAGAGCATTTTAAATATTTGAAAATCGGCGGTGTTATATGTCATTTTAAGTTTAAAATTTAGATTGATTTATGCAATGACCAACCTTTAAAAACAAAATTTTGCGTGCGAAAAAGTAATACTTTATGCCACCCAAACGGGTGTCGAAAAGTGCACTTTATAGCACCGAAATAGAAAAATACTATATATTAACCCTGGAACATCACAGTTATTTTCTGAGACATGAACTTCACACTCGGGTCTCAGAAACCCAAAGCCTTTTTTAGCAAAAAAAATACAAAATGTAAATATTTTATGATTTTGGGATATTATCTAATCTTAATAGAAAGCGTACAAAAAATTTCAGCCATAGTGTTATATTTTAAAAGGAGATATAATTCTTGAAAGTAAAAAATTACAATTTTTCTAGTCAAACAAAAACATTTTTATCAAAACAAATAAACATAAAATTCAAACTAACTGCTGTAAATGTAACTCGATGATAATACTTGTAACAAAAAATAACCTCGTTTGGCACTATCAGTCTTAGTTATTCTTAGCCAGGTCCTCAGTTTTCTAGATTTTGATGTTCGCATTCGCAGCACAACTTAAGCTCTATGCTCCATGCAATATGGTCTACGACAAACAGAACATGCAAAACTTGTTTTTCTATCTTTCCCTTTTGCACAAAAAGAACACCTAGCTTCTTTTGTCAAATTGACTTCATTTTGCGACGGGGTAACTTCAATTTCAAGAATTTCAGAAATTCTTTGGCGCAATGTTCTTTGTAAATTAACAACGGTCAAACGTTCTCGTAAATGTAGTTCAATTAGAACCATTCCTAACTGCTTTAGAAAAGTTTTTCGATTATTTTTTCAATGTTCCTTCCATTGCGGATTTGAGAGAGAAAATAAAACCATTGCGTTTATACCAGTAGCATCAAGAATATTGAAGAAAATTCGTAGGGGCCAACGTCTTGTTTTCCGCGAAGTAGTGTACAAATGGCAAAGCTGGTCAAACGTATCTGTTCCTCCCTAGGTCTCGTTATATGAATGTATAATATTGGGCTTCCCAGTAACGGCATTTAGGGAAGCATCTGAATGCAATGTTGACAGCAAAAGTACAATTTTGTTTTGTTTAGGAGTGTAAGAAACAAGCGTCTTATTTCTGTCAAAAGCAAATAGCGACGTGCCCATTTCTTTTTTCTTGAGAAAAGCAGGAGGTATTTCTGTCTTGTTTTTTCTTAGGGTCCCAAGAAGAGTTAATTGATACTGTTCTAGCATTTGTTCAGACAGCGGAATTGATGTAAACCAATTGTTTACTGTAAGGTTTCGATTAGTTCTGTGTATTGGTTCGGACAATTTTCGAACATAATAAGCCGGCACTGACTCACTGTTTTGCGTTGTTACTCTTCCAACGTATGGTATTGCATTGAGCATGTAAAATGTTTTTGAATCGTTCAACATCATTATTTTAATGCTATACTTATCAGGCTTACTAGCCATGTAGATTCGAGATGGACATTTTCCTTTGTAACCGACGAGCTGCTCGTCAATAGTGCAGTATTCATATGGTGTATAGTAGGATTTACAGTTGTTAACAGAAATGTCCCATAATTCACGAATAGGTGCGAATTTATCAACTAACCTTCTTTCAGCTCTAGTTTCTTTAGTATCAAACCTCAGACATGAAGCTATGAATTGAAAACGCTGCTGTGACATTGTTGCACGAAATATTCTATTTCCAAATGTTACTGACTAAAGTTCATTTAAGTTACAGTTTGATACCCGTATGCACCTGCTAAAAACAACAACCCAATAAAAGCCTTCACTTCTGTGTTATTTATTGGCCGTGTGTAACTTTGTTGTCTAATATTATTGCATTTACGAGCAATTTCTTCATTTGTATGTAAGACAATAGTATCTAACATTTGTTCGTTGAACAATAAATTCCAAGCTTGTTCAGGAGATTGAACTGTTCTGGCTTCTCCTTTGGGACCAGGTAAATATAAAACAATGTTTTCTCGTCTTGTACGACCTTGTCTTGGTGGTGCTTGAGTACTCCAACAATGACCATATTTACCCTGTAATCTGTAAATATTTCTCACTGGTTCGTTTACTACTTGGTCTTCATTTTCGCTTTGTTCACTGTCGGTATCTGAGAGTCGTTCTTCTATATAATCCTCATCAGAATCTTCTCCTCCAAAAATATCTTCAACGATGTCGTTTTCAGTCTCATTTCCCCACAGATTGTTTGCCTCTATCTGTAATTTCACCTCAGTTAACGGACGACGATTTTCTCTACTCGTTGAAGCCATTATACTAAAACAATTAACCATAAGTTGACACAAAATAATTAACATGAACATCACACTTGGGTCTGACGTACCCATGCCACTATTCTATCGAATATCTTACCTCTCTATTTCACTAAAATGCAACAATTGACCCCACACCTCAACTCGGCAAACTGCAAACTGAATTTACATAAATTGGCGACACAAACAAATCACTCATGCGCATCTTACATTATATTAATGACGCTCTGGATGTCTGAGACCCAACTGTGCAGTTCCAGGGTTAATGTGTGTCATGTTATTAAGTTAAAATTTAGTTATATTATATAAACAAATTCAGACAATTTTGCAACCTTATTTTACCCCAAATTTTAAATAAAAATGTGTTACAATATAATTTTAATAGGTCCTTTCAAACAAATACGATTTAGTTAAATTAATAATTCCAATTGAAAGTTAAACATCCACCGTATATATAGTAAGTTCACGTTTATATTTACTACTTTTTCGCTTTTATTTCTTTTCATATTGAAATATTTAGTTTTTTTTAAAGCGTAGTTTCTACATATTTGCATTCTTTTTTATATAGGTATATACAAAAGCATATAAACAAAAAAAGATAAACGTAGAAAAAAATTTAATTTTTACAATTTGTAAAAGTGATGGAAGTTAGTTATTAAACTGTTAAAAAAAAACATTTTTTTCTCTTTTGTCGACATGAGAATGTTAGAACGACTAAGAGAGAGAGAAAGAGAGAGAAATAGCGAAATATTTTTGATACTTTCATAGAAGTTGTTAAGAGAAAAAAAGGGGGCAAGACTAGCTTTCGATGTGCAAAAGAAGAAAATAGATTTTCTTTTGTTCTTGTCCAATTTTATCACGTTAGGGTATATTAAAAATAATGGTAAAAACTAAAGTGTATATCTTAGTCAATTATCGTTAAGAATGAATTATTAACTGTATTTAGTATAAAAATATTGTATAATGATTATATAATACATAATTAAAAATGCTGTGTTGTAATTCTGAACTTCTAAGAAGGGGAAATGATAAACATATGTGATCTAGCTATTGTTCTTTCTATTATATTACTATTGTTAATTTCTTTCTTTTTTTTTGTAAGATTTTTGTTTTTAATGTAGCAATCTGTTTTATTTTATTGATTTAGTCTATATGTAATAGTTAACTAAATGATGAATGATTTGTCTGTTATTGTACTGATGTTAGGTACTATTATTTAGTAGTCCTGGATGATCTTTACGTTGTTGTATTGAGATGAAATAAATTGGAGATTTAAAATTTACTTGTGAGATTTTTCGTTTCTTTTTCTTTTCTTTTAATTCCATAAAACATTGCGTAAGGCATCGGCGAAAAGAGACCGTTAAATAGTTAAATGATTTTTAAAGAATTTACCAAGATAATAAATTTATTCTATTCGAGGGCTAGCAAGCATAAATAAAATGACAATATACATGGGAAAAATATAAAAATCAAATTGTTTTTTCGAATCAATTCTCAAAACTTTTTTTTCACTCAGAAATGGGTATCTTAGCGCTCAGTTGAAATCGCATCCCAGAACAGACAGTTTGACACATAAATTGCATCCCGGGGACAACGAAATTGCATCTTCAAGCTAAACTTGATTTGTAAGATAAAATTGAAGTTATTTTTACGTGTTGCCAAACTTTGAGGCTTTACAATAAATTAGGAAAATCCGCAAACAATAACTTCTCAAGAGATCCTATTTAAGAACTATTGACTCGGCGAAAGTTGATGCCCGACACTCGTTATCGGGTTGGTGTAATTTAATTTAAATAACAAAAAAACAATGCCCATCTGGGTATAAGGGAGGGGGGGAATTATCCCTATAAGTAATCAGAATAGAATAAAAGTGTAAAATGAAGCAATCATTTATAACTGTAAAGACGGCAGACTATGTGCCCCACACTGTTAAATTTAATAATACACATAAGGTGTATTAGATAAAAATGTAGATTTTACAAAATTAGAGCAACTTTTTACCAATACTGAAGATCTATTGTTCAGATACAAAGAGCACTAACTATGCAAATATAACATCTCTCAACGTCGAACAATCCTTTCAGTATATAAACATATTATTATTAAATTTGACAGTGTGGGCACATAGTCTGCCGTCTTTATTTATAAGTTGTTCTCTTGTAGAATTCGTTATTTCACCTTGGGTTATTTCAGGAAATATTTAAAAGTATAAAAAACCCGTCAATATGAAAGAAGTAACATTTGGTACCAGTGAAAAAGAAAATTCTTGTTAGTGATTGACGGGTATACTTTTAAGTTTCAAAAAATGATCAGAGATACAGTGAAGTGTCAGTGTAGCAAACGTACGTGTAAGACCTTTGCAAAAACTCAAAGTACAGAAGATATAATAGTGGAATCGGTTTTCGACCATAATCACGAGAAGTTAATAGCAAATGTTATTAACAGAAAACTCATGAAACACAAAGCATTAGGTGATATTTGTGAAAAGCCTTTCAAACTCAATCCAAGCGAAATTAACAACAGAGGCATTGATACCTTCACTGCAAAGGACATTGTGAGAGTGAGACAAAACGTATACAATGCTAGAGCTTCCGCATTGATTAAACTTCCTAAGAATATTTCCGAATTCCATACTGCAGTTGAATCGTCTCCTATTGTGACGCATAAAAATGAATGTTTCCTGCTTAAAAATTTGTACAAGCGGTTTCATATAGACTTAGAGACAGAATGTAAATATTTGTATAGTATTATAATTTGTATTGTATATTGTATATAATTTTTGTAATTGAATAAACATTACGTTACAATTTGTTATGATTTGTGACTGCTTATTTTACTAAACCAAATTGCTCAAGAAATTGGCAACCTTGCTTCAATTATATATTCATAACAGACCAGCAAACACAGCTGAGTCTTATCTAGAAAGGATGCAATTTCGTTGTGATCTTTTTCGGTTCAGGTAACAATACTTTTCTCGTGCTGTATAACCTTGATTTATCGTAAGATGATAAATCATGATACATCACACGCAGCGTTTAAGCTCACCTCGGAGCAACTAAATAGCTGAATGTCGATTAGAATTTAAAGCACTTCGGTTGAATTTCTTATGCATTTTTTACTTCAATTAAGACGAGTCTTTTTTGAGCTATTGCCAGATTGTGTGGAGTTCAACGAGCGCAAGGCTTTCTCACAGCCAAATGTTCATGCTACATCTCAGGTATTTGTTTCGTGTCAATGCTTCTGGATACTTGAATGTCACGGTGTCTCACATGCCGGTCCATTTATATAATTTTTCTTGGAGCATCAAGGATTGTTACCACAACAGCGGTTGATGGACGATCTTTACGAAATTCATGTCTAAATTTCTACGTTCACGCTTGAATTCTGCAAAGCACTTATGAATAGTGCGATTTGACGGCGTTTTCTCCTCAACAATCGAATGAAATTGAGTTGTCGAGTTAATCCACATTGAAAATTGTTCACGAAAAAATTTCACCATACCAACTTTTTTAAAGCGATGCACAAATGGAACTAATTAGCTTTGATCTGTTAACGGTACTTTAATCTACAAAATATGAAATTTTATTAAAATTATACTCCCAACTTTCATTTACGCCACCTAGTACTAGTTTCTAAAAGCTTTCGCAGCAACCTTGGAATCTATCATATTTAAGTAAGATTGGGGATATGGTATTAGTCATTGTCATTATTGTCATTAGTGTCATCACTGTCATTAGTCATTACTAGAGCTGAGGATGTTTGCGGTATAACCATGGTTATATCATGTAACCATAGTAATTTACTATGGTTACATGATATAACCATGGTTATACCGCAAACCATTACTCATTGCATTACTCATTACCATTACTCATTATTATTTATTTTATACGTCACTGACTTTCTTTCAGTTAGGTGACATTTTATAAATTTCAATATTACAAAGCCAACAATTATTATTTGTCGAACTGTTTGAGTTTGTAGGGGCCGCAACTGTACATGTCACTCGTCGTATCCAGGAACAACGGTGCAAAATGAATAAACATCATTCAAGCAGTTGTGTGTTGTACTATCAAGTTGTCAGTTTCATTAAAGCTGCCATTTTACACTGTCAATTTCCGTAGTTTTACATCAAAACCATTTATTAATTTCGAAATCATGAATTTTATGCAAAAATTGCGATACCCTCTAACAAAACTCGCAGAAAAACAATTTAATTTTGTTAAAAGACATTTGCATGTCACTTGTTCAGTAATGGGAGAATTTCGAATCGAGAAAGATACTCTGGGTGAATTAAAGGTCCCTGCGGATAAGCTATACGGCGCTCAGACGCTCAGATCGGTAATGAATTTCCCAATAGGAGGTCCGTTTGAGAGGATGCCTTTGCAGATAATCGTGGCGATGGGATTCTTAAAAAAAGCATGCGCATTGGTCAACAAAGAATACGGCTTGGATGCGAAAGTCTCGGATGCCATAGCTAAAGCTTGTGATGAAGTCATTTCGGGAAAATTGTACAACGATCACTTTCCTTTGGTGATCTGGCAAACGGGTTCCGGTACGCAGACAAATATGAATGCAAATGAAGTGATCAGCAATAGATGTATACAGATGTTAGGAGGTAATGTTATAACAGAAAATATTTTTAAGGAAGGCCATTTAATACTACAAAAAGTACTTTAAACGATATAAATTATTAAAGAAGTAAGTTAAAAAAGCGCTTTATCTGCAGCATCAATGAATTTTATACAAATACTCACTGTTCGTTAAAAATATTGCGGATAATCACTAAGCATCCCTTTCTATGAGTAACTTTACTTGCTTCTTATGATTTCGTTATAATCGACTTATAACTAGAGTTGCATACTTCATCCGAAATGCAGGGATGTATTGCGAATTGCGAGTAGTTAAGATCGAGCTATAGTACATTTCACAGAACGACATCTGTTAACGTGGTAAATATAATAACTTTTAAAGCTATACTTTTTCTCAGGAAAGATGATCCCTGCGTCATCAATATAACATTATATGATTTAAATCATTACTTCGGCGTTATATTAAATAATGTAAATTGCAAAATGAATATGGAAACTACGACTTCGTTTCCGGGCCAAATAAGTTTGTTGACAGTCGGTCGAATTTGTAGGTTATGTGAACATATATAATCGAATTATATGCACATGAAAAATAAAATGAACTATCAAGAATACATTATGAAGCCCACATACTGTCGTAAATTACATTCACTGCTGTTATTGAGTTTGGCTGGCTATCTTGCAATTTAACGTATTCCGGACAAAGTTTGCAACTCAACTTATAACATTTGTGCATATTGTGTCATAAGATCCGTTGAAATTTATTTTCAAGCATCCTAAACTTTCAAAACAGTCGAATGTAATGAGATTTCGAATAAAATGCAAAAACAAATCTAATTACAAGTCACTCTTTAATGTTATTTATATAACCTTAATGTTGGAACAACACCACATTGAAAATAAACGACATGCATACTAAAATTACTCTAACGTTATTCGTTAATTTGTTAAATCTTGTTATATTTTATTTTACAAAAAAATAGCCGCAACTCCACAACTTATATCTTTAACAACACACCCATTAAATTCCCATCAGAAAGTGTCCCATTTTCACGCTTTTCTGTCATCCTGTCAAGTTATTAGTTTATAAAATTTAAAAAAAATGATTTTACTAAATTTCTTTGTATCGAATCACGAAGAGCACCAGTGGTTGCATAGAAAACTGGTACAGTTTTAAGTCGATTGATTTAGGCTGTAGCATGTCAAAATTAAATTTAATGTCATTTATATCTGTCATATATTGTCAGGTTAATATGCCACAAATAAACGAGTTTCAAAAAGCTATAATTCGAACTAGTCTGCATAATGGGGTCAGTATAAGGGCAATTGCGCATGAGGTCGGAGTTAATAAGAACACCATCGTACTCGCGAAGAAAAAGATTATTGAGGCAGGTGTAATAGGACGGAAACAGGCCGTAGAAGAATAACAACTCAACAGCAAGACAACCAATTAGTAAATTATCTTCGAGAAAATCCATTCCAGACATCGATCAGGGCAAAAGAAGAAACTAATTTTCCAGGATCACCCGATACTGAATGGCGTAGGATTCGTAACTAAGAAGCCGCTGGGTTGTCAACAAAATTTTTCTGAGCTGGGAGAATAAACAACAAAGGCTTCATTCAGTTCACACAGAATTTGATAGACAAACGGATGATTTCTGGGATAACGTCGTATTCTCAGATAAAAAATGTTTTCAGTCATGCCATAATGGCACTGTACGTATATATCAGTCAAGAGGAGAACGATATAACCCACACTATACTCGAAAAACAAACAAAAGTGGTCGTTTTTCAGTGAACGTTTGGGCATGGATCAGCCGTCGAGGTCGAGATGTTTGCATGACTGTTCAAAATTTCTTTGAAGAACGAGGAATAAATGTTTTACCATGGACCTCAATGAGCCCGGAAATCAAATGGTGAAAATTATGTATCAGAAAGGATTTCGAGCAAGAAATAGCCATGAATTGAGGCAGAGAATTTTGAAACATGACAGCAAATTACTCCAGAATAGACTGACTGGCTAGTGTCCTCATACCAGGATAATAATTTATTTACATTTCATTTGAATTTACTTTTGCTCCGTCTATTAATAAATAAGGCTTATCAGAACAATTGAAACATACATGAGTAGGTAAACCCCACCAGTTTTGTATAATACAAAGGTATTTTTAATAATATAAAATATTATTAAAAACCTGGTGATGTGGTGATGTGGTTCTTTTTTGTGAATGTGTCTGGAAATATTCTTTCTCCAGCAGGGGCGTACCGATGAGCCTGTAGAAAGGTGAAATACGTATCTACGTCTCTGGGGAAAGATATTTTCGGACACGTTCAAAAAATATTAATAGTGAACCTGTATTTGTGTTCTTCACACCAGGTTTTTAATAATATTTTATATTATTAAAAATACCTTTGTATTATACAAAACTGGTGAGGTTTATCTACTCATGTATGTTTCAATTATTCTGATACATTACACATGCGGTTAGTCCGTAGTATGAGTGAAGACACAAACAAAATACAATTTCTAGAGGGATGACTGTGCCACCTTTGGAAAGGCGTCGTTACTTCACATTGGTTATGTGGACGGGGCGAGGTACTTCGGTTGTCTGACAACAGGCAGCGCTGAATTTACTTCTACGCCCGGTCTGGATAATTACGGTGATGTGGTGATGTGGTTCTTTTTTGTGAATGTGTCTGGAAATATTCTTTCTCCAGCAGGGGCGTACCGATGAGCCTGTAGAAAGGTGAAATACGTATCTACGTCTCTGGGGAAAGATATTTTCGGACACGTTCACAAAAATATTAATAGTGAACCTGTATTTGTGTTCTTCACACCAGGTTTTTAATAATATTTTATATTATTAAAAATACCTTTGTATTAAATAAGGTTTAGTTTGCTTTAAAGTTTTTTTTTAGAAACCAGGACCACAAGTTGCCCAGTTTCCATGTTACTTAACTAGCAGATTTCTTACACAACTAAAATTTTCAGATATTCGGGTAAATAGATTTTTGCTGTACACTTTTCTATGCAACCGATGGTACCTACATGCATAAAGTTGAAATTATTTAAATAATTACGTATTAACATTATAAAAATTTATATGCTTACTATTGACTTTAACATATATTGCAAGGTGGTTATATAAAAATATTAAAAATTGATTAATGAAATTGCCAAGTTTAAATCCAAATTACGATGAGTAAAAAAAAACGTAAGAATATTTCTAATTAATTATAGGGAATCTCTTAAATTTTTTTTAATTCCTTGCATGAAATCTTGGAATATATGGAAAGTATTGGATGCCAAATACCTATATACTTTTAGTTAATTGTCCAAATTTGATAATCTGTTTGGAAATTGCTCCATTGCTTATCTATCCACTATCCACAAATAATTTGGAACATTATTTTCACATTGGGCAAGTTTGTGTCACCATAAGATCAAATAGCGTTATGGCAAAAGATTTTACTGATAAATTATAAAAAAAAGTGAAATAAATATTATTTTTATAGAAAATTTTACATTTCATTTTGTTTAATTAATATAAAACCAAAACGAAAAACTAGCAAGATTGCAAGATTTTGAAGATTACGCAACATTTTTGATGTGTTGGAAGTGACTTAATACTAATAAGATGTCACTGCATTAAAAGAGATAGACATTTAATTTAGAATATCAAAGACAACCTCGCCTTTTATTTAAGTAATAATTAATTGCCATTCAAAATTATGAAGACCAAAATTGCTTAATTGAAAAAAAATATTTTGGTTGAAATGTAATTTGTTCACGCTTGGAAAAACAAAAAAAAACATACTGCGATGCTTAAAGAAAATTTTATATTCAGTTACCAAATTATTACTAAAAACTTCAACGAAATTTTCTTAATTTAATCGAAATTATTTAATATAATTATTCAATATGTTCAGTTTTAATCGAATTTACAATTACAAATTAATTACTCATGAGAACGCTTAATCGACAATCTTTCGCCTTTAAAATGTTTTCCATTTCGAACTTTTCAGGTAAGTTAGGTTCTAAAACACCGGTACATCCCAACGATCACGTGAATAAAGGTCAAAGCAGTAACGACACGTTTCCAGCAGCAATGCACATAGCTGTCGCCAAAGAAATTCATGAATTTACTATTCCCGGAATGACACAGTTGCGTGACGCTCTTGACAAAAAAGCCAAGGAATTCGCCAAAATAATAAAGATCGGAAGAACGCATACGATGGATGCAGTACCTTTGACACTAGGCCAGGAGTTTAGCGGTTATGCTCAACAGATGTCTTTCGGTATAGACAGGGTTAAAGATACGCTGCCGAGGCTGTATATGCTCGCTTTAGGAGGCACCGCCGTGGGTACTGGTTTGAATACCAGAAAAGGATTTGCAGAAAAAACCGCCGCCAAGATCGCCGAATTAACTGGCTTACCTTTTGTAACGGCACCTAACAAATTCGAAGCATTAGCATGTCACGATAGTATGGTTGAAGTATCAGGAGCACTTAACACTGTCGCTTGTTCAATTATGAAAATCGCTAACGATTTGAGGTTTTTAGCTTCGGGGCCACGTTGTGGATTAGGTAAAAATAAGCCATAACCCTTAAAATAATTTTTATATTAATTATCTTAGATACATCTCTTTCTAGGAGAAATAACATTACCAGCAAACGAACCTGGTAGCTCTATAATGCCCGGTAAAGTAAATCCTACACAATGCGAAGCGATAACCATGGTGGCAGCCCAAGTAATAGGTAACCACGTGGCTGTCACTGTAGGCGGATCCAATGGACACTTCGAACTTAACGTGTTTAAACCTGTCATGGTCTCGAATACCTTGCAGTCCGCTAGACTAATAGGAGACAGCTGCAAAACTTTCATGAAAAATTGTGTTGCCGGAATTCAAGCGAATAAGGACAGAATTGACAAAATCATGAAGGAAAGTCTTATGTTGGTGACTGCGCTTAATCCACATATAGGTTATGATAAGGCAGCGGCAATTGCTAAAACTGCTCATAAAGAAGGCGGCACTCTTAAAGACACTGCCATTAAATTAGGCTTCATGACAGCTGAACAATTCGATCAATGGGTTAGGCCTGAAAATATGCTGGGACCAAAGTGATGAACTGCATATTACTGCATTTTATAATAGTTTTTATAAAATAATGTTTATGTCCCGCTCAGTAAAGAAAGTATACTATGTTTTAACCCTAAATTTGTTATTTTTTGTGTGATAACTGTGATAAGTAATTAGAATTATTTTCGCTTAAAATCATTTTAAATATGTGAAAATCTGAATCTTGACGGTGGAAATTTACCTGTCTTTTTGTGATTTGATTATTAAAGGTTTTTTTTCGTGTTTTACCTATTTTAGAAAACAAAATATTCAAAGAAGTTACTTGAACTGGCGCAGCTAAAAAATTACGATCAGCACCTGTGTATTAATGTATATATTTACAAATTTATTTGTTGTATATTTCATAATTTCATTGTAAATTTTCTGTTTGCAATATGCAACGTTTCACAACAAAAAAAAAAGAGAACTAGGCTTTAAACCTAAACAAAATAATTTTTGACTGCAATTTATATGGGGAAATTTCTATTTGAAGGATGGCAATATACAGTTATACAGCGTTTTCTCATAATAATTTCATTTATAAAGGTTGGTGGTTCTGTTCTTGCTGCACGCTTTTTTTTTTCTTAATGACTTAAATTGCATCTTGTAGTGAGGTTATGTATTTACCAAATGTTTTTTGAAATGTGCGTGTTTAAAAATTAGCCTGTATATTTAATTATTATAACATTATTATAATGAATGAAACATATATGCTGAAAGTATAAAATAACTTAAAACATGTCTTCCAAAGAAAAAACCGAGAAGGTACTTAAAGTGCTGCTGATAGATTATGACAATTGTAAAGATGTAGAAGAAAATGAAGAGAATGATTATCATCTACCTAAATTACGAATATGGAAAGTATTAATAACAACAGACGATTATTGGAGGAAACTGATAAGTTTGAAATTCGATGATAATCAGGTAAAAACATACTTTGAATCATTAAATAATGAGCAGCGGCGTCCTTACTTCACTTTCGGAGAAGCTTGTTTAATCAATTTCGTTCAGGCTAATTTTACAGGACCAGACTTTCAAAAGTTCATTGAGGATTACTTAAATTCAGAAATGTTTAAAGATATTGATTTTGCGAAATTGTTATCTTTGAATAACGAGGATATAAATATCAATACAAAGTTCCCTTGTCTGTTAGTTGCTGCAAAAGTGATATTTCAAAACTGCAAGCTTTGCCCATTATTGAATTTATGGTGGCTATGGCGAGTTTTGATAATTCATCAACAAGTTTTAGAGGAATTAAGTCCAGCTTTACTGTCAATGGCAGACCAATTACAGAAAGAAATACTAAGTTTATCTTTAGATGGTAAGAAAGAAACTAATAATGTTTATGAATCGTTAATATCTTTTTTTATTTTTGTAGATATTTCGGGTCATTCAAGAGCAAAATTCGAAATTGAACAAGCACAGCTGTATTTAATGTATAGAAATGTAGCCAAAGCTGAAGTACATATTGACTTAGCTTGCGACATATTAGGTTTAAAATATGAATTAGTTGGTAAGCTTGGTAAACGTACTAAATATCAAGAAGAGGATACCCCTCAACTTGCTTTAGAGATATCCCTTTTAGAGCGGGAAGGTATAGAAAGACCTCCTGTAAATATATGTAATGTAGCGCAAGATATTGAACTAAATGACAATGTTCGCCTGGAAAAAGTAAAATTTGCAACTACAGGAGAAATACAACAATTTCCAAATACAGAACAGAAATTGATTTTAACCATAATCCAAAAAATGTTAATTTCAAAGCCTCAAGACGAATTATTCTATGAGGAGATTAAACCATTTATAGATGTAGTTCTCACACAAAATAATACATGGCCAGTAAGAATAGCAACGTTGCTTGTGCGTAGCCGTTTGGAGGCTAAACACAATCGAACAATTGAAAGGTCCATGTTACAAATTGGCGAGATTCTAAATTGTATTAAAAAAGAAGATCCACATCCTTTAACCAGGGTAGGAGGCGTTTACGGATGTAATTTACAACCTATTTGGAAGACTGAAGCTCAGCAAGCCGACGTAATGTTGAATCTAGGATTAGTTAAGGCTAGTTTAGATGTTTATTTGAAATTACAATTATGGGAGGAGGTTATAGTCTGTTATACCATATTGAATATGAGGAATAAAGCTGCAGAAATGATTAAACAACAGTTGGATGTGAATCCCACTGTTAAACTCTGGTGTCTTTTAGGTAAATATACATCGTAATCTTTATATATTTCTTAAACCATTTTAATCTATAATTGTATGTAGAAAAAAATTAATGTGTATTATTTCTTCACCAAGGTGATGCTACTGATGATCCCACTTGCTATGAAAAGGCTTGGGAAATATCGAAGCGTCGAAGTCACAGGGCACAAAGACACTGGGGACAGTTCCTGTTTTCCCGTAAGCAGTACCAACAGTGCATAGCACATTTCGAAAAGTCAGTTAGCATCAATCCCCTGCAGAGCGTCGTATGGTTACGTTTGGGATATGCCGCTTTGGAAACTGAAAATTGGCAGTGTGCGGCCACGGCTTACAGGAGGTACACGACCCTCGAACCCGACGGTTTTGAAGCATGGAATAATTTGGCTCAAGCCTACATAAAATTGGGCAACAAGAGAAGCGCCCATCAAGCTTTACTGGACGCATTAAGATGCAATTTCGATAACTGGAAAGTGTGGGAGAATTTCTTGGTGGTTAGCGCGGATATATCTCATTTTTCCGATGTAATACGGGCTTATCACAGATTACTTGATCTTAAAGAGAAATATCTTAACACGGACGTCTTGGGCGTTTTGGTTTACGGAGTTTGCAACAACGTGAATGATTCTGAAGGACGCCCGTGCAGCAACTTGATGCAGAAAACTCGTGAACTTTTGGGCAGGGTTACTTCGTTGTACCCCGGCGAAGGTTTGGTGTGGGAGTTGTACGCCAGTTTAGCTCCGATACTTTTACTAAGGGTTCAAAGATTACAGAGGGCTTACAGGGGCTATACACAGAATAACTGGGATAAAAATCCGCCCAGGTGTCAGCAGGTGCTCTACGTGTGTCATAAACTCGCCGAAGTGGCGCTTAACGATCAAATCGATCCTAAAGATACTTTGGTCAATTCGGTCAGGTTGAATCTCAGCTCGGCCATATCCGCAATCAAGAAACACGATTATAAAGACACGAAATCGTTGCTGCTAGAGGTAACCGCGCTCCTAGCTAAACTAATTGATAAAGCGAAAGCCGGCTCGGTTGGTAAAATAGATCCTAAAACTACTTAAAATGGCCGCGAATGTACTTTTTAATCAAAAAAAGGACTGAAGAAGAATTAATTGCAAATAATTTTGAAATCGTGGTTGTCTAAAATGATTGTAAATTGGAGAAATTTGTCTGAAAAATAAATATCAAGACTATTTCGGAATAATTAACAAATGCTAAATCTAGAATTTCCAGCATTAGTAACTTTTTTAATGGGAAAACTGATATTGAGAGCAATGGATTTGTATTAAAATTCAATGGAAATTGGGGCAAAAAAATAAATTGTTAGAATTTGGGTTATTTTAAAGTGTTTTTGTTATAAAACTTGTTAACGTAGCAAGTTGTGATGTATATAGGAATGGTTCATCATTAAAGAAAGGATATTGTTTTTTCTAAGTAAAAATATATATTTTTAAGGTGGGCGTATTCTAAAATGAATTTATTTAATGCAGACCATTGTTTTCCAATAAATTGCTCGTCTCTTTGTTTAATTTACTTTCGTTTTTATTTTTCGACAAAAGATAATGTTTTGAGCAATTAACAGACAGTTGTAGATACTTCAATAACTTTTGTCATAGAAAATCACGATAATTCAACAACATATTGAGGAAGAGAATTATTCAAAATGAAACAATTTCCAAAGTGGTAAAACTGAAGCTGTTTAGTGAAATTTTATTATTAAAACTGCCTTGTATTCAGTCTTTTCGAGATAATTATTTCAATATAGATTCGGGCAAGTATCTATTGCATTGTATAATATATCTTGAACTATTTAATAATTTTTAATTGTTTTGATAAGAAAATTTGTAGATGTATAAATAAATGACAATATGTATAAAAATAAAAATGTTAAGAAAATGCATTCTTATTTTAATTAGTTGTTCCGTTAGAATCTGGTATTCTTTAATTTTAAGAAAATTACTATTGATACGAGCAGGTATTCAATTTTGAGAGTTTGAAAAAGTGGGCAATTTGCAAAACACTTACCATATTGCCTTATATCAAAGAATTTTTTTTACATTTTAAGTTTTAAATCATGTTTTTTCATATATTAATTTAATAGATATTGAAATTGTGCGATTGTAAATGTCTGAAGGCAGTTCAAATTTACCACCGTAGTTTTTAGTGTAATTCATATTTTGACGTTGGCTATTCTGTGGTACATCCAACAAAATCGCAGTGACGTTCGTTCATATATTTGTTTGGTTCTAGTATTTTCATATTATTTCCCTACTTTTATTTTCGATGTTTCTTTTGCATTTACATAAAAAAAACTGTTCTTATCAGAACTATTATTCTATATTTTCCGTTATTTAGGTAAGTTTAATAGAAACCTTTAATCAATACAATTAAAATGATTGCTTTTATTTTTTAAGTATTCTAGCAGCATGCCATTTACGGACGAGCAGGATGCTTTTATTCTAAAAGCACATTACCGTAGTGGGACTCTTAGAGAAGACGGTGAATGGTCATATTCACTGCAATCTTGCCTGAATCAATTTCGGGAAAATTATCCTTACCATATTGTTTCATATAAAATATTTGCGCAACATAAAGATAGGGTTATTCGCCGCTTTGAAACGAAAAATTGTATTTGTAAGGGTAAATCTAGTGGTCGACCAACAGTCTTGACAGAAGATGTTGCTGATGATGTTAGACAACGGATTGTGGCAAGCCCAAACAAATCTATTCGAAAATTGGCTGCACAAACAGTAATTAACGTTATTTTCATTACTAATTTTATTTATTCATTTAAGGTCTGTCATATAATACCACTAGAAAAGTTTTAGTACAAAAAAAAAGTACAGAGTAACTGTTATGCAACAATTGTTCAATATTGATTATGAAGGTAGAGTGCAATATTGTCAATGGTTCAATGAAAATTTAAATGATGATGATATTTTAAATGTGATATTTATGTCAGACGAGGCTTGGTTTCATTTATCAGGATATATACATAGCCAAAATTATAGAACGTGGGCAACTGAAAATCCACATAATTTTGTAGAAACCAGCTTGCCTCCATTGAAAATAGGTGTTTGGATAGCCATGTCAAGGCGACGAGTCATTGGCCCGATATTTTTTAATGACACTATTAATGCTGAGCGATATCGTACAGAAATACTGCAAACTTTTATAAATCAATTACACGATGATAAATTGCAAACAGGATATTTTCAGCAAGATTAGAATTTCTACAACAGTATTTCGATGATAGATTAATTAGTAAGGATCGTTGGCCATCACGTTCACCTGACCTAACACCTTTAATTTTTATCTGTTTGGATATTTGAAAACAAAAGTTTTTGAAAATAGACCTCACTCTATAGAAGAACTGCAAGCAGCAATTGTTAATGAAGTTGACAATATAGATGAACAAAGACTCCACCGCATATTCTCAAATGTTAAGAAGAGAATTAATTTATGCCTGGATGCTAATGGTGGACATTTTGAACATTTATTGTAGTGTTTTAGTTTTTTCTGAGTTAGATTAACTATTTATAATATAACAATACTATTAAGCCACAATTCTCAAACTTGACAAGATTACTGAAAAATGCTATTATATGGTTTTCTGTAAATGACTCGTAGATAATTTTATATTTATATGTATTTTCTTTCTAACTTACTTGTCAAATAAATGTAATAGATATATTGTATCTCTGGAACTAACTTAATATATTTTATGTTACAAATTGTGTTTTTGATGATATTTACCTTAATTATTAATGTGATGTACATTGATCTGTTTGAATAATGTAATGCATTAATTGTTAATAATAGTTACTATCTAACTTAATATTATCTATTTTAAAAAAAGGTATATAACCCCTTACCACAATTATTAATCGTATCCTAAATACGTATTTCGACAACTAAGTTGTCATCATCAGTAGGTAAAACCACTAATCAATGTGTCGCCTTGATTAGTGGTTTTTACCTACTATTAATGACAACTTAGTTGTCGAAATACATTTAAGTTTTTACTTAACCACAGTCTCCAAAGAAAGACTTTTCATTATTATCTATAGTGAGAATATTATTAATTTTGAATGAATTTAGTAGTAATAGCAATATCTAAAACACAAATTAATTTCTTATTTAATAGTGAACCCTCGAATACGAAACGCCACTGAAGAAAAATAATAGAAGCAAATTTTAAGCAGATACTAAGTGTGACCAACATTTAAAAAAAGAATGTTGGCGCTAAATTCAAACTATCCTCAATCGCACTGTACGTTTTAGATCAGTCAGTAAGATCTTAAAGCCACATTTTGTTTGCATGCATACTTTCGATAATAATAAGTTCTTTTCTTCAAAACCACTATCTATAAATATTTACAACAAATTATATTTATATAATTGCACTTTTGATATTCTGTGATATCGCTCGCCTCATATAGATATAAATATAAAAACAAAACATCTAGAAAAAAAATACCGTACTGTTAAATTTGGTTATCTGATTAATTAATAACAATTACACCTTTATATAAAAATATGTTTAACTCTTGACTAAATATTATTGTTGTACAAATAAAATAAATAACATTATTGTTACGCATAAACTATTTTAATTTTTAAATGTTGTCATTTCAAAATTGACAGAAATAATTTTCTATATTGCCCACACTTATTTCTATATTTATTCCGGACTTGTCAAATGAAATGTTAAAAAACTGTCAGAAAGAAATTGTTTGCTCCTGTGTTCTGTTTGTAACACAACTTTTGAAAGAAAGGAGCTAAAAATAGGTAGACTTATATATATTTTGTATACTAAATGATAAGAAAATGGCTTCTGCTTTAGAACAATTTGTAAATACAGTAAGAAACTTGTCTTCGCAAGGTAAATTCAGCAATTTTATTTATATCGAGACTTGATTTTGAGGTTATATTGTTGCAGGGAATTATAGAGAGTTGTGCGATTACTTAGGTAAATCTAGCGAAGTCCTTTTGAAAAATGCCCCCCATTTAGATAACGTATTAGAAACTTTAGACTTACAGCAACATTCTTTGGGAGTTTTGTCTGTTTTATGCGCTAAATTTAATTTACCAAGTGGCGGTAATACTCCTGATACCAAATTTGTTCAAGCTCAAGATTTCATAAATGGCTGTAATGGTGAACAAATTAGACTGGTACCAGATTTATGTATGTAAAATATTTAACCTGTTCTTCAAGAATCAGTAACATGTATATATTAGTTTCAGAATTATGCCATTTACTAACTGCTTATTTAATAGAACAAAAACAACCTCTAAAAGGAATTCTACTTTTGAAGAAAGCTATTTCAAAACTTCAACTGTATGACTCACAATTAACATCAATTCATGCAGACTTGTGTCAGTTGTGTCTTTTAGCGAAATGTTTCAAACCAGCATTACAGGTTTTAAATGTGGATATAACGGGTATATGTCAAGAGGTAAAATAATAAAATATATTAAATATTAATATAAAAAAGCTATTTTCAAATTTTAATTTCATAAAATAAATTGTCATGATGATATATTATACTTTTAGTAAGGTTGCTGCTATATAATTATATGAATTGAATATTCATTTATAGAATTAGTCTTGATATGGATGTATTTTGTACTATAATTTTTATAGAGTCCGCATGGTCCAAACGGTGTCCAGTTTGATGCAAAATATTACTTGCTATATTTTTATTATGGTGGAATGATTTATTTAGCTGTTCGCAATCTAGATCGCTCTTTGTACTTTTTGGAAGTAGCAATTACGACACCTGCACATGCTGTTTCCCATATTATGTTAGAGGCATACAAGAAATACATATTAGTTTCTTTATTGTTACATGGCAAGGTATGTACATAATTTTTCAAAACTGTCTTTACCTCATCTTAATTAAAAATCTAATTTCTAATAATAATCTAATTAATAATAATTTTAAAGTATTATTTTCTTTAGAAATTTATAGCAACTGTTTGAAAATATCACATGATCATTAACTTTCAGTTACTTAGAGCTTATGAAAAATTGTAAATATTTCAGTATCATTTGAGGGTGTTTATATATTTTGTTTAAATTTTTAGATGCAAATGGTACCTAAATATACTTCACAAGTAGTAAATAGATTCATAAAGCCTCTATCACAGCCATATCACGACTTAGCAGCTGTGTTTGCATCTAATAATTCATCCGATCTTAATGCTGTTTTAAGTAAACATACAGAGGTAATTATATGCTTATATTACGATTTACGCATGACTGATCCTTCTTAATTTTTGAAATTTTACAATCATTTTAGGCGTTCAGTAGGGATCATAATCTTGGATTAGTTAAACAAGTGATGACTGTGATGTACAAAAAGAATATACAAAGGTTAACAAAGACATTTTTAACTTTAAGTTTGTCGGATGTAGCCAGTCGGGTGGGATTGCCAGGTCCAGCAGATGCTGAAAGATATATCTTACACATGGTATATAGTAATATATTGAAAATTAACAGTATCTTTAAGAAAATTGTTATATTTATCAGATCGAAGACGAACAAATTTATGCAACGATCAATCAGAAAGATGGAATGGTGGTGTTTAGAGATGAACCAGAGAAATATGGTGGCCCTGAAGTGCTGAAAAACTTAGAACATCAATTGGCCATGTGTATGGAATTAGACAGACAGATATTGGCTATGGACGAAGAAATTCAGGTGAATCCGCAATATGTTAAGAAAGCTAGTGGTATGCAGGATGAGGAACAACCAAGTAAAAGCACTTATGCCATGTGAATGCGCGTCTCTCTCTTTCTATTTATGTTTATTCTGTGACTTATTACCAATTACGAAACACTTAGGGTTCAGCAACATCAGCGGAAAAGTATTTGATACTTTTAGTGTATGGGGAAGAAACTTATTGGAAGAGACTATGAAAATTAATACGCTAAAATTTACACTCATGCTTCGATTCATTAAGAGATATGCAAACTGGACATACACGCGTTTACAAACATACATTTATTTCTTTTAATAACATTTGTTTCCTTTTAATTTCTTTCTTGTGTTATGTTAACGTAATGTAAAATATAGAAAATATCGGTCGTTATTTATACTTACGTTTTCGTGAATAAAACTTAAAATGGAAGTGACGAAATGAAACGATACGATGTTTTGATAGTGTCTTCTTTCTTTCCAGATTAATAATTTGATATAAAAAAAAACATTTGCAAATATGTTAATAATTTTGAAGTTGTGTATGAATGTAATAAACACGTCAGTTTAATTTGTTCTTACGTTTAGATGCGCATTGTTTGAATCTGTAATACCGAATAAATATTTTAACAGATCTTTTCTTTTATTCATATTAGGATTATTCAAGAGAAACACGCAACCTGGCTTGGTCGCCATGACGATGAAACCCGACGTTTCGGCAGTCAATCTACTGTCGTCTTCAGGGTACCCTGACAAGGACCAGTTCTTGCTAAACTCGTGTCTGTCATGTCTTCCCACTTTTTTTTTTAATACAAAATGTACTCGTGTGAGATTCGAACCAGGTCTGAAATTCGAAACTTTGAACTAGAACTGGCCCTTCTCAAAGCTACCCTGAAGACGATAGCCCAAATAACTACTAAATCAATCATCAAACAACTTCTCGTTACGAATAAGATTTATTCCAACTACCGGTTTAGTTACGGTTCGCGTATTGTTTGGTGATCGTTTTGTGTGCAAGAATTAGTTTTGCACTGTTTGTGAATTAGTGATAAATTATAGTTGAAACGTATTTCTGATCGTTTGGTTATCAATCTATTTTGTAGTAATGCCAACAGTGATAATTGTAATAATCAACTTTGTTCTGTTCTATGATATTGCTATTGCCAACTGTAGTTCTCACAAGGTACCTACTTCAGTTTATGTACTGTTTCACCCGTCCAGTGACTGGTTTGTGTTTACGATCAAAATTTAGTTGGAACGCTTTTGGTATCGTTCTATGTACGGTCCAAAATTAAGTTGGAACCCATTTTCTATGTGGTGACTTGTTATTCTCGTACAGCAGTGATTGAATGGGGCAATTAATTGCGACAGAGAAGATACCTTGTACCATTCAGGACAAGCTCATATTACAGTATCAGATGAAAATTTTCCATATAATATACATACAGAACGTCCCTGCAACCTCACAAAAGTTGTATGGTAATGTTCGCTCCTATCTAGCTGGAACGGATCAAGATCTGTTTGCTCGTATGTTTTCAAGTCACAGCAGCCATCTTACGGTTTGAACTTGTGCCATTTCCATGTATTTTACTGATTTAAGCTTGCTATGAAAGTATGGTTTTGAAAACAGCCGTGAGACTTTTACCAACAGGAAATCTATAGGTTAGGCAATGGAAGTTTTTTTCTAAATTTATTATAAAAAATTGCTTTAAAGAAAAGAACTGCTTCGAACAATTGAGGTTGCTTCTCTGTATATATGAAAACTTAAACGAAGCAGTCTCATTCGTGCAACAGGCCGGTTCGTAAGTAATCAGGGACCGCTACTCTTGGATGTGAATTTTTGCGTAACGAGCTGTGGAGTGCTGGTTTGCAGATCAAAAAGAATTTTTTTTAAGGGTTAAATGCGTTGCAGGAACTAGAAGAGACTATGTTGAATAATAAAATATTCAAGTCCTAACTTTAAATTGTTTCAGTCAGTGGCGGTTTCTGCTATGGTTTGCAAGTTTGCGCAACCACCAAAACTAATAGATTTAATTTAATGAAAAAAAGCGTAATTCTACATTTTTTAAATTAAAAATTTGTACTACCTCACAGAATAAATGAACTATTATAAATTACTTATAATAGGTATATCTAATTGGATATGAATACGTTAAATAAATGAGAGAATAACACACTTGGTTTGCAGACTCATTGCAATCCACGAACGTATATATCCCTATACGGCTGACGAACTTTGTCGAACGTCTTTCGGGTATATCTCCATAAATGACAATAGTGTTGCAGCAGCAGTGCAACCAAAACATTAGACATATTTCTTGCTTACGGTGCAACGGTATAAAAGCGAATAAAAAAGTTGTATTTGTGTGTTTAAAAGTGTTTATGCTCTTTATTTTTAAATAATAATGAATTCAGTGCAGAGTTTAATAGTGGATCCGTTCTATAAAAGAACGTACGGCGAAAAAATTGAAATAAAGCGGTTGGGCAGACCTGTTCCGAATTTAAATCTGAAACAAACGATTTCCAGTAAGACGCGAACTTTTAATAGACTATTTAATAAGGATATTTATAATAAACATTTGTGGATTTGCGGTTGTAGTATAAAAAATGCATTATTCTGCTTTCCTTGCTTACTATTTGAAGGTGAAGAATTATGGACGAAAATGGGTTTAACTGATTTAAATCATTCAAGCGATCGAATTAAAAAACACAGTATATCACAAAGGCATATGAAAAATGTAGTCCAATTATTGCTTTTTGGGAATGTGGATATTGCTGCTCAGATGGATAGTGCATATCGAAGAAATATAGCATTGCACAACGAGAAAGTTAAGTACAATCGATATGTAGTGAACATTATAATTAATTGTGTAAGTATTTGTGGAGCTTTTGAACTTGCTTTCTCAAGAAAGATAAATTTGCGACTGCGAAAGATCGTCGCATGGATTTTTTGCTTCAATAAAATCAGGATCAGAATCAGTGAGTTTTAAAAGCCTTTTTTCTTCTTTATATGTACCTTAGCAAAATTACTTTTAATAAAACATACTTAGTGACCTACCTTGTTTACCTACTGTAAAAAGTATTAGTATTCACTAAATTTGCAACCCCCACATTTTTGATGCACGAGCCGCCGCTGCAGTAGTAAACTAAGAATCTAAGATCTTTATAACTACCCACTCGTATATGTATCATGAAAGGACAGTTAGGTAAACAAACAAAAATAATTGAAAGAATTTTTCATGAGTAAA
Source organism: Melolontha melolontha (assembly GCA_935421215.2). Lineage (NCBI taxonomy): Eukaryota > Metazoa > Arthropoda > Insecta > Coleoptera > Scarabaeidae > Melolontha > Melolontha melolontha. Next base: position 252,877,850 of record OW285235.1, on the reverse strand, counting down.
AAGCAAATTTCGATGCTGCGCGTTGCAGTAATGTGCATCTGTAAGTGTTATTATACGTTTACTGATTACTAAACCGAAGTCTGTTTGTTTCCATCACGTAAAGTTTTTCACAATTTAGTAATACCAAGATATGCCCCACATAACTATAGTTTCAGCCACGGTTTATAAGCTTTAAACACCTGTATTCGTAATCGTATTAAATATTTGGCCCAAGAATAATATTTGAAAGAATATTTGGCAGCTAGTGCATGTATAAACATATCCGAGTGTACACTGACTTGTTTGTAGAGTTCACTGGACTATAGAGTGGGTACATCCTTTCTACAGTCACAGTACTCGTGCAAATGTAAGCTGTTATTGGGTGTTAGTTTTTTTTTTAGTATTGCAAACAAAGTATATACATAGTCCAAACATATTTTGTAATATACGAAAATTTAGTGAAGATAACATACTTTTGCCCTCATTACATGTAAAATTAGGTGTAATAAGCTATTTGTAAAGGCATTGAATAAGGATGGAAACTCCTTCAAGTACCTTTGTAATAAATTTCCTGGTTTGTCTGACGCTAAACTTGAGGAAGTCACTAGTCTCCAAATTAGAAAATTTGTTTTGGACAGTCACATAGGATTATGAAAAAGTTGTTCAAAACATGCTGCAAAATTGATTATTAAATTTACAAACTAGTGTAATTACTTAAGCTATGGGAAAAATCTTTATTTATCTTGACGAATAAGGGATACTGTTACCAATGTTGGAGTTTTTGGTTGGTAACTGCGTAAATCAAACAAAAAGGTTCATTAAATTTCAAAAATTTGAAATTTAAGTATTTATTGTAAGCAATAAATTATTAAAATATATATATCAAAAAATGGGAACATTTTTGAAGCTTGATCCATAATATAATTTCTACTTGAATGCATATTATTTGTGTGGTAATCAGTGTGCTCAATAACTACGTCTTCTCTCTAGTAAATACTTAATCACTAATATAATTGAATACTTCGATTAAATCATGAAGTACTACTTTTACAGGATCCTCAGTATATTCACTGATATATTGAACGTTTTTCACATTATTTTTAATATCTTCAATCTGTCTCAAGTATTCAGGCCATACACAATGTTCAAAATATCCCGGTACATCTGGTGGCTCGTACACTCTCAATAATCTTCTTTTGTAACACTCATCTTTACTTAATGTAATAAAATATTTTAAATTACACAAGTCTTTGATTTGTTTATGGTAATATATGCAAAAGCCTTCAATAATCAAAACATTGAGATTTTTATCTTGTGATATTTGTATTACTTTGTGCTCTAGATCTGTTAAGGGAATTGAACTAATTACGGAATGATCACTCTCTACTTCTTTATCAGGTAAATTAAATTTGTAAGTTGAATCTCCTATTATTTTCTTAACATCGTCGTACATTTGATTCATATCTAGACTAGTGAGAATATCAAAATTGATGTGATTTAGTTCTGGTATCCACACATGCCTTTCATCATCAACTGGTAAAAAATAATTATCCTGGCTTATAATTCGACATGTTGGTATTATATTACTTAATTTATTGGCTATTGTCGTTTTTCCGCCACATGTTGCGCCACTAATTCCAATTATGAACCATTTGGGACCCATTTTTAATTAAATTGTAGCTGAAATATAACCTCTACATACGCACTTTTGAAAATAAAACTTTTTTACAATATAGGCATTCATAAATGCATATTCGAAAGATGTACTTATTTTTGCTGAAAATCGATAATAAAAACATTTACGGAAAAACGATATTTTGAATACTTTAGAAGATGAAAGGAATGGCCTGTTAATTCTCGTTATCTCTTACTAGCAAACCTGACAAAAACAAAACTAGAGAAACTTCTATTATCGCTAGTAATTTTAGACTTTAGAATATGAACTAATTTTAATATTCCGATATGAAATTCGTATATACATGTATGTATGTGTTTTGTACAGCACTTATTTATAATAAGTTACAAAATATATGACTATACATATGACCTCTATAACGATAATTGACAAAAATATATTTACCTACGTACTTTAAAACGAAATAAATGCGTATATATACATAATAACTCATTATTACTAATAAGTTAATAAATAAGATAAATTTATTTTTATATTTAAGTAGAAAATTTTAATAACAGAAGCAAATAGGTAATACAATCTGCTACTTTTCAATTTCACAAGAAATCATAAAATTGACAGTATAAACAACGAAACGTTGCCTATTATAAAATATTCTAAAAATATATTAATTTTAGGATTCAAATAGTCATTTTTTTAGCAGCAAGAATATTCTTGAAAGGTAGGAATTAAGCTTTTCAGAATTTATATTAAATATCAGATGACGCTATACATATTATAAAAGTAGAAATTGTACTGGAATATATTAGTATCCAAAAGTTAATATACTGTAACACCTAGCATATAACAAGGTTTTTAAATTATTCTTACAATAACGAGGCTATTTTATTGGTTTGTATTCGAATTTTAGATGTGGACGATTTTCATATTTGATTATACGAATTCATATTACAAAACTTACGTATTTATATACAAATTTTTGAAATAAATATGTCTATGTAGCTTAATTCGTTCAGATCATCAATGCTATATCTATGTATCAATCATTTTTCCATATAATCATTCATTATAGGGATGAGCGATTATATTGATCACAGTGATTATTCACAGTGAATTCATAATCACCGTTTCGTTTAGCGCCAATCACAGTGATTACAGTTTTATATTATTCGCTTCTTGTTTCACCGTTTACAATATTTCACCATTAGTATTCACCGTTTAGAATCGTACACTTCCGTAAATATATATTTCACCATGACTTGCGTAAACAAAGACAAATAATACTGACTTAATTTATTAAAAGACAAATAATACTGACTTAATTTATTAATAAATTTAATTATTAAGTGTAATATAATGTTCTCTGTCGTAAATGTGACTACTATTAAATAAAGTACTTCAAATTGAGAATATTCATATTTATATATATACCGTGCCTTCATAATAGGTTGTAACCCACGTGACGTGTTGCAATATTGGTTGCATACATTAGGATTGGCAATCCTGCATAATAAGTTCCAAAACTCAAATGTTTTGTTATGACAGTTTTGTGTATTGTGTCAATTAGATTTTCTTTGCATTAATTTTATATTTATTTCGCGTTAAAAAAGTCAGTTCTTTGAAGAGCTATTGAAGATATTCTAACTTTTGTGAAGGTTAGTTATCTATTAATAACATTGAATGTATGTATAAATAAAATAATTTCATTTTAGGTTATAACCTCCAAAATGGCATTTACCGTCGAACAAGATGCATTCATTTTAGTGGCCCATTATAGAAGTGCTACACAAGATGCCGAAGGCAATTGGAGTTATTCACTTCCAAGTTGTATAGATCAATTTATACAATGCTTCCTAGATTTTGACTTTGATTCATTTCGACATCGTAGACATATTATAACACATCGTTTTGAGGATAAACATTGTATTTGTAAAGGGAAATCGACTGGGAGGCCCACCAAATTAACTGAAGCTGTTGTAGATGATATTCGGCAGCGAGTAGAACATAGCCCTCATAAATCAGTTAAAAAACTATCTCAGCAAACAGGTATTTCATATTTATTTTTAATTGTACAAAGTTAACATTCAAACAAATGTTCTTGTAGGTCTCTCAGTTGGAACATGTCTCAAAGCATTAACAAAAAAGATACATATGCATTAGATTTTGTGAATGGTTTAATAATCGAATGAACGATGATCTCCTAGATTTAACTTTTTTTAGTGACGAAGCATGGGTTCATCTTACAGGATACGTAAATTCACAAAATTATAGATCTTGATATTACATTACATCCTTTACAAGTAGGAATATGGGTGGGAATGTCGAGAAGAAGAATTATTGGGCCAATTTTCTTTTACGATACCATTACTGCAGCAAGATATCGAGGAATATTAAATGAATTTATTAATCAGCTGCATGAAAATGGCTGGTTTCAACAAGATAATGCACCTGCTCACACGGCGAGAGACACACACCACTATTTGACAGAATTTTACGACGTTAGACTGTTTAATTTATGGCCACCCCGTTCTCCCGATCTTACTCCGCTTGATTTTTACTTATTTGGACATTTGAAAAATAGGATATATAGAAATAGACTACATAATTTACAAGAACTTGAAGCAGCAATTGTGCATGAAATAAATAACATTACGCAGAATGATTTACATAATGTTTTTGAAAATTTAAAACGTAGGGTGACTATTTGTTTGCAGCAGCAAAATGGTCATCATTTTCAACATTTACTATAAATATGTTATTGTGAAAAAGCTTTCAGTACGTTAGCTCCTCATAAAATGTGTTTGTACAGAGGCAAAATTGACAATTTTTTCATTATTAACTGTAAATAAAATTTATGCTATTAAAATGATAATAAACACTAGTGTTTTAATTGAATAAACATACAACTAAAATTTATTTTTATTATTCCAAGACTTACGTTTCAATTAAAATAAAATTAAAAAACATCTGTCAAACTATTTTGAACTAGGAATATTTGTATAGGAGTAGTACCAATCTGTAATGTTGGTTGCATATGTATCATGTTACAACAAATAATGAAGGCTCTGTATATATTATCAATACCATAGATTAAATCAATACCTTGTTTACCGTTAGGTGTTAAGGATATTCATATTTATGTAATAATATTACCTACATTATCTATAACAAGAAGATTTTCGGGTTGTTATTAACAGCCCGAAAATCTTAAATTTTTATTGCAATCATACTTAATTTTAATAATAAAAATTTAAAAAATCAATAAAAATATCGTTTTATACATATTTGCTTTTCTATTTTTATAAGGTAGTTTAAATATAGGTATGAAAAATATGTAATTATGTTTATTATGTACAATTAAATGTGTATAAAAACAATAAAACGAAATTAAAAAGTATGACTCGTATTACAAAATTGTCTATTAAAGAATTCATATCCTTACAATATCGTGAATAGGGCAATATCTGCATATAAACAAGTTTGATTATTTTCACCGAGACTACGACAAACAGTTCTAAGAGCAAATAGTATTTATAATCAGAATCACTATTCACCATTAATATAAAAACTATTCTTTTCACCATTCACTCATCACTGTATAAAAATATATGTACTATATTTTTATAAAGCAAACGATGAATATAATCACTGCTCTTTTGAAATCACCGTTTGCATTTTCACTGTGAATGTAAAATCACAGTTAAGATCATCTCTAAATTCATTATTTTCCTCTCTTGCGCCATCTATCGACTTTTTATTGTAAAGAAAGATTCCGTTATTTATAATTCATTATAACGGAATCTTTTTTACAGTAAAAAGTCGATAGATGGTGTAAGAGGAAAATTAGTGCACATAGCAAATAAAGTTCAAATCAGTCAAAATTCATATTGAATCTTCTTGTAAATACGAAAGTGTATTTTAATAAATAAAACACATCGTACTTTTGTAAAATTAATATTTAAATCCACATAGACAAAATTTAATTAATAAACACAACCACAACACATAAAGTAAAAGTACAATAATAATAATAATAAAAAAGAAAACAATAGAGCTGTACAGTAGTAACATTAATAAGGAAAATAAAAACACAAAATTCGTGGAATTATGCGACATTTAATTATATTAATATTATGGCATGATGATAATAATTATTGTATTTCTTGATCAAAACAACATAATATACTTAATTCATTTCCAAAAACAAATTGTAACATGATTTTTTAGAAATTCTGTATTTAAGTTTTTGTTTTACAGTGACTTCCAATTAAGACCAAGATTGAACTGGAACCCTTTTGAATTAAAACTGACCACCTCTTCTAAAAATGTGAAAACTGCATTTAATTGTTGTATACAAATTAAATTGGAAATCACTGTTACAAGTACTATTCGTGCAAGGTCAAAAGTAAAAAATAAAAATACGGATTACCTTTTGTTAATATGGCGTTAGATCTATTACTTTATTGCACGCGATACCTGGAATGGTACAGAATCTGCTTATATATATGTTATGTATAAATGGTTAAAATATTGAATAAAAATAGTATTTTGGTTGCAAAAGCGTAATGTGGAAATTCCACTTTATGGAAGATACTGTGAACATATTCTCTGATGAGTCTTAAATAACAGCTTTTGAATTTATATCACAATATTGATTTCTTTAGCATATTATGCAGAAGAACATAAAAGACTAAATAATTTTCCAAAACAAAATTACTTCGATTTAATCGAATTCAAAGTGCCGATCACTTCTGAATAATTGATAGGTGACCATTCAAAATATAAATTAATATTTTTGCTATGGAGCAAAGTTTGGATCTATCTAAAGCCAATATTGATATCAAGCATAAGTAATTTATCGTTGAAGATTGGAAGTAGGTTTGTAATGTATATTTTTTTATATTTATGTATTTCTGTATCAAAATTCTTTTCAGAAACTGTGTGGGCATCTTTTGTGACTTGGCAGTTTCTTTTGTAACAGGGACAACAAACAAAATTCTGTTTAGCAAAAAATGGAGTTGCTTTTAGTCTCTTAGGTAATGGCAATGGATAACTTAAAGTAGGTATGCTATTTTCAATTAGTTTGTAGATATTACTATGATCGGTTAACTCCAAGTGTGATTCTTTGGAATATCTTAAAATATATTTGCTAATAATCTTCTTGTGTAGGGGTGGACTTTTTTGTGAAAATATCAAAGATAATTGGCAAAATAATATATATTTTAAGGAAGTTGCAGCAGACCTGTTTAGTACAAAATTTAAATGGCGAAAAATTATTTTATTTTTTACTTTTGAATCACATAACCCAAAAATGTTGAAAAAATGTAGATTTCAGGAATGTTTTTTCAAAATCAAAATAAATATATTGCGTAGAATACTGGTGCATTGCAAAATAATATTGTGAACAAACACAAATTAATGCCAGTGAATTAAGTAATAGAATGAAATCGAAGAGGAAAAAATGATACAATTACCAAATGCATATAAAACTTCCAAAATTGTCTCGCTACTTCTATTCCAAACGGTAAGTTTATTGACTTAAGGTGTTTTGGTATTAGTCGTAGTAAAAAAAAAAATCACAAAAGAGACCGAATAAGATATGTATGCCTTAAAAAAGGTATTTTATCTTTTTGAGATTTGGTATATAGTAGAAGTGAAAATGTACGAATTAATAAAAATAGAGTTAATTATTTGCAGAACGAAATAAAAAACATTCTCTAAAGTAAAAATGAAATATGTATAATACACGTCACTGTTTTTTACGTTTCTGAAATGGCGCCGACCAGAACAAATTATGCTATAAATGCTGCGGCTGGGACTGCATTTGAACTAGACGTCTTCCCCAGTATGCTTGCAAGTCGAACGGTTTGAAATTCTTTAAACCGTGCGGTTCTAGTTCGTTATAGTAAGCGGTGTTGCCGTTATTCCTATCTAATTCTTGAGACACAATGTTCCACGAATCGTGTATGTATTTGATCAATTCCTCGTGCTGCGTGCAAATGTGTTTCTCGAGTTGCTGTTGCTGCGGCATTCGATTTATGTTCGGCGCTCTGCGAGTGTTGCCGTTAACTTGGGATACATTCATTCTTGGTCCGCTAATATGAATAAAATGAGAAATTAGTTAGGTTGGCTAAGACAAAAAAAAATCATTGATTCACGTGGTTATCGGTGCCCAAACGTTTGGAACACACCAGAGTATAGCTCGGTTAACATCTGATGGCACTTGCGTGGATAACAATTTTAAGACAAAAAAGGAGAACGCAGCATGAAACGAGAGAGATAGACATATTTTAGCCACACCTCGCGCATCCTGGGTGCCTTCAGATATTAACCGAGCTATACGGAATATCACAGTTCACAGTGTTGCCAAATACTCATTTATTTAAGAGGAAATTATAAATACAACTTCATAATATTATATGTATGAATATATTATGTTTTCTTATAACAAATTTCAATGGTGAAAAGTTAAAATTCACTGAAATTAGTTCTAATTCGCTGTTGTCGCGATAAATAAACAAAATTTGTTGTAAAAAATTGCGAAATATTTTCACATATATGACTATGAAGCCCAATTTTGAAGTCTCACTTAGACAAATTCCACAAAGTAAGGAATTAATATGAACGTATAGTTTATTTCAAATTATAAGAATATAACTTTGAACGGCTCTAATGCTTTTATTGCACCACCTTCTGTGATGATAATTATTATACCTGGTCTCCTTATAGAACGGGTATGGTTTACCTATTTGCAACGTATGAATCTAGGGGCCGTATTGACTATAAATTAGGGCCCTATAATATAATAATAAAACGCTGTTAATTTCAAGTATATAATAAAAAATATCTGTACATTGGGTTTATATACAAAGAAAAAATTACAAATCGTGTGGCAACATGTGTAGTGGATACATATAGATATATAAAGCTAATTTATTTGTAATACACAATAAAATTTTTATGTGTCACCGCATTTCATAAATCGTCTGTGATTGAGTCGTCTTGCAAATCGGTGTCTGTGTCTGAATCGTATTGCAAATTTATAATCAAAGGTGCTACTATTTTGTACATGCGCATATATTCGTCCTCTTTTGCTATTGCGTGTTTAACAGCATTTTTCCAATTTACAGCAGTTACATATTCCATAGCATTTGTTATGTGTGTTACACTCCTTTCACTCCTTTCGGTGTGTTTGATTTGTTCGTCTTATGGTATTTTTCAGTTGGGCCCATATCAATTCAATGGGATTGAAAATGCAATGGTATGGTGGTGAACGAAAAATTGTATGTTCTGCTTCTTTGGCTCTGTTATCCACATAATAATCCTTTAAATATTCTTTTGTCTTCATCACCTCTATTAATTGTTTTTTTGTATAATGATCCTCAAAATATAAATCATTTGCTTCTAAAAATGTTTCAATATCTTTATTATTATTACATTTTGTAGGAACTTTGGTTTTCTGTCGAGAATGATACGGAGCGTTGTCCATCACTATCACACTATCTTTTGGTAAATTTGGCAGCAAAGTGTCACAAAACCATTCTTCAAATAAAGATGAGGTCATATCTTCATGGTAATCTATACTTGAGGATTTAACATTTTTAGCAGATAATAGCGGCTGTCCGATCCATCCTTTTTCTGACCCAGCATGAATAATGATTATTCTCTTCCCTCTCCAAACCGGCGCGTCCAACTGACACATACTTGAACTATCCACCCAACCTTTGCAAATTGTGTCATGGGTGTCATACCACGTCTCGTCTAAATATCATATTAATCGTCCATCCTGTCTATACCTTCTAATTGCTGTTAAGTATTGATATCGAAGTTTCTGTAACCTCGGGCTTTCCATAATTGTGCGACGTTTGTCTATAGTGCCAAACTTAAAACCAGCTTTCTTTAGCGTCCGCCACAAGGTTGCTTTAGAAAACTGAATATTTATACTCTCATCACTGATTCTTTTATGTAAGCAGTCAAGTGTAGATACAACATTTCCTCTGTAGAAGAAGTATTCTTGCTGCCTAACAGTATCAATTTCATACTCTTCAATTTTTCTCGGTGCTCCTTTGTCACTTCTTTGCTTTCGAGGCCCTGCGTTATTCTTAATTATTTTATATATTGTTCCAAAATGCACCTTGGATAATTGCGACGTTCGTTGAATGTTCTGGGTTTGTAGTTCGTTATTTTCTTCCATCAGGGTATGATAGACATTGAAAATTATCTGTTTTGCATCTTCTGATATATGCTTCCTCTGTCGTGCTCCAACAGTATTATCACTATCCACATCATAATTACTAACACTTTCAGCAATAGGTCGCCAAATGTTCGTTAAGTAAAGAGAGAAAAATAAATATGTATATAGCAGTAAAGATTAACAATAAATGATAGATAGACTCAATATTAGATGTAATATATATCATCTCTCCTAACTATATTTACTTAAATTTTGATAAATATAAGCACTTATTTCTTCTAAATTGTAATTTAATGACTATTTAACTATATATAATAACTATATATTCAAATTAACAACTGTTGGTACTTATATTATTATTAAATTTTATTTCATCTAAATTGCAGTAATTACAATTTACTTAAATTTTGTCATTACGGACCTCAGCAGTTTGTTTGCGTAAAAGATAATTGTATTGAGCGGCCAGGTAGTTATTGCCGCAGGTGGTGAAATAAAAGCATTAGAGCCGTTCAAAGTTATATTCTTATAATTTGAAATAAACTATACAAGTATGGCAATTATGTGAAATGGTTTGAAAGTACAGTTAGTAGACGATACTCTTAAGTATATGCTTATTAATATGTGTCTGTTAGGCGAATATAGTTAGAAATACACATACATTTGCCTATGTGTAATTCTATAAAAAAGAATTGTCAATGCATTGGCGGCATAGTAGTCAACCAGTTATACACCAGTGAATGCTTAAACCTTAAATTATTTTGCCCATGGAAAATTTTTTTTAATGTCAATTATTTGTGCTTTTATTCATACATGAATCTTAAATTAAATACATTTTATTGAAAAGTAGATAATTTATTTAAATTATGAATAAATACAATAAAGATGAAAGCAATGATAATGTGGTACCAACAGAATAATAGTTTAAGAACGGTCTTATACATATTTTTCGTTAATTATCCTAACAGGCTTATACCTTGTGCGAAAAAAAATTTAAATATTTTTAACAAATTCAAAGAAGATGGTTGTTTTCTAAATTCCCACAAAAAAAACAATCACGTGTTAACATGAACATCTTGAGTTATGTAGAGAGAGGAACGGTTTTTAGGCCAGGTATTTTGGTGAATCGTACAATTCGGTGTTCAAAAGGCTGATAGAATTCAAGATATCAAGTCATCAAGCCGATTGTGTAAATCGAGATTTACACAATCGAAAACTATCGATGTTTTTCAGGCACTATCGATAGTATTTCTTTAAGGATGAAATATAACTAAGATAGTAAAATTACTGTATCAAAAAAAGGTAGAAAATATGAAAGCGTTGATATTAAAAAAGTACAAATAGATTTTACCATTTTATGAGATTATAGAACGTTCTCTCATTACATCATACTTCTACGAATTACCGAACGTAACCCACATATTGGTGGCATTTCAGTAACATGATAAAATAATGTACACGTTAAACAAATAACACTTCGTTATATCTTACGAATGGTTTTATAAAATAGAGAAATTTATCTTAAAAAGTAGTAGAAATCCAATGGTATGAAGTCTAAAAGAGTTTTAAACAGTATAGTGTCCTATATCTTATCTATGGGTGTAATGCGTAACTTAAAATACTTATTAGAAAATAAAACACTTGGCTTAGTTTCACGACTTCTTTAATTAGATATACTAACAATTGTTTCGGCTATTAGGCCATTATCAAAGAGCTATCTAAAACTAAACTTACTCTACTTAAGGTTAACTTATATACCTGTGTTCATTATGGGTGGGAGAATGAGGGTAATTGATATTTAAAATTGCATCGATATAGGGGGTATTTATGAATTCTAATTGTGTGTTTGTGATAACTCGATTTTGTTTTTGGGCTTTTTTAATTTAAAAAATCTCTAATATATTTAACTTTTTACTACATTATGAATGAGGTTACAGCTCTTTATATCGGGTAAGTGGTTCTGGTCTATACAATGTTCTGCGAACCCTGTGTGTTTAACACTATATTTTCTAAAATGTTCTGTTAACCGTTTATTAATACATCTGCCACTCTGTCCGATATAAATAGCTTCACAATTCTGGCATTTTATGGAATATACTCCTGATTTATCTAAGTTATCTATTTTATCTTTAGTATTATTCAACAATGTACCTAAATTTACTTTATTTATATCGGACAGAGTGGCAGATGTATTAATAAACGGTTAACAGAACATATTAGAGATATAAAATATAGTGTTAAACACACAGGGTTCGCAGAACATTGTATAGACCAGAACCACTTACCCGATATAAAGAGCTGTAACCTCATTCATAATGTAGTAAAAAGTAAAAAGTTAAATATATTAGAGATTTTTGAAATTAAAAAAGCCCAAAAACAAAATCGAGTTATCACAAACACACAATTAGAATTCATAAATACCCCCTATATCGATGCAATTTTAAATATCAATTACCCTCATTCTCCCACCCATAATGAACACAGGTATATAAGTTAACCTTAAGTAGAGTAAGTTTAGTTTTATATAGCTCTTTGATAATGGCCTAATAGCCGAAACAATTGTTAGTATATCTAATTAAAGAAGTCGTGAAACTAAGCCAAGTGTTTTATTTTCTAATAATTAATCAAGTTATTACAAGAATGTTTCACCAAGAAATATCTGCGAAATCAACCAATGAAATTAAAATACTTTACTGGTGTATAACTTGTTGTCTATTATGCCGCTAATGCATTGACAATTTTTTTCTTTAGAATTACACATGGGGAAATGTATGTGTAATGCTAAAAAAGAACCCGGTATAGTTAAAAATATATTCATGCCACAAGAATTACTCAAGTTATTTTTGGAATCTTGTTACCTTCATTTTGATTTTATTAAGCATCGGTAGTTTATTTTTAAAAAAGAAACTGCACAATTTGTCTTATAGCATTTTTTAACAGATTCGTCAAATTCCTGAAGTTCTTAATGTCTGCTGTGCAGATTCTTTAAGTAATTATTAATAAATGACTGGGTATTGATATTAAATGGAAGTTATTACAGTAATAAGAAAAATTTTCCTAATAGAGAAAGATGAAATTCTGGAACAGAAGAAAATATCTTGTGTCAATGACAGTATAGACGGTCGAGCAATATTATAAATAGATAAAACATGTTTAAGCGAAATCTATACAAAAAATTTTGGTTCTATGCAAACATATGAATGCACGACAAGTTTTTTCTGCAGAAATATTCACAGGATTAAGAAATATAACTGGAGTAAAGGCAGGTGGTTAATAACTAATAAACTCATATAGGATCTGAGTTAGGGTTTGTGGATTGCTGTTCTTTTTGAAGGCAACAAGACAGAACGGACTCCCACGATGAAATTAATAGTAGGTACAATTTTCGAGGATTGGTTTACAAAGACATTGCCTAAGTTACAACACAATTGGATCACTCCTTGTGTTGAGACAAATTATGCATGAAAAAGTCTAATATTGAATACGTAACCTTGATAGATAAACCAAACAATTGAGCTATAGTTTTTTTCATTGGGTTCAATTTTATCTACAAAGTTGTGCGTAATTTCTGCAGACATATTAGGTACAACAATTTCATTGAAAATAAACTCAGGAAAGTTTATCATAGCTAGGAAAATAATTGAAAGAAATTTCTGGAAAGTATTGGGAGTAAAATTATGGTTCCCATTTGAGAATGTGCTTTTTATTCAATTTTAAAAATCATCGGTTCTATCTTTGCATTTCTGTCCTGAATTTATACATGTTAAATTAAAATAAAAACATCTAATAAAAGACAATGCATATTTAAATATGCTCTCATATATACTGTTACAATTACTAAAATGTCGACAGAATATTTTCCATCTTGTTTCCGTTGTTATAAAGAAACTAATATTTTTTAAGTAAATTATTCCCTGATTGGTCAATATAAACCAATATAAATACAAATTTCTACATTAATTATTAATTTCTATATTTACTGTTATATCTTATCTACAATATTATATTTCTACGATGTTCAATCATAAAACTACTCTAGAAAAATTATTATCAGTAATACGAACAAAATATACACAATAATATACGTTATGATTAAAGCTGCCTATTTGGATTACGATTTGATAAATACGTAACTGCGTTTAACTTAGAATTGGAATTCTAGCACTATTTAACTTAAAATTTATAATTTACAATTAAACACGAATCAGTAAATATTAAAAACTGCATTGAGCGCGGCTAAACATCTGCATCATGGCATATGTCTCCACAGTCGGTTGTTTGAGGGATGTCCGCAGCGGTGAAAAAATGTTTTTATATAAAGAGAACGCGTGTTGGACATCCAACGATGTAACATTTGCATAAGCGAATATATGCGTAGAATCACTGTTATTATAAATCTGTCGTAATTTAGCCAAACCAACATTTTTTCTTAATTCACAATTCCATTTTTCTGTGACACAAACACTTTTTTCGTCATTTAACGACAGTAGCACTATATGCACGTCATCTATTATTTGTAAAGACTCCGCTAAAGATAACGAACTATTTTCCAATTTTTTTATAGCATTCGCTATGGCTTGATAATTATTATAAATGGTTTGCAAATCGGCTTCAATTTCAGCATCTTCAAACTTGATCTGAATTTCCTGAATTGACGTTGTTTCTTTAGAGTCAAATTTTAAAACCAGGGATTTTATTTTTTGAAAATGTTCGTGATAATAAAAAGCTGCTTGTAACCATCGCGTAGGAACTGGCTGTGGAGGTTGTGGAATGTTTGGACACTCTTCAAGAAATTTGTGAATTCGTTTGGTCGATTTGTAAAATACTGCTTTAGTCTGTATAATTAGTGCGTTTACATTTGGATAATCGTTACGAATAGTTTCTGTCACAAGATGTAACGCTTGGAGTAGACACGTAACGTGTATTAAATTAGGACAGATGTTTTCCAGAAGACGACCTGTACGAACCATGGTTGAGCCACTACCAGTAACAAACATTAACATTTGTTCAGTAGAAATCTGAAATTGTTGTAAAGTTTCTAGCACTAACTCTTTAATCCTTTCACCAGTACATTCTTGCAATATTTTACTAGCAACTAAATACGGAGGTGACGGTTCAAGTGGATTCATAGTACGTATTATAATATTGACAATAGAGTTTCTATTAGAATCCGTATTTTCATCCACCGCTAACCACAACTTCTTATTGCTGGTTTGAGCAATAATATTGTTTTCAATTCTTTCGCGCACATGTGGTAGATACCTTTGCAAAGTTGTCCGACTTGGCAATTTCCCATGTGTATTATATTTTTTCCAAAAGTCCCGAAACGGCTGTTTTTGAACTGTTGTAAACGGTAAATTACACGCACTCAACATAAATACCAAATCGAAAAGAAACTCGATGAATGGTCTGTTGCCAGTTTTTTTATATTGGTGGGCTGCACTGTTCATATGTCGATCGCACATTTGCCTCTTCCAGCAGAGAAGTTTTTTATTACACACTAAACATATCACATGTGAACCATTGTACTTTAAATCTGGATAATCGGAAATGCATTTTCTAATAGTACCACCAAACAAGTTGCTCTTACGCGGTAAATTATTATGAGACATAATTACATATTCAATGGTGACCGCAAATGCAATATCCGATACACACTCACCCGAATCTGATTAATAATGCTGCTTTCTGTAATGCTTTGTAACTTTACCCAATAGCCTTGAAGCGACGCTAGTGAATTGTAATCGAGAATAGACAGCCTTAATTTTATATACGATTATGAACATGTTAGGCGCGTTTGTTTACGTCTAATTTTTGCTGACAAATATACATTACCAGAAGCGCAAACCATTTTCGCTAAATAAAGTATACTTCAATACATAATTTTACATTTTCACTGCTTTACTGCTTAATATAAAATTTATATTTAATATTTATTAAACATTTACAGTTCATATAATTTATGCGAAACGACAAAATGAACTTTCTTCTCAGTAATTAATAAGCAAATACTCTTTTTCGATAACACAGAATGTTTATATTAACGTAAACGAAAAGAATACAACACTAACAAAAATATGTAAAATAACCTCTTACCTCATTGTTATCATGTAATTTCACAATGCGTGTATCTTCTACTATGTAAAATATGCGAAAAAAATGGAAAAATATCTTAAGTACTTAATTAGAAGACAATTAAATAAAAAATGGTGAACGAACACAAATAAATGTATTTTTGTCAACCGCCATTACTAAATGTCAATTTATGTCAAGCAATGTGCGCTAGTTGGTCCTCGGTAAAACAGATATCTGTTCGATACTTGAGAGGAGTAATGCGAACATTTTTTAATGGAGGTTAGTTTCGCAATTGTATTATAGATGTCCGGTCAGTGGAAATGTAAGTAACTTTTTAAATTTAAACATAACTAGTTTTGTTCATAGAAAAATTATTGATTAATCTTTTATGGCTTTTAAAATTTTACGCATTTGTGTCTATTCTAATAGAAATTTGTTTCAAAATACGTCTGTTTTGGGAAGTGTTAGAGGTAGGTTTAAAAGTATTATATTTAATAATACATTATTTATTATTATATACACAATGAAGTTTTAACTGCATTTAAACAACCTTTATCAAAATATTCCTAATGTAAATGTATATACATGTAATTGCGCCCAAAATAATAGTAAGGTAGTATATTTTATATAGTTGGCCGGTATAATCCCTTTAATGAAGTGTTGTTCAAATTTCTAGCCAAGTTAAGGCATTTCAATTGGAAACCTCTAAGTAGGAATCCAAATTGGAATTTAACAAGCAGCTCAAGAAATACTTATACTATTACTATTACTATGACTTATATTACCTATTAGGTCAGTAAATATTAGAAACTTATAAAGCTAATTTTTGTACTCGCTTATCAAAACCTGTCATTTCACGATTCGATTTGGGTGCGTAAAAAGTCACTTTACGCACGAGTGCGTAAAAGTAAATTGGTACTTCCTGGAACTTGATTAATTTAGTGACATTTTAAAATCATAAATCCCTAACCTTAATAATATGCTACCCAGTTCGTTGTTTTTCTATGAAAATAAAAGGAAATGAAATAGAAATTGTTATATTTGGAAGGTATGTAATTCAATGTCAGAACAGCAACAAATATTATTTTTTAAATTTATAGAAAACTAAAAAAAAAATTGTCAGAAGTGGGATTCGAACCCACGCCCTCAGAGATGACCAGAACGCTCGATAAGCCGTATAACGGGCAAGCTAAACCTTGAGTCTGGCGCCTTAGACCGCTCGGCCATACTGACACACACTAGTAATACTGTTAAAAAGACTTATAAATATACAAATTTTGAAATTATATTTGTATTTTATATAAATATTATTATTGTTTATAGTTCTCGTACAAAAAATATTGTACAAACTTCGTGCGTGAAACATTTCGCGAATTCGTGTCCATAAAGCGCTCGCCTGCGGCTCGCGCTTTAAACTGGTCACTCATTCGCGAAATATGATTTCACGCACTTGGTTCGTAAATAACTATTACACATGAATAAAAGGTTAGTCTTGTCTTTGATGTGATTTTAGCGTGTTGTTAGTTTTATGTTACTTATTATTTTGCCCGCAATTAGATGTGATTATAAAATGAAAGTACTACATAAATAAAATTATACTTACTCATTAGTTCTTAAATGAATAAACATATTAGATTGGTGTTTTTTTAATGCTAATCAATAAAATGGATTCTGTGGTCTATTCATTCTTAAAATAATATATGAAAGTCATAATTATAATAAGTAAATTTACAAAAATATGAAACACTACTTATAATGTAATTAAAATAAATACTAACATAGTATACAAGTAACACTCGATGTAATGGAAAAATATTGAAACTTTAATATCACATGTATATTTAGGTATATTTGCTGGTTCATTTGTCTGGATTAACAATATTTCTGGGTAGTGCCTGATAACTATTCTATTTTGACAACTACAGAATTAACAGAATGGTTCTTTATATTAAAATTATAGATCGATCTACTAAATATAAACATCTAGGTTGCAGTTTGTTTTGTTTAATAAGACATTTTCTAATATTTTATTATTTTTATGTACATGTTTTAAATATACACTGGATTCCATAAGTAAGAAACGATTTCCGTAATTGTTTTACCCCTTATTTGGTCGCATTTTTTACAAAGTCAAAAGTAAATAAATTTTCATTTCACATGTAAATTTTTTTATAGAAGTTCTTACATTTTATATCCATGATCGGTAAATCGATACGCTTTTCTACACCGTGTTTATTTAATCTATTCAAGTGTCCCGTATCGTTATGTTCAAATTTTAGGAGTGTAAAGTGGACTTCATTTCAAGTAACAAAAACGCAAAACTTGTATATTCATTTTTATTTATTTCAAAGTTACAGATCTACGAATGTGATTGTCAGACCATGAAAAAAAAAATAAATAAACACGTGTCGTAGTGCATACAGTAATTTCTTGGAGATCTACAAAAAAGAGTACTGGAAATTGATTTATGATAAAGAAGGTTCTTACTTATATCGTAAGTGCTGAACCATGAATATCGTACAATAAACAAATGTTCAGATGACTGTTAACGTTGCATTTTTTAATAAAGGATTACATTACGTTTCAGTTCATACAACAGCTTATTAGTGAGTGGACAGGATTTCTTTATTCAAAATGCCTTACCGATTTTCTTTTCAAGAGTATGCGGACATGCATTTTGTGTATGGTTACTGTAACGGCAGTGCACGTCAAGCAGTTATTGAATACCGACATCGGTTTTCCAATAGGCGCATTCCTCATTACAGAACGTTTCTGGAAGTACACAGACAATTTCGGGAGAGGAGTTTTCGACCGAGGAGTAAATTTGCCAGCAGACTTAGAGGAAGAAGCAGTAGCTATTGTTACAAGGCATCCAACTCTCAGTGTACGTCGAATCGCTAGACAACTAGGAGTGCCACGAACGACAGTTTGGCGAGGGCTTATATCCATATCACTATCGCAGGGGACACGGTTTGCTTGAGGCAGACCACTATGCTCGTCTAGTTTATTCTACCTGGATATTAAGACAGTCATGGCTTCATTTTAATTTCTGCAGAACAGTCCTCTGGACAGATGAATCTACGTTCACGAGAAGTGGTTTTAGAAATCTGAGAAACCTGCAGAGGTGGTCATCAGAAAATCCCAAAGCTATACGCCCATCTAAATTTCAACATGAATTTTCTATTAACGTTTGGGCAGCCCTAATCGATGACTTGTTGATTGGTCCTGTCGTTCTTCCTGGGAGGTTAAATGCGGACAATTACCTTCAATTTATTTTTGACGAACTGCCAGGTCTTTTAGAGGATGTCCCACTGAATGTTCGACGAGACATGTGGTTTCACATGGATGGGGTACCACCACATTTCGGAATTGGTGTCCGAAATTGGGTTAACGTCAATTATCCAAGATGGATTGGTCGAGGTGGTCCTGTTGCATGGCCACCTAGAGGGATCACCCGATGTTAATCCCCTTGACTTTTATTTATGGGGGTACATGACAAATTTAGTCTACGCGCAAGTTTCGGACACAAGAGAAGAGTTGTTGGATCGTATTCACCTGGCTGCCGAGCAAATCCGACAAAACAAGTATGAATACTTCTTCTGTTGGCTTACGGGCACAAGCCTTCATTCAACAAGGAGATGGATATTTCGAAGATATTATTAATTGAGCTTTTTTAAATAAAATCAGTTTTTATTGACTTTGGGATTCAGTGGCGGCTCTTGATGACGTACGATGTGCGCTGCTGCACGGATGAGACTACTTCGAACTATTTCGGAAGATTTCGGTACGGTTACTTGCTTCTCTGTATATATGAAAGCTTAAACGAAGCAGTCTCATCCGTGCAGCAGCGCACATCGTACGTCATCAAGAGCCGCCACTGTTGGGATTACATTTTTTGTCATGATCTGACAATCACATTCATAGATCTGTAACTTTGAAACAAATAAAAATGAATATACAAGTTTTGCGTTTTTGTTACTTGGAATGGAGACTACTTTACAGTTCTAAAATTTGAACATAACGATACGGGACATCTTGTATATGCTATTTGGCAATACTGAATTTTTTCAGATTCTTTTTAATAGCTTATTGATTGGTTAACTAGAAAAAAATACAGTTGCGGCAAGTAGTTATCTAAAAATGTATGGATTTTAAGAAAAATGGGAACGGTAAATATTTTTTCCGCCTTTACTATGTTAAAAAAACATAACTGAGTTACTATCGAAGACGTAACATTAGTCATAACGACCTATGGGAATCAAATATGTACGTATTGAACAATGATAAAAAGATAATATAGAGAAAGAAAAACAATCGCTATGGTGTATGTTGTGTTGCATATTCGACTCAATTACGAATTCATTCATCACGGCCGTTTACAGCCAATTTGACAGTTGACAATATCAGTCACTGTCAAAATATTAAAAAATTGTGAATTCGTTTCTTTTCTTAATCTTTACAACGGGTGATAGTGAAAGCGAGAATGATATTATGTTCAAGAACACTCCCTCAGATTGTGAACAAACTGCTACCTCCACAACAAAGCAGTTACTCCTAGAAAAATGCAAGTTGCGATATAACAGAATGTATTCAGTATTTAAATTGTGGTCGAAATCGAAGTACACCTGTAAAATCAGCGAAAATACGGTTTCGGCGTTCTTTACTGAAAAATCAAAAGTTTGGAATTCATCTTCGTTGTGGTGCGGGCAAAAAATAAGTAACTGTATCTTGTTTTGCTTAATAAAGCTTTCCTCGTACATTTTGCGGCTATTTAATTTCAGTAACTACTTTTGTGTTATTTTTTTGAGTAAAAATTATAGTGCAGGCGAAAAAGTGTTGTACGCAACACGGGAGCAAAGTAATATCACAGTTTAGAGATGGTTACACTCTCGAGAAATATAAGGGAAAATATCTATGTACACATAAGGTGATTGTGGTGCTTTTCTGGCGTAACGTTGCACGAAGAATTTAATGGTTTTCGACCAAAAAATCTTATATAAATAAAATCCTGAATTTTAGGTTATATCACCTCGGGATTAAATGAACACAGTGTCGTTACTTTTTCTATGACTAAAATTTTAATTCTGATTGTCCATTGTTATCTTTGCTTCGTGTGTTTATCCCCGTATTTTTAAGCATAAATTAAAGAAAAGCAGGTTTCACTTTTGACACTTTTAACTCTAAATAATAATTACTTTACGATAGGTGGCGAGACAAAAAATTATTGGAAACGAAATGATGGATTAATTTGTCAAGTAACGATCCGAAATAACCGAATAACTACTATATAAACTTGGTTATTTAATTGCATAATAATAATAATACTAGTAAATATTCAACAAAAGTTACACTAAGATAACTATATACCAGGATTCAGATGTATTTAGAAATCAAATTATGAAGGAAAAATTTATTGAAGTTAGTGAAACATATTGAAGCGTCGCTAAAGGAAGAAATAGTACAAAGGAGATGGTTCCAATTTGGAAACTGAAACGATTACAGACGTCTTATTCACTAGATTCGATCATGTATTTGATATATATATATATAAGAAATTAAAATTTATTTCTTATTTATTTTATTGGCCGTGTGCATAATATTAAAATAATAAGCTTTTTTTGGTTTAGCGACCTTTATTGAAAATTCAATTTATTTAAAAAATCTAAATTACTTGAAAAAACTTGATTATACCAAAAAAAAGTCGAAACGTCGTTATTTAAATAAATTGAATTTTCAATAAAGGTCGCTAAACCAAAAGAAGCTTATTATTTTAATATATATATATATATATATATATATATATATATATATATCAGGAAACATTCTTCGCTAAAATTTTTATGACATGGCTTATTGACAACAGAACACAGAACGAATTACGGAAACTATTTCTTATTTTAGGGATACAGTGCGCGGTTTTTAATAACCAGCTTTTGGGGTCCCTTGTTTATTATAATTATAATATATATATATATATACTGACAGTTGATTCTGCTATTCCAAGCTCGCAGCAGGAAAAGATAAGAATAATTACTACAATCACAAGGCTATTGGTAGAAATAAGGTACTTACATGAACGCAGTTAGAACGAACGAAAACATCCCCTTGCTACCTGTTAAGATAGTAGTAGACATGCACACATACATATATTGTTAGGTAAAGTCAGATATTTCTGTCATAAATAAGGTATTTACATGAACGCAATTTTAATGAACGAAAACCTCCCCTTGTTACCTGCTAAGATAGAAATAAACATGCACACATACAAATACAGCCTTTGAAAGCCTTTGAGCCTTTGAAAGAAAAAGACAACGTATGAAAAATGGAAAGATGTAATTATATAGAATAGAAATAAAACTATTGGTTAAAATCTTCACTTTTTCAATACGTAAAATCTAAGAAAATCTAAGAATTTACACAAATATTGTGGTTAGCGTAATTTTTTTCTAGGAAATTTCTTCGAAATTTTTCCTAGAAACTTTTTCGAGATTCTTTCTATCTAGAAATTGATTTTTTCTAGAAATTTTTTTCGTTTTCTAGGAAATTTCTTCGAGATTTTTTCTAGGAACTTTTTTCGAGAGATTCTTTCTAGCAGTTTTTATACGCGGAATTTCTTCTAGGAATTTTTCTCGTAATTCTTTTCTAGGAAATTTCTTCGATATTTTTTCTAGAAACTTCTTTCGTTCTTTCTATCTAGGAATTTTTTTTTCGCGATTTTTTCTAGGAATTTTCTCGTATTCTAGGAAATTTCTTCGAGATTTTTTCTAGGAACTTCTTTCGTTCTTTCTATGGAATTTTTCTTTCGCGATTTTTTCTAGGAATTTTTCTCGTTGGAAATTTCTTCGAGATTTTTTCTAGGAACTTTTTTCGAGAGATTCTTTCTAGCAGTTTTTATACGCGGAATTTCTTCTAGGAATTTTTCTCGTAATTTTTTTCTAGGAAATTTCTTCGATATTTTTTCTAGAAACTTCTTTCGTTCTTCCTATCTAGGAATTTTTTTCGCGATTTTTTCTAGGAATTTTTTCGTTTTCTAGGAAATTTCTTCGAGATTTTTTCTAGGAACTTTTTTCGAGAGATTCTTTCTATCAGTTTTTATACGCGGAATTTCTTCTAGGAATTTTTCTCTAATTTTTTTCTAGGAAATTTGTTCGAGATTTTTTCTAGGAATTTTTTCGCGATTTTTTCTAGGAATTTTTTTCGTGATTTTTTCTAGGAATTTTTCTCGCGATTTTTCTAGGAAATTTCTTCGAGATTTTTTTCTAGGAACTTTTTTCGAGAGATTCTTTCTAGCAGCTTTTGTACGCGGAATTTCTTCTAGGAATTTTTCTCCTAATTTTTTTCTATGAAATTTTCTTCGAGATTTTTCTAGGAAATTTGTTCGAGATTTTTTCTAGGAACTTTGTTCGAGATCTTTCTAGGAATTTTCTTCGCGATTTTTCTAGGAATTTTTTTCGATGTTTTTTCTTCGAATTTGTTTGGTGATTTTTTCAAGGAAATTTTTGGATTTTTTTCTAGGAAGTTTTGCGAAATTTCTTAGAATTTTATTACGATTTTTTCTAGGAAATTTGTTGGAATTTCTATCTAGGAATTTTTTCAGAATCTTTTTCTGGGTTTCGTTTGGATTTTCTTTTAGGAAAATTTATAAAAGTATAAAAGTTAATAATTATATTAATACCTGTACAAACATATCTTTTGCCCTCAAATATTATGTGACTTTATTACTATTATTACATACAGTGCGTCCATAAAGTATGGACACAAGCCCGTAGTAACGTTATTGTGCATTATTTTAAAAAATGCAAAGATATGTCGATAATTGATAATTTTTTGAAATGTCAACCCCATTTTTTTATGGATTTTGAAAGCTTTTACAGTTCTTTATTCGATGACGTAAAAATTTTGGTATGTCACATTTTTGAGTAAATTGTGTTCTAATTCTAAGTTTTATTCTTGACATTTTCAGTATCAAATTTATAACAAATGCTCAAAATGTTTTCCTTCATTTTGTTGCCAAAATCCTAAGCGATGATAAATTCCATTTCGCACATTCTGTAATATTTCGGGAGTGATTAGTCTGGTTTCGTAGATGATGCGTTGTCGTAAAACGTCCAAATTTTCCGATTGTGTCGTATAGATTTTTGATTTTAAGTAATCCCACAAGAAGAAGTCCAACGGGGTTAAATCTGGCGATCTAGCTGGCTATTCAATTGCCCCTCTTCTTCCAATCCATCTGTTAGGAAATGTATTATTGAGGTATTGCCTTACAGGTAGCGTATAGAGGAGCACTATTCTGTTGATACCAAATTCTACGATCTGGCAAATGTGGATCCTCATTATTTGGAAAAAAGAACCGCTAAAACGGGTACCAATTCATTTCTCAAAAAATTCAAGTATATTTCCCCAGTCAAGTTTCCATCAAAGAAAAACGGTCGCACAATGTGATCGCCGATAATCTCTGCCCATACATTTAGTTTTTGCGGGTATTGGGTATGTGTCTCTTGCATCCAATGAGGATTATCAATCGATCAAAATCGGCAATTTTGTCTATTCACAGTGCCCTTCAATGTGAAAGTCGTTTCGTCAGAAAACAAAATGTTTAAGAGAAATAGAGGGTCATTATCACAAATTTGCATCAACCGTTCACAATATTCCAAACGCCGATCAAAATCGTCCTCAGACAACTCTTGAACTAAATTCATTTTATAGGGATGATACTTTGATTTATGCAAAAGTTTCCCAACTCTACCCTTTCTTACGTCAAATTCTCGACTAAGTTGCCGTGTGCTTGTGTGAGGACGTTCTTGAACTGTTAACAAAATGTCAACTTGAGTGTCTAGGGCCGTTGATGGACGTTGACTTTGGTTTACCTCGAACGAATCCTTCTTCCAAAAATTTTCTGTGGATTTTACTTACAGTTGAAAAACCGATAGGGTCCAGTTCGGGATGCGTTTCATTAAACAACTCGCGACTTGCCTAACATTTCGACGTCTATCTCCAAACCCAATCATTATGAGCACCCACTTTTTTAATACAGAATTTACACAAATATTGTAGGTAGTGAGAAAATGTGGTACATCTTGTGTAAATTCTTAGATTTTTTTTAAAAACGTAAAATAATACTAACCTTGTTGATTTTATAATTTTAATTTAGTTTGTAACGTGCTCTTTAGCTGTAAGTTACCTGACGCAGCCGCTGTGCTGGCGAAACAATTGCCGATTTACACTTACGTATTACACAAGTAAAGATTTTAACCATTGGTTTTATTTGTATTTTAAATTATGGATCTTCATCAAATAAAAGCCAAATCAATTCAAGTAATTATATATAATATGAATCCGAAATAAGTGTAAGTCAATTACGATGTAAACCCTAAAATTAAAAACCTCCTGAAAATTGTATCGAGTTCCACCTATGAATAAATACCTTCATTGAAGTAACACACACACATACGCGACAGCTTATGTTTGCATACGTAACAACTGTCGATATTATAAGAAGCTATAGAACCTCAAGTTCAATAATCTCGTACAAAATCAGCTATTTATACATTCAAGTCATTTATTATAAATTAAGATGTGTGTTACATTAATTTACAAACCCATTTTAAAAATAATTCTTAAAATAATTTGTGGAACTTTTAGAACTGACATTATTTCATGTGTATCTCGTGAATGTTTTTTTTTTGTTACCAGAAGTAAGAAATATAAAATATTAACATGGGTTCAGAATACTGCTATTGAATTTAGACTCTGCAATGTTTATGTTTATAGAAACGTTAGAGGATAACATTGTGTATAAGTTTTGTATGGTAAGGGTTCGATAACCTGCTACAAAAGTCAACTGAAAATTTATCTTGAATTTTTAAACACGATGTATTAAAATAATATGTAAGATGTGTGTTCTACGGGCATTTAACGGCCAATTTTGTAATAATCTATGTTTAATCGAAAATGTAAATGTAAATTGTATCGAAAGTACGTAACGATCACTAACTAGACAAAATTTAGATCGACAATAGTAAAACTATTCTTCTTGTTATTATGGATCAGTTTTAAGATATCGTCTGTGATACTTTTTATAATATAGTCGGTCGCACAGTGGCGTGACAAAAATTTTTTAAATATCTTTGTAACTTTTTTCTCGCTTATGTTAGGGAATTTTGGCAAAATATTTTGGATTGATATTCTATATAATTGCATCTTTCTATTTTTCATACTTTATCTTTTTATTTAAAGAACACCGGTACATGATGAGCAAAATCAGGTATTTCCCTCATAGCTATAATTAATTGATACGCATCGAGTGATTTGTATTTATTTTTAGGCCATTGTATCTGAAAAGCATATTTACATCACACGTCACGTTCCGCTTGATAGCTATAACTTTGTGTATGTAGTATGTTAGTTACATCGTTCTGTTTCTATCGTGTTAAATGCACCAAGAAGGGAACAATGCATATTCAAACTTATCGACACATTATTTCTGATTCTAAGTGGAGTTGTGAAATTAGTCAAATTAGCTAAGTAGTAGTGTTTTTGACGCTGATTGCAATCTTACAAACAGATCATTCGATTGTTTGCGGGAACAATTGATTAAAGTAGTAGTCCTTAAATTTACTTTAAATAATTCGATATTTTGAGAAATATAATGATGTTTGAGGAAAGGGCTTGACAGCAATATTAAGACTATGCGGGGTATTTATTTGAAATGTTAATTTTATTTTCAATGTAAAATATCAATTATCCACGAATATAATTTTGATCGTCCCTCCTATGTAGCCAGTTTTATTTACATATGTACGCTGTTAGTCGACTGAGTTGGTGTCCTCGACTAACCCTACTATTTTAAATGCATACGATCGTTTAGCGAATTAGATCGAAGTTCGTCGCCGCTTAAAGACTATTCTGGGTCAACAGTTCACTTAGTATCGTTCTTGTTTTGTTAATGGATATAGCAGACGGTTTTTGATGAGATGTATTGATAAAGTTAACGTAAATAATATAATATTCGATTTGTTTTATTAAATTCTATTACATTTCTCTAATAATATTGTTTTGGTATACTACTTACACCATTATCAAATTGGTTTACTCAACTAAATACAAGAGCGTAACTTTCTAGGTGTTTACATATTTTGTGCCCGTGTGTGGGAATTATTTTGATTATCTTATAATGTTATCTATTACAGGTGTATTTAACTGTTCTATTTGGGGATTTTCTGTGCTTATTTATATAAAAGTCATTTACAAACAAAGAAACTAAATTATTATGAACGTGTGATAATTTTGCAGATGACATAATTGATCTCAAGTTTAAATCTGTTTAAATATTTAATTAGTAATTACTATAATTTCATTAAAACACCCGAATATTTTAATCAACAATACCTTTTACTTCAAGTACCATATTGACCTATTTGTAAATTTGATCGGGTGTCGCCAATGTACTTTTTTGTGGTGTGTGTCCAATGTCTTAACTTTGGAGTTTGTCAAGACCTCAGGACCGTTTAGAGTGTATATGGTGTGTTTAAAGTGTGCCGTTGGTTTTTTATTACACCTTCTTGCCGTAAAATGTAGAAATGTATATTTGACTTTTAGTTCCACAACATTTAAGGATAACTGAAGCATTACCACGTATCCTCGACCAGTTGGGTTTTCGTTGTTCGACACTTTTACCACTTGCGCCATTCAGCCGATTTATTTGTTGCCATGCTCTACATATAGCGACCCAATGTCTTAGGTTGAGAGTCAACACCCTAGAACCGTTCATCATATATTCTGTCATTTATCATGGTTCATATTTTAACATTTTAAATTTGTTTATTTGCAGTCAATTATGGCTTCTACAATTGAGCGCAAAAAGGTTTATGTATTTTTATTTATTTTCAAATTTTTGAATCAATGGTTTTGTACAATTGCGATGCGAAACATCTTCTGCAAAGTGCATATATCGTGGACATACCGATCTTGAGAACAAAAGCGTTTTTGCCGTTATATTAATGAAAAAAAAATGTTTCATCATATTTTGATTTAGAGTATAAAATATTAATGTAATAATCATCATTGGGCTAATGTAAATTCCCTTCTTCGTGTGTATTTATACCTACATAAGTGTTTAACCTAGGTAGGTAACCTACGAGAGCGGGTTAACTTATTCGCGCGACTGCCTAGAGTAGGTCGTGAAATAAGTGACTGACGGATGAAAACGTTAGAAATAGTATAATAGACAGTGGGCATTTCAAATAATATTTTGCACGAAGAACTTGATATGAGAAAGCTTTTGGCAAGATGGGTCCCGCGTTTATTGACGACTGAACAAAGACGTCTTCGCTATCAAATATCAGTGAACACAACAGATTTTTTGCGCCGATTTGTTACGTGTTTTGTGACGAAACATGGGTTCATTATTATACAGTCGAATCTAAAGAATAGTCGAAGATGTGGACCAAATGTGGAGAATCAACTCCAAGGAAAGTCAAGACATTTTTATCGGCGGGAAAGGTGATGGAATCGGTATTTTGGAATGCAAAAGGAATATTTTTGATAGACTATCTTACAAAGGGTAAGATGGGTAAGAGGTGAATATTACGCAACTATTTTAGATCGTTTGAAGACAGCTATCGCTGAAAAGTATCCAGGAATGACTAAGAAGAAAGTGCTTTTTCACTAAGATAATGCACAGTACAGTTGCGGCAAAAAAAATTGAAGAATCAAGGTTCGAATTAGTACCGCACCCCCCCCCCCCCACATTCACCAGACCTAGCATCATCTGACTTTCACCTGTTCTTTAAATTAAAAGATTTTCTTTTGTGCAAAAAATTTTGCACAAAAGAAAAGCTAATTTCAACGGTGGACGATTATTTTGCAGGGTTAGAAGAAAATCATTTTCGAGGCGGAATATAGAAACTTGAACACAGATGAACCAAATGTATTAATAGAAAAGTAAAA
Organism: Melolontha melolontha; assembly: GCA_935421215.2. Lineage (NCBI taxonomy): Eukaryota > Metazoa > Arthropoda > Insecta > Coleoptera > Scarabaeidae > Melolontha > Melolontha melolontha. The sequence continues at coordinate 252,849,021 of OW285235.1, read as the reverse complement.
TTTGTTACGACAACACCGAAACAAATAAAAGCAGGGAAGGCACCTAGTTTTGATGGCATTCATTCAGAATTTCTTAAGCATTATGGGAAATATATAAAAACATGGCTAGCCGTTTTCTTCACAGATATTCTTCAGACAGGTAATATTGTGTATGAAATGAAACGAGTTAAAATTGTAGCGATTTTAAAACCTGGTAAGCGAAGCGATAAACCACAAAGCTATCGGCTTATTCCTCTACTTAGCATGATGTATAAACTCTTCGAGAAGTTACTATATAATAAGAATCAGCCAAAATATTTTTGATTGTGCAGGCAGGTTTCCGGCAAAATCGTAGTTGTGCAGACCAGGTCCTTGTTTGACAACGTTCATGGAAGCTAGTTTTCAAAATTAACAGAAGACTTCAGCTGTATTTATTGACCTAACTGTGGTCTATGATACTATGTGGAGAGAGGGTGTAATATATAAACTTTTACGAGTTATTCCGTGCCTGAAAATTACTAATATTATCAACGTAATGCTAAGCGACGAACCATCCAAGTAATTATGGGCATCAAAAGAATTTCAATAATGGTTTACCGCAATGTTCTGTATTGACACTCTTCAGTCTGTACATAGCTAACATGCTTGATACTGTGTCAAGAAAGTTTGGATACGCTGATGACTGGCCACTAGCTGTGAGCCACAAAGATCTCGAAATTATCGACACCATCTTGAACAGAGACTTACATACCATTGGCACATTCTTCCGTAAATGGAGGCGGATCCCCAGTGAAGCTAAGACGGTAGCAATTACGTTCCACCTCAACAACAAACTGGCGAACAAGGAAATCAATGCCTATTTTGAAGGCAGATTGCTGTCATGTAATAAATACCCTAAAGATCTTGGGATCTTCTTGGGTAGAACGTTGAGCTTCAAAGAGCATTTAACTAGAACAGCTGCCAAGATCACAACGAGGAATAATATCATCCAGAAACTTTGTGGGATAACATAGGGTTCGTCAGCCTCAGAATCTCTTCTCTTAGGCTGGTGTATTTTACGGCAGAGTACTGTGCTGCAGTGCGGATTAACAGTGTTCACACCAGACTTATCGACGTCCGTAATCAGACAATGCGAATTATCACTCACAGGAACCCTCAGGAAGATACCAATGTTTTGGTTGCACCTCCTACTCTGCGGCGGCAATCCTATCTCATATGAGAGTTTACGAAAATAAGTGCAAACTCTGAGCTTCCTGTTTACAAAGACATTAATTAATAGAAACAAGCTTTGCTTTCGACACCCTCCACTGCAAACAGCTCGAATCTCGTATAATAATGGATTTAACGTGCAAGATCGTTGACCAGAAATATGGGAGACCAATGCTACTCAAGAGCAATTCAAGTTGCGCTGCTCATCAACTAGTCCACAAGGTTTTGAAGAACGCAGTAAAATTTGGTCCACTCTGAACAGAATTAGGACGAATTGTGGAAGAGTGCTGAATCTTTGTTCTAGAGTATACAACATATCATAAAGGCATGCCCACTACGAGGGTTCACAAGTGATACTAAAGAGTTCCTGTTGGCAACAGATAAGGCCATACATATAGATATAGATATATATACATATATATATATATATATATATATATATATATCTATATGTATATATATATATATATATATACATATAGATATAGATTTCATAATTTATGTTCATTCTTTAATATCGTGATGTAGCCATACACTAAACAAATAAATAAATCTTGGTTTTTGAAAAAAAATTCTAGAAATTAGATAAATGTGTGTTGCTGCATCAGCACAACGCGACTAGATTCACACCGTGTGTTGCAAAGGTTGTAATTCACCAACAGTTTTGGATTTGCGATTATAGATTCTTACCAAGACTAAGTTGGGATTTACGTGAGGTATAGATTTTCAGGTGACAAAATGTTAAATTGGAGATGTTGAACAATTTTGTTCCCAGCGGGCTGTTGAAATGCTTGAGCATTGCGTATCAATTACAAGGTATAAAACCATTTGAGTGGATATTCACGGCAGGTTTCCATAATATAATCTTCTTTCAGATTTTGCCCTATAGTTGAAACCCGAGAGTGGGGTATTATTATTATTTTTTTTTTAATGAAAAGGGATCGGGATGGAGTAAAGGAATCAACCCTCGTATTGTACTTTAAAATGTATTAATGCGTGAACACTGATTGTTTTTAAGCGATTATCGTACGAATATCTGGACTTATTTTGATACATGTCTTCGGAATAAAGATTGGCATTTAACATATAGAACACGAACATCGATAAATCAGTACCATTAATATCATGCTTAAAATGTGGTATTTAAACCATGAAAATATTTCTGGCAAAATAAAACAAAACTACAGGGTGATATTTTCCGTCGATTACAGCACATCAAATTTCTAACACACTGAGGGTCCACATAAAACATTTACGTACACTCCAGGCGATGTTATTTTATCACATTGATGCATTATTAAATTTTTTTTTGTTTATGGACGTGTACCTGTACATATTAAATCACTATAGAGTCACGCAAACACTTTTAGAAAACACTAAACTTACTGGGCTCTGAATATATTTAGTTTAGTCCATCCGCATCTAAAAAATAGAAATAAGTGCATTAGTGAAATTGATTATGTCACTGTTTAAATCTTCCACAGAAAAGAGAAAAACACTAATCTACACATTTAAACACCATTACATTCCAGAGAGAAAGAAACGTTGAAAAAGTGAAGATCTATTTTGTTCCAGATTAAACACTAGTACTTAAACATTTGATTTCTATTAAATGAAGCCTGTTAGTATGAAGGTGTTAAAATCCTTACCACATTCATATTCGTATCCTATATAGGTATTTTTACAACTTCGTTCTCATCTTTAGTAGGAAGACGTCCTACGTATTAGACGCCCGCGTACACTATATATACATGGTGATTCTAAATATATGCGACAAATTTCATGGGCTGATTCCTAGGGTTATTATGATCATAAAAGTTCATATGAATATATGTCTTAAACGGCTTGGTTTTAAAGTTACAGGATGTTTAATAGTAAATTAAAAGTTCATACAATAAAACGTACTAATACAACAAAATTAACTTATATAAAAATTGTTGGATATGACCGCCTTCAACTGCAATGTAAGCTTCTATCCTCCGTTGCATTGATTGGTTAGTGCGTTCAAGATTACCGGGGGTGTTTCGAATTGTCCAAATCGGTGGATAGAACGAGGAGGTCCACAGCCATCTCCGCAAACTTAAATTCTCTAGATTTTTTCTTTTGTGGTCACCCATTGAAAATGTTAATGAACTGATAAATCGTATTGTTGCAGCATTTGAGATAATTCGAAACACCCCCGGTATTTTCAAACGCATTCAGCAATCAATGTAACGGAGGATAGAAGCCAAGCTTGCATTGCAGTTAAAGGCGGTCTTTTGCAACAATTTTTACAAGTTAATTTTGTTGTAGTAGTAAGTTTTATTGTATGAACTTGTAATTTACTAGTAAACATCCTGTAACTTTAAAACTAAGTCGTTTAAGATATATATTCATATGAACTTTTATGATCCTAATAACCCTAGGAAGCAGCCCATACAATTTGTCGATTGTATTTAGAATCACCGTATATATATATATATAATTTAATTGGAGTGAAAAATAGCAATTATTAAAATCTCCTCTCACATGTAATTGTCGCTAAATTTGTGCAATTGATTCTACAATCTGACAAGATTACTCCTGCCGAAGAATGTAGACGCAAACACGTCGCGACGTTAGCCGTCCACCTGTGCGGATAATGAAAATTGTATGAAAAAAAAACCACATCCGTCCAGAAACGTGCATATATCGATATTTCACTGTCGTTACAGATCATCAGTACACGATATTCTAACATGGACATGATTTTATTATTATACTTTCCTGTATATATATATGAATTATATTGAATTTAATTGGAGTGAAAAATAGCAATTATTAAAATCTCCTCTCACATGTAATCTGTAATACAATCCTGTAACTCACATGTATCTGTAACGACAGTGAAATATCGATATATGCACGTTTCTGGACGGATGTGGTTTTTTTTCATACAATTTTCATTATCCGCACAGGTGGATGGCTAACGTCGCGACGTGTTTGCGTCTACATTCTTCGGCAGGAGTAATCTTGTCAGATTGTAGAATCAATTGCACAAATTTAGCGACAATTACATGTGAGAGGAGATTTTAATAATTGCTATTTTTCACTCCAATTAAATTCAATATAATTCATATATATATACAGGAAAGTATAATAATAAAATCATGTCCATGTTAGAATATCGTGTACTGATGATCTGTAACGACAGTGAAATATCGATATATGCACGTTTCTGGACGGATGTGGTTTTTTTTTCATATATATATATATATATATATATATATATATATATATATACAAGTGTCTCGTATAGTTATGTTCAAATTTTAGGAGTGTAAAGTAGACTTCATTTCAAGTAACAAAAACGCAAAACTTGTATATCCATTTTTATTTGTTTCAAAGTTACAGATCTATGAATGTGATTGTCAGATCATGAAAAAAAGTGTAATCCCAAAGTCAATACAAACTGATTTTATTTAAAAAAAGTTATACGATTCAATAACAGGCCTGTGATTGTTAACGTCGCATAATAAAATGATATCCTAAAATAAATAAACATGTGTCGTACTGCATACAGTAATTTCTTGGAGATCTACAAAAAACAGTACTGGAAATTGATTTATGATAAAGTAGGTTCTTACTTATTTCGTAAGTGCTGAACCATGAATATCATACAATAAACAAATGTTCAGATGACTGTTAACGTTGCATTTTTTAATAAAGGATTACATTACGTTTCAGTTCATACAACAGCTTATTAGTGAGTGGACACGTTTTCTTTATTCAAAATGCCTTACCGATTTTCTTCTCAATAGTATGCAGACATGCATTTTGTGTATGGCTACTGTAACGGCAGTGCACGTCAAGCAGATATTGAATATCGACATCGGTTTCCCGATAGGCGCATTCCCCATTACAGAGCGTTTCTGGAAGTACACAGACAATTTCGGGAATGCGGACTGCGTGATTATCTTTTCGACCGAGGAGTAAATTTGCCAGCAGACTTAGAGGAAGAAGCAGTAGCTATTGTTACAAAGGATCCAACTCTCAATGTACGTCGAATCGCTAGAAAACTAGGAGTGCCACGAACGACAGTTTGGCGAATTTTAAAACGTGAGGGCTTATATCCATATCACTATCGCAGGGGACACGGCTTGCTTGAGGCAGACCACTATGCTCGTCTAGTTTATTCTACCTGGATATTAAGAAAGTCGCGGCTTCATTTTAATTTCTGCAGGACAGTCCTCTGGACAGATGAATCTACGTTCACGAGAAGTGGTGTTACAAATCTGAGAAACCTGCACAGGTGGTCATCAGAAAATCCCAAAGCTATATGCACATTTAAATTTCAACATTAATTTTCTATTTACGTTTGAGCGGCCCTAATCGATGACTTGTTGATTGGTCCTGTCGTTCTTCCTGGGACGTTAAATGCGGACAATTACCTTCAATTTCTTATTGACGAACTGCCAGGTCATTTAGAGGATGTCCCACTGAATGTTGGATGAGACATGTGGTTTCACATGGATGGGGCACCACCACATTTCGGAATTGCTGTCCGAAATTGGGTTAACGTTAATTATATCCAAGATGGATTAGACGAGGTGGTCCTGTTGCATGGCCACCCAGATCATCTGATCTTAATCCCCTTGACTTTTATTTATGGGGGTACATGAAAAATTTAGTCTACGCGCAAGTTTTGAATACACGAGAAGAGTTGTTGGATCGTATTCACCTGGCTGCCGAGCAAATCCGACAAAACAAGTATGAAATTCAGATAAGTACTTCTTCTGTTGGCTTATGGACACAAGCCTGCATTCAAGAAGGAGGTGGACATTTCGAAAATATTATTAATTGAACTTTTTTTAAATAAAATCAGTTTTTATTGATTTAGGACTACATTTTTTTTCAGGATCTGACAATCACATTCATAGATCTGTAACTTTGAAACAAATAAAAATGGATATTGCGTTTTTGTTACTTGAAATGAAGTCTATTTTACACTCCTAAAATTTGAACATAACGATACGGGACACCTTGTATATATATATATATATGTGTTTATATATATATATATATATATATATATATATATATAAAACATTTGATAAATTATTATAGGTTTTCGGCTTATATATATATATATGTATATACATAGTTATTTCTTTTCTTAACCTTTGTATATTATAGGAGATTTAGCTAGTCGGCGATTTAAGGTCTGTTTTATGTATATGTATATGTATATATTTAAAATAATTTGTTTCTTACACGTTTCGGCAATTACTGCCTTTTTCAAAGAATTTTAAATTTAAAATTCTTTGAAAAAGGCAGAATTGCCGAAATATATACGAATTAAATATGATGGGGTAGTGAAAGAATATTAATGAAGAAACAATATTATTAAAAAAATGCAATTTAAGGACAAGAATATTTAGAGAGGTTTTAAGGCATATATTATATATAAAAGTAAAGACAAAATTATAGAATAGGTGACTACGTTTTTTTACAGGAAAGTGACAGGAATTTGTACAGGAACATTGATTAGTTTATAAACAGGTTTTTAAAAATTTATGCGATGTAATTATTTTTTAATATAAAACAGTTTATTTGAAACATTTAATAAAAATAGGAATTGGTACATTTAAAGGAAGTTTAGATTTTATTTTTATAAGTTAAGAAATTCAATTTACATGAGAAGAACCAAGACCCTGAGATAGTTTAGTTATCGATTCAATCAAATTATTCATACATTAGTGCATTTTATGGCATCGTCAACTCGCAAGTTGAGATGTTGTGGCTCTGGAACTTCATAGAATGGAACAAGATGGAGTATGGATCCAACAGGACGGCGCCACAATGCATACAGCTAGACAGTCCATTGCTCTTTTACAGCTTATGTTCCCGAATCGCTTAATTTCCAGGTTTGGTGACATTGCATGGCCCGTAAGATCATCGGACCTGGCCGGATTTTTTTCTGTGGGGATTCTTAAAGTCCAAAGTGTAATCTACGCGTGTCCAAACACTTCTGGAACTCAAGAGAGACTTCGTGAGGAAATAAATTTGATAAACGAAGATCTACTCGTCAATTTCAGAAACAGATTGCAGCAATGTATAGAAGAAGACGGTCGCCATCTTAGGGATGTGATCCTTGCAAACTAAAAGTGTTTTATAAGAAATTTACAGAATTGTGTTTCTAGTTGTAATAATAAGAAGTCCATATTCTTTGTTTCTTAAACGGCCTATTAAAAACCGTTCAAGCCTGTTGCCGGACACTGTATTATTACATTATACAAGGTGTGTATAAATTGGCGGACCCACTACACGTGGCGACATTCTTGGTCAAATTTTGAGTTAAAAGTCCTAATCCTAAAACGATGTATCAGGCTTCCTTTGTCTTCAGAATTAATTTGACAGTAGTAATGTATTTGACTAGAACAACATTAGGCTGCCTACTTATTGTTTTACAACGTTGTCAGAAGAAACCTAGAAACCGCTGGAATCCTCGAGAAAAATCTGGAAAAGAAATTACTAGAAAATTCTAGAAAAGAAAAGTCTGGAACAAGTGGAGAAAGTTCTAGAACAGCGATTAGCGGAAAAATCAGAAGCGTTAAAAGAAGAGGTTTTCATAGCTGTAGAAGAGAAAATTCGAGAACATTCTAGACTTTTAGAGGCAATAATGATTGAGATGAAATTACCCGCTATTTCAAAGACCAGAATCAAGCCACCAACCTTTGATGGAAAGACGTCATGGGCAACTTACCTGACGCAATTCGAAGCGGCCTCAGAAGCAAATGCATGGTCTTCTGCCGAGAAGGCGACTGCTTTAGTCATAGCGTGATGCTAGTGATATTTTGCCTCCTGAGGAACGTAAAGATTATTCTCAACTCATTAAACGCTTGGAGATGAGATATGACCATGCGCATTTGGAGCAAGTATACCATACCCAACTGAAGAATCGATCACAGAAGAAAGGCGAGAATCTTCAGGAATTTGAGGCAGATATTGCTCGTTTAGTTCGACTTGCATATTCGATGGCGCCAGATAATTTCATGGAACACCTAGCGGTCCAGACGTTCATAGATGGTCTCCGGGAAGACCGAAAACCATGATCGATGCTTTGGCGCACGCGCTTGAGTTTGAGACTGCAAAGCAAGCCTCTCGGAACCATGCTCGTATCTGCACTGTTGACAAGCAGGAAAATGAGGAGTTCATGGAGCAGGTGGTTAGTAGAGTTCTAAACCAGATCAAATCAAATAAAAGAGTACTGCGATGCTGGAATTGTGGAGAGATTGGTCACGTTCGGAGTAAATGTGGTAAGGTGGCCAAGAAAGCATCGTCTGAGCAGCAGGAAAACTAAAGCGGGTCGATGAGCGGGGGCAATCATCGATCCAGCATCAGGAAGCCCCAAGGACGCCTGGCCAAGTCGCATCCCTGCAACATCAAACCAACGGCCTGTATGTGGACGCTGTTATGGAAAGAAAGACCTATGCTTGCTTCCTAGATACTGGATCGACGAAAACCATCGTGCGACCCGATTTAATTCGCAGAAATAAAAAGTTAATTTCTAGCAAATGAAGACTTTATGGAAGAGTATTCTGGTTCGAAGAAAGCTCGATTTGGGGTAACCATCGAGAAACAACAAGATTTGTTTACGGTGCCGCCAGGCTACGCGCTTGCTCATTGCGTAGCCCGAGATCAGCGAATGGCCAAGGGAATTGCCAGGGAATTTAAAGAGAGATTTGGCAGAATCGAAAAATTAAGGCAGCAGGGACCAGAAATTGGGAAGAGTCTCCAAATACTAAATGAAGGACAGCCCATATTTTATTTGGTCACGAAAGAACTGTCGAGCCTGAAGCCAACCTATCGTGCCTTATGGGAGGCCCTGGCCCACTTACGCGAACAAATGTTACAGCAAGACATTCTGAAATTAGCAGTTCCAAAATTGGGTTGTGGATTGGACCGCCTGGACTGGAGAATTGTAAGGAGCATGTTGGAAGTAATCTTCTGACATATTGGTATGGAAATTCTGGTATGCAGTTACCGGCTTGAATATTCCTGTCCATTCAGGCAAGATAAGACTGTGGACTGTTATTTCGATATGACGTCACAATGTAACAAAGGCCCTACCTGCCGATTTCGCCATCGGTTGAGGAACCAAAACTTGACATGTTTCGGGACGAAACTTCATTCTTAAGAAGGGGGCAATGTGATGACTCATCCTACGACGCGTAAGCGCGTCATACTAGTCTGGTGTTCTCTGGAGCGTTCCACATACGTCGAGAAAATATAAGCCACGATATAAAAGCCGTCGAAGAAGGGATGGCGGCATTCATTGAATCCTAGAGTCTCGCGCAGTACACATAAATATAGATACATAAAAATAAATACATAAATGTGCTTATTGTTAATAGTTAGTTTTATATTGTTATACGTTTTATTATTGATATAGTGTGTGTCTGAAGTTATTGTTAGTTTTATTTAAGAACCCGAAAAGACAAACTTTTACAATATTTTATATTATTAAAAATACTTTCGTATTCAAGGCTGTAATTACTTCCTACTAAAGATTACAACTTAGTTGTCGAAAGGTGCCCATAGACTACAAATATTACTGTGGTAAGGGAATTTTTACTTTTTTTTTCTAAGACTCGTGCCAAGTTTACAATTAATTCTCCTGTATTCACAATATAACATAATGTGCGGATTTTAAACGCAATTTAGACAAACATGCAAAGGAATGTTGGAAACATTTAATTTCGACAGACAATTGTTTCGTATGTGTGTATTAAATAAAAGGACGTGTAATAAAATTGCGTCCAAAATAACATTGATTTGTTTTTAACAAGAATTGTAACGTCTTTAGCATTATTTTAATGTAGTGTTGGTGAATTTAGTTCGATGGGCCAGTTGATGGAAAATTTTCGGATTTCGTTTTTTAGCACTTAATATTTTAGTTACTTTAACATAGAATTTAAAGTTAGGTTAAATTGAAAATTTCGTTGGTCTACATTTTCTAGACGAATCTCCAAAGTCCTATAATTAAAAGATAAAAGTCGTACTGTTGCTTCTAAAAATTAAAGCAGATGTAAGGGCGCCTGATGACATTTAATTCCACTTCGCATCTCTGTAACACAGAGTTTAATGTAACTTCCTTTAAGTAGTTAGTTCAGAAAGTTTAATTTTGTTTGCGCAGCACATAAATCTAAAGCAAACATTACTCCTTAAACTGTAGGCGATTTAGAGGAAGAGATCGTCTAGAAAGTAGGCGAATTTAACGAATTTTCGCTTAAAACATTTTTGTTATTTCTGCAGGGGCTAATTGATATGCTATCAGGGAGATTAACGTATATAAAGGTTAATCTAACAGCTAGACGGTCTGTTAATTAAAATAAAGTTTTGGTATTTCGTAATTTACTAATTGTTTGGTCTAGGGAATTGCAACAAAATCGATATGAAAGGAAGTTTTTATTACAATTAAAATTTTAATAAAAAGTGTTTATGAAATACGATTCTATGATTAAAAGTATGCTCGCTGCTTCATCAATTTTTGTACAAATATCACAACAACAATGATGTTATCATTTAAAGTTATTAATTAGTTTAAATGAATTGTGCTTCTCCAACAATATAATTGGTAATACGCATGTAATAACAATTACAAGAGAACATTTCCAACTTTTAAATACAAAATTAATTATTACTAGCGAGTGCGGTGAAAACACCTCTCAAAATTCTCATAATTTTTATTTTTAAAGAATCATTCGATGTGGCTTAAATAAACATAATCACAGTTAGACTGCACGGTAAGTACTTATGGAATAAATTGGGTATTCGGCAAGGATGGTTGCGAGGTTTTCGCAAACGCAATACAACACTGTCTTTACGCTTTTCTGAAGCGACTTTCTTTGCACAAGCGGAATTAACGTACCTTCAAAAACTTTCCTAATTAGAGACAGCCATGCCTTTTTTTTAATGGTTGGTGACAGCGTACGTATCCTGTCGCAAACGTATAATTTTGATAGTTTGGTTATGTCATGTAGATGTGTCTAATAACAAAGGTCTACAGTGATTTTGATGTTTGAAAGCTGTTTGCTAATTTGTATATGTTTGGGGGCCCTTATTCCAAAAAACGCCATATTTTTGCTCTATCACGTAAATTTTTTTTATAGCACTCTATATCTTACAAATGTTAATTTATTAATATACATACCTATGACAAGAATATGTTTGTTCCATGTTAGGCATGATTTTTAAATGAATTGATTTTTATGAAATTAAATGTGATTTGGCAACACTGGTTAATATTAGATTTCTCAGCAAAGAAACAGAGTCGGCGCAGAAGCGTCAATACAACGTTGAAACCTGCTTATGTGCAGTTTGGTTGTGTTAGTCGTCATGCTACTGTGTCCACGCGCTTGTTGTATTCGTTGTTGCGTATTTTAAGTGTTCTAGAACGTATAAATATGGAAAGAAGACATTGTGTGAACAATCCGAATAACTTTTGTTATATCTGTGGTAGTTATGTCGTAGTAAAGCAGAGGCAAACTATAACTTCGTTTGTGAAAAATGTATACCACGCTTATTTTGGTGTAAAAATTGGCGACCAAGACAAGTCCTGGGCTCCTCATACTGTTTGTTCCGTTTGCGTTGAAGCATTAAGAAACTGGCAAAAAGGTAGGAAAAAATGTGTAAGCTTTGGTGTTCCTATGGTATGGCGAGAGCCTAGAAATCACAGTGATGATTGTTATTTTTGTTCGTGTAATGTTCAAGGATTCAACAGAAAAAATAAGAAACAAATTGTGTATCCCAATCTTGACTCTGCTATTCGACCAGTTCCTCATGGACCAGATGTACCGATACCTACCGCCCCAAAAGCACTAGAAAACGTCATATCGTCAGAATCAGAGGAATCTAATTGCGACCCAGATGACTCAGATTTCACACCAGATTTCAGAGAGCCCGAAGTGTTTAACCAGAGCGAACTAAATGAATTAATTAGAGATTTGCACCTTCCAAAGGATGCATCCGAATTGTTAGCCTCCCGACTTCGTGAGAAACATTTACTGGCACCTGGCGTCACATCAAGCTTTAACCGGGATCGCGAAAAAGAGTTATGTCAATATTTTACTCAAGACGGACCGCTAGTGTATTGCAACAATATTCCTGACTTAATTTCGAAATTAGGAAATGTGCCGTATGTAAAAGAAGAATGGCGCTTGTTTATTGACTCAAGTAAGCGTAGTTTAAAAGGCGTCTTATTGCACAATGGTAACGAGCTGGCCTCGGTTCCCGTTGCCCATTCGGTACATTTAATGGAAACGTATAAAAATTTTGAACTTCTTTTAAAGAAAATAAACTACCAAGAACATCAGTGGATGCTTTGTGGTGACCTTAAAGTGCTGTGCATGCTACTAGGAGAACAAGGAGGTTATACAAAATTTCCATGCTTTATTTGTGAGTGGGATAGTCGAGCAAGGGATAGACATTGGACTCAAATAGAATGGCCCTCTAGAACAAGCCGTACACCTGGTAGCAAAAATGTATTAAGAGATAGCTTGGTTGACCCCAAAAAAGTTTTACTGCCTCCTCTCCATATCAAACATGGCTTGATGAAGCAGTTTGTTAAAGCCCTAGACGAAAATGGACAGTGTTTTAAATATTTGTGCGAGACATTTCCAGCCTTATCCGATGCCAAGTTAAAAGAAGGTATTTTTGTTGGGCCGCAGATAAGAACATTATGCAAAGACAAGGATTTTCAAAACACAATGACCAATGTCGAGAAAAACGCCTGGGTTTCATTAAAAGAAGTAATTGATAAGTTTCTTGCGAACTCTAAGGACGAAAACTACGAAAATATTGTTCAAAATATGTTACAACACTTTCATCGTCTAGGTTGTAATATGAGTTTGAAAGTGCATTTCCTGTTTTCACACTTGAACTATTTTCCTGAAAATCTTGGAGCAGTTAGCGAAGAACAGGGAGAGAGGTTTCACCAAGACATTAAGGAAATGGAACGGCGATACCAAGGCAGATGGAGCATAACAATGATGGCGGACTACTGCTGGATGTTAAAACTGGATATGCCCTTAAAAACATACAACCGAATGTTCGGACAACGCAGCTTTCTGGCAAAAAGACAAAGATTTCACTTAAAAAAGACTGAGTAAAGTATTTTTTCCACTTTTTTAACTTGTATTCCACCTTTTTACTCAATAAAAAAATAAATTTTTTTAGAAATATCTTTTTTTTTCATTTAATATTTGCAAAAAAACCTTACGTGATACAAATAAATGCATAGAATTTTTGAAATCAGCCTACCAAAATTATATAAAATCAGTTTTCAAAATAAAAACATCTGTCAAAAAGTTTAATTTTGTAGACCTGTGTAATTAGTAATTTATGCTTTCAAAGTCATTTATTAGGATTTCTTGGGTTAAGTCAGCACAAGGATTCACTATAGCATTACGAAGTTCTTCGAGTGTGTGATGTTTGGTTTTGAAAATGGTGTTCTTCAAATATAGAAAAATAAAATAGTTTGAAATTGGCGAGGTCAAGATCTTGGAGGAAAATGAATAATTCTTGTATCGAAAAATTCTTGCAAAAAAGCTATTGTTTCTCGAGATTTGTCCGCTAGTGCATTATCTTGCTGGAAATATCCTTCCGTAAGTTCATCATCATGAAGTTCATTAATAAACGGCTTTAACAATTCATTTCCATATCTTTCAGCAGTTATGCAACTTGGCTAATTTGTGCAAATTGTGAAGTTAATATCTAGCGTGGCCTCCTCTTGTCTGCACAAGTGCTGCGCGGCGTCGTGGCATGATACAAATAATTCTTCGTAAAGCGTCTCATTCTTCACTAAGGCCTCCGTCAACTGTTCAATTCTAATTCGTCGAATAAGTTTCCCTAAATGATCGCAAACAAGTTCGATTGGATTCATGTCTGCACTGCTTGCGGGCTAATCATTTTACGTACATTGTGATCATCATGATAATCAGTGACGTTTTGAGAAACGTGCGGTCTGCCATTATCTTGCATAAAAATTAAATTTTTACCAATTGCCATTTGCTCCAGGGATCACTTGAGGCTGTACAATATCGTCAATGTACTTTCGAGCTGTTAAAGACCACCAAAAGGGACTGTTTCATGCAGTATATTTCCCATGAGACGTTTTTCAGGCTTCCTCCAGACTCTTTCACGGCCATTATTACCTGACAGAACAAACTTGGACACATCGCTAAACATAACAGGAATGTAATGACGAAGGTGCCAGTTTAAGTGCTCTCTTCCAAATTCAAATCTTCGTCTTCGATGTTCTCTGGTCAATTTAGGCACTTTTGCAGGCTTCTTGCTCTGAAATCAGCCTCTCTTATCCTATTGAGGACGGATTATTCGTTAACTCTTGGTCCTCTTACCTTCACTAGATCTTGTAGGTCACGCCAAGTTTGTCCGATTTAGAAGGGCTTGGAATCGCAGAAAACGGTCGTCACCTGCCGTCGTTTCTCTCTACCGACTTGTACCCGCTTGCCTTGTTACAGTACCTGTTTTTCGAAGTAGTTTCCAAAGCTTCCACACAGTTCCCCGTACAACCCGAAGCTATTTGGTAACATAACATTGTGAATATCTCTCTTCAAGTAAAGTTACAGCTCTACTAACTTTTATCGACGTTAATTGCTGAGCCATTGATTCTTTTAAATGTTAGTGAGTCTGTTAGTTACTGGTCTAATATTGTTTAACACTGAAATGGCTCAAAGCATGGTTAAACATTTATTCTTTTCATTTAAATTTTTGTATTGTTCGAATATTTGAGGTTATAAGTTGACTATGACAAGAAGTATTCATGTACATTTTTGTAATTACGTGAATAAATGACGATTCACTGTATATTTCAAGTTTCTTTCAAATTTCTTAAAATATAAAAAATATATCGAAGTTTAAAAAAGTGACTACTTTTATTTTTTTTGAGTAGTGTATATAAATTCTTTTTACGAAAATTTTTCAATAAATGTTCGTGAAGTCTCTCATATGCTATTCAAATAGTTCTATAGCACACGTAAATTAAATCTTACAACTTAAACTTGATCCTGTTGCCAGTTATAATAATAGGTACACATTTTGCCCGCCCCCCCCCTTACATGGCTGGGAATTCTGGATTCAATTGATGAACGACCAACTAACAAAACCTCCTAAGAAAATCATGAATAAGAGCAAATTGGCTTTGTGGGAGATCAGGTATAAAAGAAATATAACATGGAGAGAAGCACAGTAATTTAGTTCTCGAAAAGATAAAGGACATTTATTTTTAAATGAAAATACGAAGAGCTGAATATCTTCATTTAAAATTTGAAATATATTTATCATTAATGGGTTATTCTTAAAAAACTGATAATCACGTAAATTTTGAATAATGTCTTCACTACTTCTCAACGAATTTATTCGACAAGAAATATTACGAATATCTCCCGGCTCGTATTTCAAAGTGGAATGTTCCCTTGTTCGATACATAACCTTTTAGACGATTTAAACAATTTTATATTTATTGATATAACATTTATAGTATTAAATACGCATTTAGTCTCAACAAAACAATATTATAACATTAACGGCAGGTACAAAAAGAAACACATAAAACTACAAACTACACATAACACCAACTATTGCATTGTACAATTGTTTTCGATTCTATGGACTGTGCCGTTAGCGTCCGCCATGTTAGAAGTTTTTGTGCGCATGATCATTAGGTCTGTTCTAATGCTAGGTCTCCGTACATTCGGAGTGACAACACCACAAGCATCACTGAGTCTCCGTTTCACCGAAAGAGTGTACCTTTTGGCGTGATGAGATGCCTGCGATGAAGGGGGTAGCGGGCAGGGCGATCCGAAGCTCGCGCTGACGCGTTTGTGGTGGTTCGGAGCCATCTCCAGCGGTAAATTGGCGATGACGAACAGTTGGTAGAAGACCTCGTCCACTTTTAGATTCCTCTTGGCGGAGGTCTCCACGAATGTGCAAGTGCCGTCTTGGGATTCGCAGTACGCCTGGGCTTCCTCAACCGTTACCGTTCTGGAATAGATGTAATAATGAGTAAACGTGTGCTCGAAATTAATAAGCTTTAAATTGCTATTAATAGCGTCGATTTTTGGCTGGAGAACTACTGGTTAGATTCAAATGAAATATTCAAGTGCTTAGCATGAGTCGCGCGTTGAATCCATCAGTTATCTAACTTGCAAATTAGTGATATGTTATGTTACTTAGAGTATGCAACAACTCTTTTCGACATTCATTTTATTGCCACTACATCAGTGTTGAGCCCCATATTAAACTATCTATTTCGATATGCGATTTAAATCTAAACGAAGTATGTGAATATTTTTTGTTTAGTAGGTCAAGTTCAGTAGGCTTCGGAATTGCATTTTATCGAGTAGGCGTCTGTCTCAAACCAATCGAATAATTACTAGACTTAAATTCGCGTCAATGTCGCAAACAAAGTGTTACAATCTGTGTTAAATTTTATAAATTTTTCCAGTAGTATGCAACAACGTGTGTTTTCCGTAGAAATTTACATAAGAACTGGTTCAGTAGAAGCAGTTCGGCGTGCATTTCGACGACAGTTTAGCGATAATAATAGGAGTAAATGTGCTAACGCGCAAAACAGTTATGGCATGGGTTAGTGAATGGCGTGAAAATTGTCCTGTACAGAACATTAAAAAACCTAGACGTCGAAGAACGGTTCGTACGCTTGCAAATATTGGAAGATTGAGAGCTGCTTTTATAAGAAGTCCTACCAGATCTGCTAATCGGCAATCACTTGCTCTGGGAAGTCTTTACAGAATACTTGACAACAATTTAAAATTTTATTCGTACAAATACCAAATCGCACAGCACTTAGCCATAGAGATAAGGAAGCGAGATTAACATTTTGTCAAGAACTTTTAAATCGCTATCGAGAATCAACACACAATTTGTTAATGACCGACGAAGCAAATTTTCATTTGGATAGCGTTGTTAAAATACAATTTTAGATATTGAGGAGCTGTAAATCCTCGCGAATTCCTTGTAAAGAATCTCCATAGTCCAAAGGTCCTTGTTTGGTGTGGTGTAGGATCATTTGGTATCATTGGTCCTTATTTTTTTGAGGATGAAAATAACCTTTCTCTAACGGTTAATTCCGAGCGTTACATGAATATGTTACAAACGTTTCTCATCCCAGAACTGATTACACGGAGATTACTAAATGATGCTCTGTTATTCCAACAAGATGAAGCAACTGCTCACACAGCTAGAAACTCCATGAGGATTGTGTGACGCTTAACGGTACCAAATTTTATTCTATGGGGTATTTGAAGACAAAGGTCTATGCAAGTCGTCCTACAACAATTGAGGAACTAAAAGACCACATTCGAGAAGAAATCACAGGAATAGTTGGAGATTTGTTTCGTCGGGTGATGCACAATTTTGCATTCAAAATTGAAAATTGTATTCAAGTTGATGGAGGGCATTTAGAAGACATGATTTTAAAATAATGAAGAAAAGTTTAAGTTAATTATATCCAAGAGAATTACTTGTACATTAGTGTAAAAAAATTTGTTTACTTAAGGATTTTATGCGAAATATAAAACGGGTAGTCTAATATGGGGAACACTGTATATTTTTTGGAAGATACAAGTTACTCCTTAAACTAAATATTTCACTTATCATCCACACGTCGGTCTAAAATTTGAAATAAAATCATTCATTTAAATATTAAATAATCATGGACTCAAATTGTGTACCTGAGGAATATTGGTTTAGAATAAGAACCTAATCCTAAAGTATTAACCCTTTAGAATTCTTAACTGAGTGACGCTCGGGCATTGGTAAATAATGGAATTGATCATGTCCGAATGGAACTCAAACTGCTTTCAACTTAGTGCTAATTAATATCGTGTTTGAATCTATAATATACTTGACATTTATTTTTCGATTACTTCTGCCTGATTTCTGATTCTGGTAGCGTTTTAATTCCGCTAAACTCGCAAAGTTTACATGTTGTCGGAAAGAACGCATTTCAAAACACTATTAGTAAACCCAACTTAATAATATACAAGTGTCCCGTATCGTTATGTTCAAATTTTAGGAGTGTAAATTAGACTTCATTTCAAGTAACAAAAACGCAAAACTTGTATATCCATTTTTATTTGTTTCAAAGTTACAGATCTATGAATGTGATTGTCAGATCATGAAAAAAAATGTAATCCTAAAGTCAATACAAACTGATTTTATTTAAAAAAAGTTATACGATTCAATAACAGGCCTGTGATTGTTAACGTCGCATAATAAAATGTTATTCTAAAATAAATAAACACGTGTCGTAGTGCAACAGTAATTTCTTGGAGATCTACAAAAAAGAGTACTGGAAATTGATTTATGATAAAGAAGGTTCTTACTTATTTCGTAAGTGCTGAACCATGAATATCATACAATAAACAAATATTCAGATGACTGTTAACGTTGCATTTTTTAATAAAGGATTACATTACGTTCGAGTTCATACAACAGCTTATTAGTGAGTGGACACGTTTTCTTTATTCAAAATGCCTTACCGATTTTCTTCTCAAGAGTATTCGGACATGCATTTTGTGTATGGCTATTGTAACGGCAGTGCACGTCAAGCAGTTATTGAATACCGACATCGGTTTCCCGATAGGCGAATTCCTCATTACAGAAAGTTTTTGGAAGTACACAGACATCTTCGGGAATGCAGATTGCGTGATTCTCGACCGAGGAGTAAATTTGCCAGCAGACTTAGAGGAAGAAGCAGTAGCTATTGTTACAAGGGATCCAACTCTCACGAACAACAGTTTGGCGAATTTTAAAACGTGAGGGCTTATATCCATATCACTATCGCAGACCTCTATGCTCGTCCAATTTATTCTACCTGGATATTAAAACAGTCACGGCTACATTTTAATTTCTGCAGAACAGTCCTCTGGGCAGATGAATCTACGTTCACAAGAAGTGGTGTTACAAATCTGAGAAACCTGCACAGGTGGTCATCAGAAAATCCCAAAGCTATACGCGCATCTAAATTTCAACATGAATTTTCTATTTACGTTTGAGCGGCCCTAATCGATGACTTGTTGATTGGTACTGTCGTTCTTCCTGGGACGTTAAATGCCGACAATTACCTTCAATTTCTTATTGAAGAACTGCCAGGTCTCGTAGAGGATCTCCCACTGAATGTTGGATGAGACATGTGGTTTTACATGGATGGGGCACCACCACATTTCGGAATTGCTGTCCGAAATTGTGTTAACGTTAATTATCCAAGATGGATTGGTTGAGGTGGTCCTGTTGCATGGCCATCCAGATCACCTGATCTTAATCCCCTTGACTTTTATTTATGGAGCTACATGCATTCGACAAGGACGTGGAAATTTCGAAAATAAATATTATTAATTGTGCTTTTTTAAATAAAATAAGTTTTTATTGACTTTAGGATTACATTTTTTTTCATGATCTGACAATCACATTCATAGATCTGTAACTTTGAAACAAACAAAAATGGATATACAAGTTTTGCGTTTTTGTTACTTGAAACGAAGTCTACTTTACACTCCTAAAATTTGAACATAACGATACGGGACAGCTTGTATAAAATACAATGTAGATATTTTACGATTGATACGATAGCACAAATGTGTGGTTCTTCAACATATTTTCCAAGTAATTTTATATACTTTTAAATGCGAGAATCTGTTATTAAATTGAAACGACATGAAGCACATTAACGTACAAAAACAAAAGTATATTCTCGCGCACGAAATAAACACAAGAGCTTAATCCGGTGATACAGTAAAGTCCGTTCCTTTAACAGATAAAAGTGTTGATGGTGCAGAACAAGGATTGAATTAACATAATAAACAATTAAAGGGCAATAAACCCTTAATGTACTTCTGTATGGTGTGTGTGAACTCTGTCTGTTCTTGCGAAGTGTGGCGTTTCAAAATGAAATTACAAATTCATGATGTCCCGGTACATTTCGGTGTTGGATGTTTTACAGAATCATAAAGGGATTCTTTAGTTAACGATGATACTATGTATTTACATTTGTGTACGTAAACCTAATCTCCCGTGTAATATGAGTGTGTTTCCGACGAAATTATCCATTTCATTTTGAAAGGAAACTTAATACTGTGATTATTATGTGGAAGTTTAAAACGATTGTAGCGAAAAGGCATTTTTAATTTTACTGTTAAAAACATTCTGGAAAGTGTCTGGTCAATTATTAATGATGATTCATTTACTCAATTTTACTCAGTATTTTTATAGTAACAAAAACCTTTGGATATCTTCTACGGTGTATATAGAAAATAAAATTAAAAAAAAAATAAAAAGAGAAGAAAGGAAAAAACTTCGATTGCCCCACCTACCCGCTCCTGCCAACGTTTAGCGGCCCACTCGGCTACTATGAAGCCTCGTTCAGGGGTGGGGGTAAGATACCCAAAGGTACAAAAAAACAATGGTGGAAAAGGGCGCCACCGAATTTGGTACTGCTAGACGCCGCAAATCCGGAAACACGATAACTGAAAGTATGGCACGCCACGCGGCGGGTAAATGGCGCAACCAAGTCGTCCGTAACGATAAAGAAAAAAAAAGGAAAAGTTCGGACTCCGGGCTAAGAACCACCAATATTTATTATAAAAGTATTCGTAAATACAACGTATAAAGAGACTGAGTAATTATTTAACGAAAAGAAAAAAAAGAGAAAGCGAAAATACAATGTATGTATAAAAAAATGAATACCCTCTACACCAAACCTCCCGCAAAATACATATTT
The DNA here is from genome assembly GCA_935421215.2 of Melolontha melolontha. Lineage (NCBI taxonomy): Eukaryota > Metazoa > Arthropoda > Insecta > Coleoptera > Scarabaeidae > Melolontha > Melolontha melolontha. Next base: position 252,828,053 of record OW285235.1, on the reverse strand, counting down.
CCCAGGTTTCACAAGATGTGAGCGTGAACCTAAATACAAAATTATATGCCGGATCTATTGAGCAGACCCTGTATGCGTCTAGAGACTTCTACAATATTTTAAAAATAAATGAATGATTTAATTTAAACAAAACAATTAAAGGAGAAAATGTATATCTAAATTTAAAGTCGCAAATCTTAGCAAAAGAAGACGAGATTTTATTATAACTTCTATGTGTAAGAAATACGGGTCGTTGATCTCATTGACGACTTACGCAAATAAAAAACTCTACGAAAAACACTAGATTTTACAAGCAAAAGTCGTTTTCTTTTAAAAACAAAGAAAAACAAAAATGAAATTTTACATTGTATTCTTAAAAGTGGAATTATTTTAAACTTTGAAATATAGTAAAGAAAAAAAAAGTAATAACTAATGTTGCTTTAAATTAATTTATAATAAGATTATGAATTTAAATTACGTAGTATAAAAGAAAAGAAAAATTAATTAACTACGAATATTTATAACTTATAAATATATTAACCAGTAATTTCTCACACAAAGTATTTTAACGGATCTACATAAGAAATTACGTGATATTTTAAGATCACGTAATTTCAAGACTGATTAGGAAGTTAAATTGACCAATAAGAGAAGTTAATATTTCAAATTATACAAAAAAAAAGACAAAATAAAGAAAGTAATTCTTAAATCAGGTCCTCCGAACGTCGGAAGTGGGCGGTCCTAATTTCCGCTGATTAATTGGTTGATGTAGCCAGGAATCGATCGTATAGATTTTCGGCAGGCTGTAAAAAAACTGCGGGAGAGTCAGTAGCCCATGGAAAAAGATGCCTATTTAAGGGTGCAAATGAACGAGTAAAAATTAAAAGAAATAAATTAACTTCAGAATTACAGTGATAGTGGTTTTTTATGACACAGAACTTATATGTCGGCAATGGGAAACGTTACCGTAAAATCCCTTAATAGGTAGATTGGGTACTTCCAATAAAATAGATACCAGTTAATAAGCGATCATAAACCCCTAATGAAACGGTATAACGACTGATAGATATCGGTGGTGTCTGCCTACGATCTGCGCGACAGATATATCACGCATGACAACCAAAGTGGAGGGAGCAACAAAGACAGCTTAATACAAAAGCATATCTACAGGTAGTTTAAAAATTAAAAGAACAAAACGGCAAAGCAAGAACTCTAATTTGCTACACATAATTAAGTCTCTACGAACACGTAACAATATACAGGTTGTCTCAAACTCATACCGACAAACTTTAAGAGGTGGTAGGCGACATCAAAACAAACATTTTTTGTTTAATAAACATATGTCCGCGAATGAACCGCTTTATCATAAAAAAGGAAAAATTGTATGTTTTGGTATTATTCCACAAAAAATAGGAGGACATTAGTAAATCACTTTTTGTTCACGTTGGACTTTGTTTTATTGAGAAATAAATGATGGTTTATAAAACTTGTTGAAAATGTTGACCATTTGCTTCAATTTAAAGATTGGTTCGTAGGTTCATTGACTCGCGGACCCTAATAGCTTCTACATGTGTACAACTCGCTATTATTTTTGTTAAGAGATCTTCCTCATTACGAATAGGTGTTTCGCAAAACTAAAGATTTCAGATAACCCCAAAGGAAAAAATCCTGGGGTTGAGATCGGGAGAATGCTCTTCCAATCTATTAGCGGGAAAATTGCTGGTCTAGATACTGACGCACGTTTAAACCCAAATGTGACCCATCACATTGAAACCACATTTCTAACTATTTCTAATGTTTAAAGGAACATTTTAATAATAAAGGCAAAAGATTTTGCAGAAAATTCAGATAAATGTCTGCGTTCAAGCGAGCAGGCATCAAGTGAACTATTAGATTCTCTCCAACAATACGAGCTCACATGTCAACACTAAATTGTTGCTGCTGTCTTCTAGAGACCACATCGCGAGGATTTCCATCATGCCAAATGTGACTGTTTCTACTATTAAAAAAACCATCGCGCGTGAAACGTGCCTCATCAGAAAACAATACTACTCTCCCGAAATCAGGTTCGTCGTGACCAAAAAACTATTGGCAAAAACCCAATCGATGCGGATAATCTTCAGAATTTAAAGTTTGTACGCGTTGTAAATGGTAAGGTTAGAGAAGTTGTTCATGAATAACACGGTGTACCGTCGACTTGAAGGATCTCATATGGTGTGCAATTGCGTGAACACTTGTAGATTGGTTTTCACGCAGTGTAGAACTTCTTCAAATTGAACCGTACGATCTGTTCTTGGATGACCATTACCACCAGGACGTCTTAAGTTCCCACTTTCTCTAAGGCAACGATGGAAGCAAAGGTTGTATGGTGAGGTTGCCGACGTTCCGGATATCTCTCTTTGTACATGCGTGCTGCGTCTCTTCCATTACACTGTGCTGCACTATAAGTAAGGTGCATATCGGAAAGTTCTTTAAATAGGAAATTATCATTAATCTTCAATTAAATTTTAAATTAACGATCAACAAAGTTAATGTTAGGATGACAACTAAATCTCACAAAAACTACTATAATTTCAAAATCGGCATCTGTGGAATGTTTATTGTGATAATGCAATGTTTATGCTGCCAAACAAAAGCCATAGTTGCAACAAAAAAATGTTTAACGAAAGACAGTGGCGTCCAACTAATTCAAGAATTACTATTTGGATATGATTTAAAAAAATTTATTCTGCAACACAAACACATTTGTAGACATATGTTTATTAAACAAAAAATGTTTGTTTTGATGTCCCTTACCATCTCTTCAAGCTTGTCTGTATGTTTTTGAGACATATTGTATATTTTCATCTTAAAATTGCCCGAAATATTAAAGCAATTTTCTCATTCATTGAAATTTAACTGCACCACATTTTTCCACGCTCTTATTTAGGACAAAACGCTAAATTTCTCTGGCTTGGAGCTAATTAATTGACGGCGTATGAGACTGACGTACTCTCACATATACATACAAGTATGTATGTGTTTAAAATTCCATTTACTTCTATAAAATACAACAGTTAGCTTCGCAATGCAGCTCAGACTTTGACTATAATAAAATTGCAGTCGATCCTTCTCTGAGCTCAATTTTCCTTCTTTCTTTAATGCACGGGGCCCTAATGCACAGGAAGTTCAACGCTTGCATTTCGTGTGTCGCCAACGTACACCTGGTGCACTTAAATTACTTATCCTTAATGGTTGGCTCTGTAGTAGATCGACTCGCTGCAAACGCGTTTTCGAAAACGTGATTATTTCGTATTGCATCGTTATATTTGTATTCAGATGCTGAAAATATTCTTAATGGAAAAATGGTGTCTTCTGTCATGTAGCATTGTATTTCGGAATGATATTCAGTTATTCAAAATTGTTTATATCATAATTTATAGGTTTCTTTTCTAAGAAGATTAGTCATGAAGAGTTTTAAATTATTTTGTGAGAATGAAATACTGAAAATTTGTGTTACTATCAAGTTCAATAGAGAAGGTTTCTTATACATCCATGAACTCTAATATTGAATAATTCTTCTTGCGAGATCACCATGGATTTATGTGTGGTCGTTCACAACAACAACGTATCGCTACCGTTTATCGCCGTATGTGTCAAAGAAAAGATACAGATGGACCTGTTGATGTTTTATAACATGTATTCGATATAAATGTAGAAGAGAAGAAATTAATGAAGTATTATATATTTAGAAAATTATTTCGCTGTCTCAAAATTAAGACAATAAATTTTGGAACATAACTAATAAAGCATATTAATTAATTACGTTCTTAACAAAGATTTATTAATCGAAAACTATGGTCCAGAAGAATCAACACGAGATGACTCCGAGGTTACACTAACCAAGGAGATCTTAAAATGAAAATATCAATGACAATTCTAACTGAATTTAGTACAGACAAAACCGGAAAATATTCAAATAAATTTTAACAAAAAAGATTCGCATTGAAATTGGTACAAATTAACCCAGTTACCAACTAACTGTCTAAACCATACCAACTCTATCATATTAATTGCGTATTCCAACGCCATCTAACATCTGAACGATACTCGATCTAAACTATATGCAAACAAGGTTGCCTATATCAACTTGAAATATATCGCAAATTTTTAATTAAATTCAAATAATACTAAAAAGTTATCACTACGAAATTTCCAATTTAATCTAACAATAGGATAAATATCCGGAAAAGAAAATGATCGAAATTTACAAAATATGTATAAGCGAAAATCGATGATATACAGGTCTGTTCATAAATAATGAATAAACGTCTGAAAATGAACAAGGGACGATTTCAGCCCGTTACAAATTTTTTGTTATAAGAAACAATAGTTTAATTGGTCAGGATATTGAAAAATTTGAAGAAATTTTAAAGTAATTGCTAATATAAAATAGAATAATTGCGTCAAGTTTTTCCAGCACTATTCAGGCACTAATTTTATACATAATATTACCTGTAAGCGTCGCTGGTAGCGAAAGAACTGTTTCAAAATTAAAGATAATTAAAAACTACTTTAGAAACAAGATCCCACAAGAAAGATTGCAAGCTATGTCTTTACTCGCTATTGAGAATGATTTAACAAGAGACATGAATGGTAGCAACCAGTAAATGTATTTTCCGAGTAAAAAGCCGGGAAAAAATATTTTAATACAGAATGTGTATGCTTTTCTTCACTTTGTAACTGTTATTTGAATCACTTTTTCTTTTTATATATTAGATACCTATCTGTATAAGCCGATATTTACTTTTTTTATGTTATTAATATTAAAAAAGAATGCAAGCTGAGTTCCTTTCGAGTACAGCTTTTAGCTGTAGAAAGAAATAGGACGATACTTGCTATATAACATATATAAACCTATATTTTGAATCGAAGTAGCCATTACTTGATGGAAATTCATAATTCACAATAATGTGGAAATTAAGTAATATAGGTTTTTCATTTTTATTTCATAAACCTATATACTTTGAATGTCTCCTTCATCGCCAAACAGCAAATGTTGATGAAACGGAAGACGGAATGTTCTTCCTCCATTTTCACAGTCGCTCATGCATTTCATGTTGTGTAAGTTCAATATTGTCGGAAAGAATCAAACATCGCCCGAATTTACGCGTCTCCGCGATTTAAATTTAAATTTAATAACGCAAGCTTCTGCCTCTTCCTTCCGCGAAACATGCAGAAGACTCATAAAAGCGAGGTGTAATTTCATTTTCCGAATGTGTGTGTACAAGAAGGAAGGAAGTTTAAGGAAGAGGTTCTTTGCGTGTCTTGTTGTCTTGTTGGTAGCTTCTAATTTTGTCCGATAAACTTACTTCATTTCCCTGTCGCATTTGTTTCCGGCCAAGACCATCGGCACCCTAGGCATAATTTTCTTTTTTGTTAGGACGCCGCTGTTTGCGGCCGCTCCTGCATTCAACTTCGTCTCCAAGATTTGCTCCCGAAGGCGGATCGCTTCCTCAAACGTTTCTCTGCTGTCCATGCTAAACACTATTACGAATAAATCACCTGTAACAATGATAATGTCTTATTGGCACGTGCTACAAATACTCGTTACAATATATTGAAAGTCGAATGAATAATAATAAAACACCAGATAAAAACGCATTAATTTCATAATTTTAAACAACATGCTATTTTCATGATGTTGTTTGATTCGAAATGAACGAAACTTCCCTAATGTGTTGAAAGCTCCCCTCCATTAATAAATTTACAAGACAGGGCACAGATGATCAGAGTCATTAAGAAATATGATTTGTTTAGGAAGCGCATACAAAAGCTTGTCTCTATACGTTGAACTATTAACAATTGATGTATCTGACATCTCAAAGATATCCATACACTTCAATCGCAATTGTACTAAGAGGAAGTAATGAAATGATTTAAAGGGTGTTTAGGTTAGTAGATTAGTATGATTTAATAAATCTCAAACATCTATGAGATGCAACTGTTGTGAAAAGACCGTTATTAAAAGGAAGGATCTAATAAATTGATCAAAATTTTCTGTGGTCTGTAAGTGAGCACGCTGTCTATGGAAATATAGATATCTACAGTCAACAGTAACATTTTCGCCGTATATCATATAATTGAATTGATTCGGCATTTACTTGATGAAGATCCATAATTAAGAATAGAAATAAAACTACGGTTTTAATCTTCACTTTTACTCTTTATTCGTAAAACGACAATTGTTTCGCCAGCACAGTGGCTTCCTCAGGTGTTTACATCTAAACAGTACGTTACAAACTCGATGTACTAGATGTAAACACCTGAGGAAGCCACTGTGCTGGCGAAACAATTGTCGTTTTACGAATAAAGAGTAAAAGTGAAGATTAAAACCGTAGTTTTATTTCTATTCTTGTATATCATATACTCAGTAAATAATATTAATAGAATTTATTAAAAAAAATTCTATCTATTTTGTGGTAATTTCTTTTAGAAGCGTCACTGCCTTTTGTGTTAGGTCTACATACAGTAGTTGATTTTATTAAATCATAATAAAGCAAGTACGCCTGATTTTAGTATAATAAATTTTGCTCAGGAATAAATGGAGCAGGTTCTAGAACTAATAAAAAAGAAAAATTCTTCTTCGAGGTCGAGGGCTTTGGAAAAAGTTCTAGAAAAACAACTAATAGAAAACTCAGAAACATTAAAAGAAGTTTTGATTGCCGCGAAGGAAAAAATCTGAGAAAATTCTAAACTTTTGAAAGAAAGTCTAAACTCTTAGAAGAACAGTCTAGACTTTTAAAGGCACTAATGGCTAGATGAAATTACCTGTCAATGAAGAAAAGTATGCCGTGGGCCATTGACATAAAAGAAGAAGGCGTGGCTATCTCAAAGATCCAAATTAAGTCACCAACCTTTGATGGAAAAACGTCTTGGCCGATTTACCTGACGCAATTTGAAGCAGCCGCAGAAGGAAACGCATGGTCATCTGCCGAAAAGGACACTGCCTTAATTATTGCGTTGAGGGGTGATGCTAGTGATATTGTGCAGACATTGCCTCTCGAGGAACGCAAATATTATTCCCAACTTATTAAACGGTTGGAGATGAGAAATAGTCATGCGTACCTAGAGCAAGTATACCATCTCCAAATGAAGAATCGGTGCCTGAAGAAAGGCGAGAATTTTCAGGAATTCGAGGCAGATATTGCTCGTCAGGTTCGACTTGCATATCCGATGGCGCCAGATAATTTCATGGAACATCTGGCTGTTCAGACGTTTATAGATGGTCTCCGGGATAGTAATACGCAGCAGGCATTAAGACTGGCACCACCGAAGACTTTATTTAATCGATGCCTTGGTGCATGCACTTGAGTTCGAAACCACGAAATAGGCCTCTCTGAACAATGCTCGAGTTTGTACTGTTGGCAGCCAGGAAAACGAGGAATTTCTGGAGCAACTACTAAATCAGACAAAACCGAATAAAAGAGCACTGCGATGCTGGAATTGTAGAGAAATTCGAAGGCAACTAAGAAAGTGTCGGTTGAGCAACAGGAGAACTAAAGCGGGTCGATGAGCGGAGGCAATCATCGATCCAGTATCAGGAAGCCCCAAGGATGCTTGCCTAAATAGCATGCTTGCAACATCAAACCAACGGCTTATATGTGGACGCTATTATGGATGGAAGGGCCTATGCCTGCTTACTAGATACTGGATCGACGAAAACTATCGTGTGACCGGATTCAGTTTCCAGAAATAAAGAAATATTTTCTAGCAAATGGAGACTTAAGACAGCAACTGGAGACACAGATTCTGTGGCAGGTAAAGTACATGTCAACTTTATTATAGGACCAATATCAATCCGACATTGTGTTCTGGTAGCCGACATAGAGGAAGAAGTAATCTTGGGATTCGACATCATGAATACTTAGGGCTTCCAATTGAACATGAAAGAAAGCACTTTAAAAATAAATGAAGAATTGGTTCTCCATAGGAAAGATTGTTGGCATGTACAAGTAATTACAGCAAGAAGCGAGACATTTTTGACGGCTTGTATGGAAGGTGATCATCTTGAAGGAAATGTTACAATGTTGCAACCAAAGGCTGATGATCACAAGGCAGGTCGAGGAATAATATTCGCCAAAATTCTCGTTAAGAGTCAGAAGACTGTACTGATAAGGCTAATAAATGTAAACTATTATCTTGTTACTGTGAAGAAGATTACCATTTTGGGGTGGTCCTCGCCTGTGTCGGCCATCGTTCATCGTGTAGAGGGAAAGAAGAATGGATTCATGCGGGATCCTGAGAAATCGGCACGAAAGGAAGAACCAATATCGACATGCATAAAGTAAATACCGGCCTGAATATTCCCTTCCGTCTAGACAAGACCATGGGTTGCTACTTCTATATGAAGTCACAATGCAACAATGGCCCTACCTGTAGAGCTCGCCATCGCTGAAGGAGATCAAAAGATGACATGTCTGGGGACGAAATTTTTTCTTTAAGAAGAGGGCAATGTGATGTGAATCTTCCGAGGATACGAGGATTAAAATGTATATTGAGAGTAATCTTGCTGCATTTAGTATTTTGAGAGATGTTTGCCTAGGAAGAAAAATAAGTCTACAACGCGGATTATATTCCGAAAGAGCGACAGATGTATATACAGTTGACACTGTTTATAGTGAAACTCTATACAGGCTGATTCATTTTCGGCCCTCACCATGGGGATCTCTCTTATTATTGGAGATAGAATATAGCTTTAAATTTGGCAAAGTTGTTAAATTTTGTGTTTGTTATAAATCCGTAAAGAAAATAGACCTGTGACAAATGACCTTCGTTATTTAAAAAAAAACGCGAAAACCCCATTTTCTTCTTTTACCTGTAGCACCGACATTTGGCCTTGTAGAGAAAAAATAAAAACACATCCTTGTGGCCATTTCTAAACCTCTATCCAGTGGTGTACTCTAAATTTTTATACGACGTTTCGTTTCTTTCTGGCCATCATCAACTATCTAATTTCTTATAGGCGCCATATTGGATTTAGACATCTTCAGAAAGAGTTTTTTTTTCTGATTTCAACTATGTACCACATGCTGACTATAGTTTTTGACATTAGGTTTTATTTAAAAGAATAAATTATAAGATTAAATAAGGTAGCCTTTGGCATTTCAATCTGTCAAACATTTCATTTATTGTTCATTAATAATACAAAAATGTCATACACTAACGAAGAGAAACGAGATATGATAAGTATTTTTTATTCTTCGAAACGAAATTCAACAGTAGCGAGTACAAGATAACAAAAACATTAATAAAAATACATAGAAAAGTAAACAATGAACAATTACAGTAAATGTTCAATTATCTGGCCATCTTCGGTAATGCACAATTGGGCACGCCTTCTGGCATTTTGTACTGCCCTTTGTATAGTTCTTCTAGGAACTGCATCGAAGGCATTCTGAAGTCTGTCTCGTAATTCTTGAATGCTTTGTGGCGCATCTACTTTATAAATATTATTTTTAACATATCCCCATAAAAAAAAATCTAGCGGACTTAAATCAGGTGATCTCGCAGGCCATTCAACAACTCCCCTATTTCCAATCCAACGGTTTGCAAACTCTTGATTTAAGAAATTTCTAACAGCAGCTGCATTGTGTGCTGGTGCGCCATCTTGTTGCCACCATAAATATTGTAATTGATTTAATGGGATATTGTCGTCTAGATAGTCAGATACGTATGTACGTAAAATGTTTAAATATCTTTCTCCATTTAAATGTTCTTCATACATAACTGGTCCTAAGAGACGATTTGCCAAAATACCCATCCAAACGTTTATTCCAAAACGATGTTGTGGTCTTCTAGCCCTGTTTTGTCGAGGATTTTGTACTGCCCAATAGTGCTCCGTATTTCTGTTGAACATTCCAGAATTTGTAAATTTTGTTTCATCTGACCAGATGATTTTGCTTAAAAAATTTTCGTCATTTTCTATCCTTCCCATTAACCAATTACAATATTCTAGCCTTCTAAAATTATCTCCAGGCAGTAAAGAGCGACTAACATGGATCCTGTATGGTTTAAACCTACTTTTATGTAAAGTTCTCCAAACTCTGGACTGGCACAAATTTAATTCTGACGCTACTTCGCGTGTAGAAATTGATGGATTATTATTTATCTATAAAAATACAAGATTAACATGAAATTTGAAAACACGCTTTTAATTTACCATTTGTAAAATATCTTGTCGATTTTCGTTTAAATTCCTGCTGTCTTGACCATTACGCGGCTTAGTAAACGATCCATTCTCGACCAAATTTCTGTCGAGATCTAGAAAAATGGTACGATGAGTCTGTTGTCGTTCTGAATATAATTGTAGATATCTTGTACTCGCTACTGTTGAATTTCGGTTCGAAGAATAAAAAATAATCATATCTCGTTTCTCTTCGTTAGTGTATGACATTTTTGTATTATTAATGAACAATAAATGAAATGATTGACAGATTGAAATTCCATGGCTACCTTATTTAATCTTATAATTTATTCTTTCAAATAAAACCTAACGTCAATAACTTTAGTCAGCATGTGGTATACGGCTGAAATCAGAAAAAAAACTCTTTCTGAAGATGTCTAAATCCAATATGGCGCCTATAAGAAATTAGATAGTTGATGATGGCCAGAAAGAAACGAAACGTCGTATAAAAATTTAGAGTACACCACTGGATAGAGGTTTAGAAATGGCCACAAGGATGTGTTTTTATTTTTTCTCTTCAAGGCCAAATGTCGGTGCTATAGGTGAAAGAAGAAAATGGGGTTTTCGCGTTTTTTTTTAAATAACGAAGGTCATTTGTCACAGGTCTATTTTCTTTACGGATTTATAACAAACACAAAATTTAACAACTTTGCCAAATTTAAACCTATACTCTATCTCCAATAATAAGCGAGATCCCCATGGTGAGGGCCGAAAATGAATCGTGCTATAGTTATTTAAACTCAAATGTTTAATAAAATCTTTTCTAATAATTCAATTTTGTGATTTTTTTTTCTCTTTATATAGTGAAACACTCTTTATAGTGAAATTTCGGTCAACATTTTGGTCTTTCACTATATGTATGTAATGATAATACTGCCCTATATAACAATGCTTTAGATCGCGATCGTTTCAAAAAGAAATATTGTGCATACATGTATATGGTATGCACTTCTTTTTGAAACGATCACAACTTCAAATATTTTTTAGCAAGAACCTGCTCTTTATCGATGTGTAATCAAGCAAGCAAATTTTCAAACAGCCGTCGGCGGTATGTTTTTTCGTTAAATATAAGACCCGTTACATATTAACCGCACCACAGCATTATAAAGAGATGAATGAATGTTTGAACTGTTTGAAATTAGTTTCAACATTGTGCCTGAAATGGATCCACAGACAGTATGTTTTATACTCAGTTCATGTGGCCGAATAACCATCCGACCGACCAGCTCCCTACAAATTCAAACAGTTTAACATCGACTCGCTGACGTTTGCGGAATGGGAATAATATGCGAAGCAGTTCGAGCATCTTGAACTCCCACAAAAGCACTTTAACGATGATTTGAGCTTTTAGCGTATGCGCGATATGTGTACATTACCGTTACAAAATTTCGAAAGGGAAATCGTTATCATTAGAATTTTCATTTGTATTTTTAATGAATAAATGTCGGTTAGGCAGTCTAACTTTTAAATCCTTGTATTTAAAAAAAAAGGAACGAAAGTATGATGTCTGTTATTAAATGTTGTAACATTGGTGGTAAAATATTGATTGACAGGATTATTCAGGAAGGTTGATTACCATATTTTGCATATTTGATTTCTTGAATAAGGAAGTTTATTAAAGAAGTTTTATTATTTGTAAACTTCTTTTTGCAATGTTTTAATATTTAAATAGTGAAATCGTAAAAAGTTGATTTTAAAAAATATTTTTATGTGTAAATAGGGTTTTATTTTGAGAAGATGTTTGGAACTTATTTGTTAACAGAGACATTGTAAGGCAAAAGTTACATTCCAGGATAAAGTCTGTTTCAAGATATAGTGCGATGGCAAGCTGATATGTAAATACTATAATTAGGCACCTTGCCGTAAGGGTCTAGAGAAATGCATAATATCGACATGGAAACCAGAGAAGTATTAAGTATACATTTTTATTATAGGAACTTAATTTTGTCTATATACAAGGTGTCCCGTATCAAACACTTGTATATCCATTTTTATTTGTTTCAAAGTTACAAATCTATGAATGTGATTGTCGGATCATGAAAAAAAATGTAATTTTTTTAAAAGAAGTTCAATTAATAATATTTTCGAAATGTCCACCTCCTTGTTGAATGCAGGCTTGTGCCCGTAGGCCAACAGAAGAAGTACTTATCTGAATTTCATATTTGTTTTGTCGGATTTGCTCGGCAGCCAGGTGAATACGATCCAACAACTCTTCTCTTGTGTTCGAAACTTGCGCGTAGACTAAATTTTTCATGTACCCTCATAAAAAAAAAATGGGATTAAGATCGGGTGATCTGGGTGGCCATGTAACAGGACCACCTCGACCAATACATCTTGGATAATTGACGTTAACCCAATTTTGCACAGCAATTCCGAAATGTGGTGGTGCCCCATCCATGTGAAACCACATGTCTCGTCGAACATTCAGTGGGACATCCTCTAAAAGACCTGGCAGTTCGTCAATAAGAAATTGAAGGTAATTGTCTGCATTTAAGCTTCCAGGAAGAACGACAGGACCAATCAACAAGTCATCGATTAGGGCCGCCCAAATATAATAATATAATAATAGAAAATTCATGTTGAAATTTAGATGGGCGTATAGCTTCGGAATTTTCTGATGACCACCTGTGCAGGTTTCTCAGATTTGTAACACCACTTCTCGTGAACGTAGATTCATATGTCCAGAGGACTGTTCTGCAGAAATTAAAATGAAGCTGTGACTGTCTTAATATCCAGGTAGAATAAACTAGACGAACATAGTGGTCTGCCTCAAGCAAACCGTGTTCCCTGCGCTAGTGATATGGATATAAGCCCTCGCGTTTTGAAATTCGCCAAACTGTTGTTCGTGGCACTCCTAGTTTTCTAGCGATTCGACGTACACTGAGAGTTGGATCCCTTGTAGCAATAGGTACCGCTTCTTCCTCTAAGTCTGCTGGGAAATTTACTCCTCGGTCGAAAAGATAATCACGCAGTCCGCATTCCCGAAATTGTCTATGTTCTTCCAGAAACGTTCTGTAATGAGGAATACGCCTATCGTGAAACCGATGTCGGTATTCAATAACTGCTTGACGTGCACTGCCGCTACAGTAATCATACACAAAATGCATGCCAGCATACTCTTGAGAAGAAAATCGGTAAGGTATTTTGAATAAGGAAAACGTGTCCACTGACTAATAAACTGTTGTATGAACTGAAACGTAATGTAATCCTTTATTAAAAAATGCAACGTTAACAGCCATCTGAACATTTGTTTATTGTATGATATTCATGGTTCAGCATTTACGAAATAAGTAAGAACCTTCTTTATCATAAATCAATTTCCAGTACTCTTTTTTGTAGATCTCCAAGAAATTACTGTATGCACTACGACACGTGTTTATTTATTTTAGGATAACATTTTATTATGCGACGTTAACAATCACAGGCCTGTTATTGAATCGTATAACTTTTTTTAAGTAAAATCACTTTTTATTGACTTTAGGATTACGTTTTTTCTGACAATCACATTCATAGATTTGTAACTTTGAAACAAATAAAAATGGATATATAAGTTTTGCGTTTTTGTTACTTGAAATGAAGTCTGCTTTACACTCCAAAAATTTGAACATAACGATACGGAACACTTGTATATACCAGGTGATTCAGTTTGGTATTCGCCCACCTGTAACTTTTTTACCTTTAGAAAAAAGTATAATAAACCATATATATTCGTAAATCCGATGGTAAAACCTATCGGATAGGATGATCAATTTATCTTTACGATGACATCTGTCAAAAAAGTGACTGTCAACTTTTTTTTTTCAAATGACACCCTGTATATTTTTTTGCAACATTTAATAGGTATTTTATTTCTAATTCCAAATATGTATCACACTCTTTACTTTTGGATAGAGTAACAGAATTAATCACTAAAATCGTGGAGATATTGTAAGTTCTAGGAAAAAAATATTTACCCATGAAAATAATTTCAATTCACTTTTAACTGCCAACAACAAATATCACGGCGCGTCACTTAGTTGTAATTTCTTTAAAAAATGGCTGTGTATTCAAACCAAGAGAAGTTGGATATGATTTTAATCTATGGGGAATGCTAAAAGAATAGTAAGGTCGCTAGACGAATATACCAACAACGGTATCCAGAGAGATCATTGCCATCTGACAAATTATTTGCAAAACTAGCAAGAAATTTGGGTGCATTTGGGAGTTTCAAGAAGAAGAGAAGTGCTTTTAGACCAAGCACTACAAGAAATGAAGACAATGCAATTGCAGTTTTAGCTCGAGTAAGTGTTGATCCCCACATATCCATTCGGCAAATAGCTGATGAAACTGATATTTCTTTTTTGTCAATTCAACAGATTTTGAAAGATAATAAACTGCATCCATTTAAAATTCACGTATATCAAGCTTTGCTTCCTCGAGATTACGGCGAACGGGTAAACTTTATAGTCTGGCTGAACTATGCCCACGAAGTTGGGATTTTACATCTTATCATGTGGTCAGACGAATCTCGATTTCATAACAATGGAAAAGTGAATCGCCACAATTGCCACTATTGGTCAGAACATAATCCTTACTGGCTTCGAGAAACCAATTTTCAAAATGTTTTGGGAATAAATGTGTGGTGTGGCATCCTTAATGGAAAAATTATTGGACTAAAATTTTATGAAGGCACACTCACGGCGGAAAGGTATCTACAATTTTTAAGGGAGGAATTATACGAATATATGGACGATGTTCCGTTACAAATACGGTCAAATCTGATATTACAACAAGACGGCGCACCAGCTCATGGCGGTAGAATTGTCACCAATTATTTAAATGTAGTTTATACTGGGAGATGGATTGGAAATCGTAGTGTGGAAGTAAAGTGTCCCCCCAGATCTCCGGATCTCACGCCACTTGATTTCTTTCTGTGGCCATATCTTAAGGGGAGGGTTTATACAACACCTCTAGTTGATTTGGAAGATCTGCAGAATAGAATAAAACATGAATGTCGTCAATTAAGAAGTTCTTTTGCGTGTCTGTACTCAGGAGGTATTACATAGGGCTGAAATGTGTCTTGAGATGAACGGTGCATATTTCGAGCATTTGATGAACTAAGTTTTTTCGCTAAAATTATTAAATAAATTTTCCTAACAATTGTTTTCATCGTCATCTACTTGTTACGCATCTGAATAAACTTTTATTATTTTTGTGATTGTTTTTTATTATTTTATCATAGTGATACATATTTGGAATTAGAAATAAAATACCTATTAAATGGTGCAAAAAAATATACAGGGTGTCATTTGAAAAAAAAAAGTTGACTGTCTTTTTTTTTGATAGATGTCATTGCAAAGATAAATTGTTGATCCCATCCAATAGGCTTTGCCATCGGATTTACGAATATATATGGTTTATTATACTTTTTTCTAAAGGTAAAAAAGTTACAGGTGGGCGAATACCAAACTGAATCACCTGGTATATATATATATTTCAATTCAAGTTAATTTAAATTCATTTAACTTCAGTGTTTTATTTATTTTCTTAAAAACAAATTTCCGTTTATACATTTCATTTTATTACGACTCTGGCGAAATATGTTTCACACTCTGTCTGTTTGCATGGAAAGACGTACAAACAGACTACATTGATCAATACCATCGCGCTATTACAATCATATATGTATACTGTTAAGTAGATCGATTGTACATTGTCGGCACCGATGAATCACATCTCAGTCTGGTTATGACATTTACGACGGTTATACAATGGAGCATTTGCCATTGTGTCAAAGCATGACTTTGACGACCAGAATTTATTGCTCGCGTCTGTATATATCTTCGTCAAGATTATAATAAATAAATATTCAGATTAATAGGTATTCATAAATTCAATAAATTTTACTGTTTTTTTAAAATGTTGGAATTTTGAAGAGTGGGCCAACTGATCCGTAGTCATATTCTGAGTAAATTTTCGATATAATATTGTTAATTGGAACTTGGTTCTATAATAGAATATCTGATAACAATATTTTTGCTAACAGAATCGGATTTTTACAGAAGAGATAGGAATGCTTCACGGGAAGAGCTGCTAAGACGATTTTCTTCGACAAATCTGTTCATTACCGACTCTTCGTTGAGGAATCAAATGTAAATGATCGACCAGATATTCTTTAATCTTAGTCTTTTCTATACTTAATTTTTTGCAATTTTTGCTATTAAAGGAGTTTATTTGTGTAGTGTGCGTTTAATATATGAGAAGAAAAAAATATGAAAAGATCACAAAAACAGAAATGAAAGCGTGGGATAAAAGAGCGTCGAAACCGTCTAGATGCTCACACAATGAACACGCAGACAACACGAAATGATCATTAGGAATACTAAAACATGTATACGCTAACCTATTTATTCACAAAAGAAGGCTAACGAAAACAGCATATGATAATGTGACATCGTACTGCAGGATAACCATTGTGTCTGCGGCATTCGAATACTCATCGCGTCTCATTCGAGCGGCGAAATTTAATTTCCCCTGTTTTAATGTTTGGTTAAGTGCGAGGATGTCTGGCGTGTATACAAACTGACACATATACGCGCCCGCAAAACTGGGAGCTTGAGAGCTGTCTGCTTGCAATGTTCTCTTCCATACTGTTCTGCACTAGTTACATAACACATATATACGCGTACGTAAATGGAGGAAACAGACGTGGTAAAATTGAATATAATTCAATACTGAAACGGTGTTGACATTGTATCCGATATGAGTTTGCCGGCGCTGCGGTGTATAAACAGCGATGCCAGTGTCATGAAAGGAATTTCAAGTAAAATTTGCGATGTGTGGAGTTGACCGTTTGGTGAAATTTTAGGTTATTTGAAAAATACAGTCCATGGCATAAGTACGAATAATGTCGATAATAATGTACTTTTCTTGTAGAATTCTCTGAGTTATAATATGGTTAAATAACTTTTTTTTACTTGAAAATTACCATAAATCCTCTGTGGTGTATGTCGACCTAACTGCGGCATATGATACGATCTGGAGAGAAGGCCTTCTCTACAAATTGCTTTGCGACAGGCCCTCAAATAATAACAGGAGAAAGCAAGAGTAAAATGAGACATCTTAATAAAGGATTGCCTCAAGGATCGGTACTTGCACCTATCCTGTTTAATCTGTATATTTCTGACATGCCACACACATAGTCAAAAAAGTTTGGATATACCGATGACCTGGCTCTTGGATGTCGGAGTGAAACCATAGAGGGAACTAATAATATACTTTCAGAGGACCTGTCCGTGCTGGGAAAATATTTTACCGACTGAAGACTAATCCCGAATATGAATAAAACAGAAGTGTCGCGCTTTCGCCTCAATAATAAAATCACGTCTAGAACCGCAAGTGTACTTTAATAACAACTTGTTACGTCATAATCCTTACTCAAAATATCTGGGAGTAACGATGGATTGAACACTCTCGTATAAAAAAACATCTAGAGAACACAGCACCTAAAATAAACACAAGAAATAATATAATCCACAAATTTTTCGGTACTGCTTGGGACGCTGATGGTGGAATGCATCCACCTTTAGAACGTCAGCTCTTAGCCTTGCTTACTAGGTAGCTGAATACTGCGCCCCAGTCTGGCTAAACAGCTGCCACGCAAAGAAGATCGACATCGAACTCAACGATACCATGAGAATAATTAGCGGTTGTTTAAAAAGTACACCTCTCTCTTGGCTCTCGGTTCTAAGCCATATTGTACCTCCCATCATCCGGAGACAGGAAAGCCTGGTAAGAGAATATAATAAAATATATAATTTCATTAGTAGTCTTTACTATTGAAACAAGCGACAATTGATGGAGTAGATAAGATCCCAAAGTTAAAATACAGAAAAAATACGTGGACAATATATACATTTATAATTTATATCTTTGTAAGCAAGTATGTGGAAAGACCGATAAATGCTTGACGACGTGCCGTTCTAACGCGGTTATAGATTGAATAATCTCAATGGAACGAATAGAGGAACGACATACATTTACAATTTCGGATTTGTTCCAATTCGTTCCACGGATGGATTCGTTCCTTTGTACCGAATCCATCCGGATCGACACATCACTAGATGGTAGTTAGTTGTGGGAACAATTTGTGTTTTTTTTTCACATTTCGGTAATTTTTGAGTAGTGCCTCGTATTATTAAAAACAAATAAAACAAATTCCAATAATAATTTAAATTGGAATTTAACAGCTTAATAATAATTAACAGATACAGACAAAAAAATACATATTATCTGGTAATAAGTTAAGAGGAACCGTTCAGTTTTTAAAATAAATATAAAGGAGAGATTTCAGATATTCGAGAGGTCAATCCCAGATAAAAGGTTCAAATCTGTCTGCACTCGATATTCGGGGGATATGTTTACCATATTCACTTTGATGAAAGTGGGTGTAGAACACGATAACTAAACACGCGTAAAACGGAGAAATATGGAACAACAAAGAAAAAAGGTCAGAGCAATCGAAGACGAAAACCGAATTTAAAAAATGCTTTACGCTCTCTGCTCTCCAGTCACTCAAAACTCAGAAGTTGCAGTTTTTAACTCTAATTAGTATGTAATAGAATGTAGTATTCGTATCTATAAACTTTCCATTTTTACTAAAATACAATATTAGACAGATAAAAATGAAATATTGTATTAGGAAGTCAATAAATTAAAAAAAAATTGATGTACAAAAGTGTAACGTAAAGATATACAACGTGTTCCAAAAAGAATTACAGCTAGTTGTCCATGAATTTCTCCTATAAATTATGATGTTCTGCATTCTTAAAATGCGGATATAAATTAAATGGTATGAAAGTTATCTACTTGTCACTGTCAAAATTTATCATCAAGAGATATGGTGATGAAATTAATAACAAGTACAATTAGATTATTAATTTACTGGGGGATATTAATCCAACAACCAAGGTAAATAACTAATTTGTAGAAATTTTAATTATTATAATTTACAACAAGTGTTCAAAATGGTCACCATTCTGTTGAATGCATAATGCATTACGACGTTTCTTGTTGTCAAAAATATTCAGCAATACATTTGTTGTTATTTCATTACATTTAATTGTAATTGTATTCATCAAGTCATTTAAGTTATTAATTCTTGTCTTATATACTTCATTTTTTAGCAAACCGAAAATAGAAATCATTACAGCTGATAACTCTCTCAACGTTTTAAATCTCTTAATTTAAATCTTCGTTAAAATCTATGGCTCCATCCATCACTAGCATTAAAATTTGGGTTTTCATTGAAAGTTTCATTGATACCTTTAGCTTTTGTTTTTAAAAATTCAAGCGAAACAGGTACATTCGTAAGTCTTTATGCACAAAACGATGATTATATATTTTTTTTCCATTCGTGGCATCTTAGAGGATTTTAAAGTTTTAATTTTCTGTATTCCACTACGTTTTGATGTGACTTTTAAAATGTCTCGTTTTATTTTTGATTGCACATACGGTGGATTTGGCAATCTTTTAGACAAATATGTTCCACAGCTTTCATTGTCCAGACTTTTTAAAATTCACATTTTTCAGACAAACTTGGCACTTTTCGCTTCATTTTTATTGTAAACACAAAAACACTCCAGAACAGTACACCTGCAACATTATTACTTGCAACTTCAGCAGATCTAAAAATTACTAAAATAAAATACGCTGTTCCGTAAATTACGCTGCGTCTCACAAGGCAAGTCAGCAAAATGACGCATAAGCCGGGAATTTACCCTGTTTACTGAATCAAATGTGTTATTGTTCAATCTTTCGAGCAGGGATGCACAGACTTATAGGGAACAGGGGCCACTCGGGAAAATTATAAGCCAAGGACGGGCCACTACAAAGAATACTTATTAACACAAATATTTTTACTTTTAAATAGTATAAATTACTACAAATGACAAAAATTAAAAAACATTCAAAAATGTTTGTTGTAATTATGTAATCGTAATGTAATCTATTCCGTACAATGTAATATTTCATGTTTTATTATTTTGATGCATGACATTGCATTGACCTAACAATTTTCTTTATGTTTGGCTCCACATTACTTGTCGCCACACGTAAAATTGCTTCCAGATTTTCATTTGCCAGACGGTTTCGATTTTTTGTTTTGTTAAATTTCATCACTGAAAACGTTTGCTCACAAATATACGTCGATCCAAATAAGCTTGCGCATTTCAATGCATTTATTCGCAACTCTTTATAAGCGGTTTTGTTAACGCAACAGTAAAAGGTGAGTAAACTACCTTCATTAAACTTGTTTCTTAAATTATCATCATTTTGCATGTCTATCAATTCCAGCTGTATTGATTCCGGTGCATTTTCGGGTAAAATGTTGAAAGGATTGCTGAAAATGTCTAATAGAGGTTTAACTTTTTTGAAGTCTAGAAAACGGTCATGAAAAGCTTGTATTAAAATATCAATTTTTTCAACATAAGCGAAATTGACATCAGTTTTATTGAATTTCTCCATCATTTTTTTGTAGTTCGGAAAATGGCTGTAATTGGCTGAATTGATTTGTGTCCTGAAAAAACTCAATTTGCATTGAAAGGACGAAACATGAGAGTATAACTGCGAAATCAATTGATCTTTGCCTTGGAGTCGCGTATTTAAGACATTCAAGTGATTTGTGATGTCTACAAGAAACGCTAAGTCACACAGTCAATTAGGGTTGTCGAGTTCGGAGACGTCCTTTTTCTTTTCCGCCACAAATATTTTGATTTCTTCAATCAAGTAAAGAAACCGCTCTAGTGACAACCCACGACTTAGCCACCTTACTTCAGTGTAAAACAGGAGATCACCATATCCGCTTTCAATATCCTCGAGAAATAGTGTGAATTATCGGTGTTTGAGACCTCGTGATTTTATAAAGTTTACAGTAGGTACTACAACTTTCATCATATTTTCAAATCCCAATAATTTTGAACAGTGGGCCTTTTGATGTATAATGCAATAAAACTGCATTAATTCCTTGGTATCTATGTTTTTAGTTTGTAAATACTCTTTTAACATAGTTATTATCCCAGATTTGCTTCCAACCATTGAAGGTGCTCCGTCAGTCGTAATTCCAGATAATTTCGTTAAATCCAAATCCATTATAGAACATTTTTCCAGAAGAGCTTTGAGCATGTCACTCCCCTTGGTTTGACTTGTCAAAGAACTCATACCAATCAGTTCTTCACTCACTTCAAAATTTTGCGTTACACCTCGTAAAAATATTAAGAGTTGAGCAATGGAACTTATATCTGTAGATTCGTCGAGTGCTATAGAAAAATACTCAAAACTTTTAGATTTCGTAGCTAATTTTCTTTGAACAGTCATCCGATTTAGTTGAATTTTCTCAAACCTCTTTGCATCTTTCGGACACATTTTTTTGCCGCGATATCTAAACACTGCTTAACAAATTCACCATCTTTAAAAGGCCGACAAGTTTTCGCTATTATTCGAAGTATTTCAAAGCTAACTTCAGTAGCTGTTTCAGCATCTTGAATTGGTTTTGTAAACATAGCTTGCTGGCCTATTAGTTCCCTTTGTAAAGTGGAAATTTTTTGCGTTCGATTTTCGCCAGTTAATTTGGTAAAAGTATGATGCTGGGTTTCATAATGCCTTTTCACATTATATTCCTTCGGAATAGAAACACTACTCTAGCATATTAAACAGACACTTTTGTTATGCGATGAAATAAAAAAGTATTTTTCGGTCCAAATATCTTGAAACTGTCGATTTTCATCTTCAACCTTACGACTACGTTTTTTACTGGGGCCTGGTTTATCCATATCAAAATTGATATTATATTGTTACGCAGGTAGATGCCAAGTTCGAACGACGAAATATTTATTCTTCATAGATTACAATTCAAACAATATAACGTTCGCTTGTCTGTAGTTAAAACTTAACTGCCCCGATAGCGGGCGATGCGTTGTATTTATACGTCGAGAACCTACCACATTGTTCGAGGATAATACCGACGTGTTTCGCGAATCTTCGAGTAATCTATTTGGTTCTACAGATTTCTAGTCTCGTAACAATAGGCTTGGAACGACGAAGAGCATACCTGTCCTACGTAATAAACCTGAACAAGAAAGTAGTAGGTGCTTAAAGATACATATCTTACTAACAATTACAAAAGTTATAATAAAATAAAAAGTTAAGAAATATTGATTTAAATGGATTTTTACCTACTTTTGTAGTTTTTCGAACAGTTTTTAAAATTCGTTGGCGGGCCGCATAAATATCGACAGTGGGCCGCATGCGGGCCGCGGTATGTGCATCGCTGCTTTAGAATAAAATTTTAGCAAATTTAGTAATTTAGTCCATATAAGCGAGTTGTTAACTGAATAGGGGATTCACTCTATCGAGCGGATACTGTATATTTATTTATGTACGCTATTCGTACGATGTTAAGTGGTGGTAACTGTATGATATGAACACCGAACTATCGAACTACCCAAGAATTATTTTATCACAAAGGACGGTAATATCTGTTACTTACCAGACTGTATTTCGACCCACATTACTTGCATTCCCAATAGGAGTATTTCCGAAGTTTCAGCCAAGTTCTGGAAGGACGCGTCTCGAAAACTTTGTAATCAAATGTTATATGCACAAAACTGCATACTTCTACTTGCGCAATATCGTTATATTGTAATTTTATTTTTCTTAATTTCGAACATGGTCGACATAAGTTAGTTAAGTATTCCTGAAGGTTTCTTTGCTAATAAATGGCAAATGATGCATTATTAAATTTCAACCAACGAACGATACTCTATTGATTAATAACTACCAAAAGGACAGTTTGTAATTTATAGTAACATCATTACCCCTAGATCAAATCCACATAATCGATTCTTAATCAGGATTAAGGATTCGTCTGACCGTTTTAATGACGCACGTGCGTGAAATTTGATGAAAATTGTGGTTATCGCGTACGGGGATTAAGGTAAAGTTAGGGCCACGTTTGCTGAGGTATTGTTGTTTAATAAATTATTTCTCTATCAAAGGTACCCGGCGGGTGATCGGGGGCGTAGTGCTTTTAATCTACATTAATTGCAAAAACAATTGGAGTTTTGTTGAATTAGAACGAGTTAGACGGATCGAATACGTGGTAATTTGATATGTATGTATATGCTGTGTAATAAATATGTATGTAGATATTGCAAATTTTTTCAGACAGCCGTAGGCAGATTTGTTTTTCGATAAAAAACGAAACAAGGTAAATCCGCGATAAACTGATGTGTTATTATTTCGTGTGTTGGGAAAGAAAACTTTTTAGCTATTATCGAGTGTTCGTTTACTGACTAATATGAGTATTATATGCAAGTTAAGATAAACGTGTCGTTATTCTGTCATTAATACGAGGGACAAGTTGAAATTATTGAGAATATAAAACACGGTTAATATTTTCTAGTATTTTATTTTAAATATGCTGAAAGTAATCCCCTTCAGCAAAGATACACTTGACCATTCTTTATTTCACTGTTTAAAAGCTCTCAACCGATCTTCTTTCGGAATACCTTCAAAATAAGCGTGAACTGACGAAAATTTTCGACCCCGCAAATTATGTTTAAGCCCAAAAAATAGTCAAAAGTCAGACATTGCTAAATCAGGTGAGTACGGTGGATGTTCTATTACTTTAAATATTTTTTCCAGACAAAAACTTAAGAGTTAAAACTGCCGTATGGGACGATGTATTATCGTGGTGGAGCATAATTCCCTTATCTGGAACTCTACTGCACACTTCAGGCAAACATTTTTCAGTGTACCACTTAGCTTGTAACTGTCTTTTGACCATCTAGCTTAATGATTGTTTTAACAGTTATTACCGCATAAGTGGCTTTATTGGCCTCTTAAATTATTTTGTGGTTAAAGATAAGATCCTTCCAACAGACCGTAAAATTAATAAAACTTTAGGAATCATTAAAGGACCTCAAAGGAACTGATTTACCATATAAACTAAAGGTTGCAAACGTACCCTTAGGTCAAATAAAAAAAAAAGAAACTAACCTTACATTTTGTATGTTTTTTATACAATATAATGTATAGAATTCACGGTTGGCTCTTGGTGAAACATAATGAATAATTTACTAAATAAAACACTTGGTATATTTGTTTCACAAAATGTATTTAAAATATCTCTGACATATGTTTCGACTTATTAAGTCATTCTCGAAGAGTCATGTAAACTAAGTAAAAAGTATACTCCTACCAATATTTATGAGTTATTTTTTAAAAGGTTTATTACTATTTTCATGAATTTTGGTTGTGTTCCTGTTTTTTGGCACTGTTTGTTAAACCATATGTGGTTGGAGGACTTTTTCAGTTTCAGGAGAGTTTTTTGATATAAAACCGTTAACTTTGCCTTACTTTCACTTTTAATATAATGTATAGAATTCACGGTTGGCTCTTGGTGAAACATGCATGGTGAAACATGCATGTTTTTTATACGTCCAGAACACGTCAAATACAGGATTATCGTGTTAATTGTGTGTGCTACTGTTCAAATAAAATATCGTTTTAAACTATTTATGCTATACCAATCTTCGTTTTGTTTAAAGAATCTCGTAAAACGATGTTAAATATTGTTATTTTTAGGGTCCATTTTCGCATAAAAATTGACATTGTCATAACGTTTGCAAATCTAGGCTGCCAACTTAAACATTCAAAAATAAATATTACTGTTATGATATCTATCTATATCAATTAATTTTTTCTCTACGTCAATTGTAAAAAAAAACCTAGGGCCTGAGGCCACGAGTGAACCAAAGCGACGCCATGAATAGTAAACCTGCTTCCAAAACGCCCAAACAGAGGGGGGGGGGGGGACAGTGACTTGCGATCCCTATTATTTTCAATTTTTTTTTTAATTTAAAATAATTGACATATATTCATTGACGTTTGGGAAAAAATTACTTGAAATGGATACATAAAAATATTAATTGTAAAACTTTATGTGTTTAAGTTGGCAGTCTGGAATTGCAAACGTTTATGATAATGTCAATTTTTATGCGAAAATGGACCCTAAAAATAACAATATTTAACATCGTTTTACGAGATTATTTAAACAAAACGAAGATTGGTATAGCATAAATAGTTTAAAGTGATATTTTATTTGAACAGTAGCACACACAATTAACACGATAATCCTGTATTTGACGTGTTCTGGATGTATAAAAAATATACAAAATGTAAGGTTAGTTTTTTTTTTTTTTTAATTGACCTAAGGGTACGTTTGCAACCTTTTGTTTATATGGTAAATTAGTTCCTTTGAGGTCCTTTAATGATTCCTAAAGTTTTATTAATTTTACGGTCTGTTGGAAGGATCTTATCTTTAGCCTATTTTGTTAACAGCAGCAATGTTTTTATCAGTGACAGCCGTAGGAGGACACTCTGCTTCTTTTTAATGCTGAACAGAATTCGCGTTCAAATTCCTTATGTCATCGGTAAATTGTAGCCGAGGAAGATGCTTGTTTACTAAAAACTGAATCTAAACTCTTTTTGCACTCATAAGCGTTTAAACCTCTTTTAAAATCATAATAAATTATGATTCGAAAGTGCTCTCTGCTTAAGTCCATTTTTTTACTTTTAAAAAATAATTAGCTGAGTTATAACCACAGAGCGGACTGAAGCGATTGAATAACCAATTGCCTCGATAAAACGTTGTGGCGGTCTCAGGTATTGTATGCATTTTATAACAGCCCCACTACAGGGTGGCCCAAAATTACTGAAGGGGTTTTAATTCCTTATAACTTTTTAATTATAATTTTTTTTTGTTTTCACTATTTTGTAAAGAAGACTTGGGGAATTTAAAATGGAACAGTACACAATTGAACAACGTGCCAAAATCGTTGAACTTTATTTCTCAAATCAACGATCCATTGTTTTGATGAGCGTTTTGAGCGTGCATATCGTCGTTATTTTAATGTGCGGGTTGGACCCTCAGAGTCAACAATAAACCGTCTGGTTGCAAATTTTCGAGAACAAGGGGCAGTAAGGAACCTTACTGGTGCCGGCAGACGACGAACGGTGCACACGGATGACAATATTGAACGGGTACAGGAGAGTATTCGGGATGATGGAGAAACATCAACCAGGAGACGTTCGACACAACTTGGCCTCTCATGAGGGTTGCTGCAGAGAATTTTGCATACAATAAGAATGTTTCCATACAAAATTCAGCTTGTCCAACAATTGAAACCGACAGATTACCAGCAACGACTTGATTATGCAATTTATTTTCGTCAAAAAGCAGAAGAAAATCATGATTTTATTCATAATTTAATTATGAGCGACGAAGCCCATTTCCAATTAAATGGATTCGTTAATAGGCAAAACTGCAGGATATGGGCTACGGAAAATCCAAGAGTAGTTCAGCAGCGAGAATTACACCCACGTAAGTGTACCGTTTGGTGCGGTGTTTCGTCGGAAGGATAATTGGCCCATATTTTTTTGAAAATGAACACGGTGTCGCTGTTTCCATCACTGGTGCTAGATATCGGACAATGTTGGAAAATTTTTAAGGCCAGCCGTGGAAAACCATCAGCAAGTATGGTTCCAACAGGATGGAGCCAGAGCGCACACTGCGAGGGACACAATGGCTCTTTTGCGCGACATCTTTGGTGAACGAATTATTTCCCGTAGAAGCGATTTTAATTGGCCTCCGCGTTCACCGGATTTAACCGCTTCAGACTGTTTCCTTTGGGGTTATTTGAAAGGAAAAGTCTATATTAATAAGCCTCGAACCATACAGCAATTAAAACATAATATACGCGACGAAATCAACAACCTGAAGTTTTGCGAACGGTTATGGAAAATGTTTTGGAAAGAGCACGAATATGCGAAGCAGAAAATGGCCACCACTTGCGAGATATAATTTTTCATAATTAAATTAAAAATATTCTCCATTAATATACTGTATTTAAAATAAAAAAAAATTAATAATTATGTCTTAAATAAGAAGTTATCATGAACTCACACCCCTTCGGTCATTTTGGGCTAGCCTGTATAACCATCTGCACCTGAGACTTTTAACGAAGAACTGTGTGAAGCTTTCATGGCGGACAATATCCCATTCAAAAAGCTTAACAATCCAGTCCAGTAGGTTTCTTATAAAATATATTGATTGTTATATACCAGATGAATCTACTTTACGTAAATAACACTTACCAAAATGTTATCTGAGATTTATTGAAAAAATTCAAACCAACCGATCTGGTCATTATCTTTAGGTAAGTACACACGAAACAACGGATGTAATGGGACGATATGCGTTAAATGTAGTTGTTGGTATTCTTCATCCGACAACTTCATAGCAACCATACTTAATTGCAACTAAAATATTGCCAGTCGTAAATGTTGAAACAGTTGAAGAAGTAATTGATCAATTCATAATAACTATAAAGACAAGATGCTATTATTTTTGACTGATGCGGCAGCTTATATGTTAAAAACAGGGAAGTTATTAAAGCAATCTTATCTCAATATGCTACACGTTACCTTTGCAGCATATGCACTACACAGAGTATGTGAATTTAAAAGATAATTCTCAAAGCACCTTCGCGAGTGGCATTATACTTCCAAATTTGCCTTTACTGCCAGTCCCTGTATTAACTAGGTGGGGAAACATGGGTAGAAGTAGTATTTTTTTATTCACAACACTTGGATGAATTAAAAAACTTTGTTTTTTTCATCTTCAAGGCGATGATACGCAAAGCATTTCTAATTGTTAACACCTGATACAAATTGGAAATTTACAAATCCAGTTAAACTTTATTAAAGCTAATTTAACTCATTCTAGATAAAAATTAAGTAGACACTTTCATTTTGTACAATTTATTATTTTCATACTTTTAGTTACCTTATGCATATTAAATATATATAAATGAAACAATGGGTGACCATATTGAAGGATCGTTCACCAATTACCCTTGGTATTAAAGAAACGGTATAAATGTATAAAGCAGGTAATAAACAGATTAGTGAATGTAAATTCTTTGAATCTAAGGAAAATATTACAATTTTGAATATGTTAATAAAAATACGTTATATAGTGGTTTATACTTGAAAATGCACGTTGAATATTTGTAAAGATTGAACTGCTATTCTTTGATTCTTTTGTGGTAAATTTACTTTTATCTAAAATATATAAATATATACGATATAAAAAATTTCATTTTATGACGAAAAAAAAGATATTTGTAATAAAATTTTTAGACACGAAAGTTAGGAACTTAAAAAAAAAAATTTAAAAAAAGGTATATAACCCCTTACCACAATTATTAATCGTATCCTAAGTACGTATTTCGACAACTAAGTTGTCATCATCAGTAGATAAAACCGCTAATCAAGGTGTCGCACATGGGGCACAGTAAAGCTAGAACACCGCTTACGCAACAACTACTTTACACGGCGTCCACGTATACACTAAATGAAACATGCAAATATATCCAACGAAAAGATCGACAAACTTACCTCTCTTAGGGAAACGGCATTCACATATGTTTATACTCTAATTTGGAATATATCGAACGAAAGATCGACAAAAATTACCTCTCTTAAGGAAACGGCACTCAACATGTGTTAATACTTCAATTTAAAACGTCGACGACCCTTTTATGGTTCTAAGAATGAAAAGAGACAAGTGAAGGGGATCGGTGCTTCATCACCATTCATAGAGTGTTGTTTGTTTTTAGCGATATGAATACTTTCGTAGGCGTCAAGATCGCGGGGGTTATTAATGCCCTTGACAAGCTTTAACCCTTTAATCGACACATTGTGTAGTGTACTTAAAGCATGGTTGGCAACGTTAGATTTATCCGGTCTATTGTATTTAATATGTGATATGTGTTCTTTAAATCGGGTTATTATTGGTCGTTTTGTTTGGCCTATATATTTCAAATTACAATCATCGCAACTAATTTCGTATATACCTGATTTCGAATTAAAATTAACTCTATCTTTAGTATTCCCTAGGAGACTTTTGATAGTATATTCGGACCGAAAGGCAACTTGGAGACCTCTTTCTTTCACAACTTTATTAATGTTTTTCTTGATGGGGTGGTATGGTAAACACATGTACTTTTTCTACTGGTTACTTTGAGATATCAAACTTATGGATTCGCGGATTATATTTTTTATTTTTGTTTTTCTAATTAATTTATTGATTATTTCTATGTCAAAGCCATTATATGTCACGATATTTTTAATGAAATCCAGTTCTATTTCATATCTCTCTTTTGTTAACGGAAAATTTAGTAACCGATTGACTAAGAAATTAAAGGAAGCTGTCTTATGTTGATAACTATGATTTGAATCCGCGATGATGAATCTATTAACATTGGTTTCTTTCCGAAAAATATCGGTTTCTATTTTATGTTTATTCCTAATCAGTAAAGTATCTAAAAATGGTATCCTGCCATTGTGTTCCTTTTCCACCGTAAATTTAATAGTCGGAAATTTCAAATTTAATTGATTAACGAACATGTCTAATTCGCATTTCCGTGTATCAAAAATGGCGAGAATGTCATCTACGTACCTAATCCAGACTCTAGGGAAATATTTAGCGTTATTTTTAAATTCTACTGCAAATTGACTCATGAATAAATTGGCTATGAAAGGAGATAGGCAGTTACCCATTGTTGTGCCTTGTTTCTGTTCATAAAATTTTTCTCCTACTTGGAAACAATTTTGCGTCATGCACAGAGTTGTCAATCTCATGTAGTCTTTTATTTTGAAGGTTCAATGTTATTCTTGTGGAGCAAGCTTTCTAAATATTTCATAGTCTCTGGAATAGGTACCGAGGGTAATAAAGACGTTACATCGAATGAAACTAAAATTTCTCCGGCTTCCAGTTCACAATATTTAATTAATTTAACAATTTACAATGTGTCGATTAAAGGGTTAAAGCTTGTCAAAGGCATTAATAGCCCCCGCGATCTTGACGCCTACGAAAGTATTCATATCACTAAAAACAAACAACACTCTATGAACGGTGATAAAGCACCGATCCCCTTCACTTGTCTCTTTTCATTCTTAGAACCATAAAAGGGTCGTCGACGTTTTAAATTGAAGTATTAACACATGTTGAGTGCCGTTTCTTTAAGAGAGGTAATTTTTGTCGATCTTTCGTTCGATATATTTCAAATTGGAGTATAAACATATGTGAATGCCGTTTCCCTAAGAGAGGTAAGTTTGTCGATCTTTTCGTTGGATATATTTGCATGTTTAAATTAGTCTATATGTGGACGCCGTGTAAAGTAGTTGTTGCGTAAGCGGTGTTCTAGCTTTACGGTGCCCCATGTGCGACACCTTGATTAGTGGTTTTACCTACTGATGATGACAACTTAGTTGTCGAAATACGTATTTAGGATACGATTAATCATTGTGGTAAGGGGTTATATAGCTTTTTTTAAGTTATTACTTAACCACAGTCTCCAAAGAAATACTTTTCACGAAAGTTAGGGATGAAGAGTCATTGCAGTCATTATCAAGTTGCATATTCCGCACTTTATATACCATTTTTACACCTAACACACAGGTAATTCAAAACTTTCCCTGTACATCGGCGATAAAATTCCTCCTACAGATAGAGAGAGAGACACTAAGGCGCGTAGAGGAAGAGAAAGTTTTGCTAGTGTTGTGTTAACTCAAATTAAGCCGACGTATAGGTGTAGGAGTTGATACTTAGTTTTGATTAATTATTCAAAGTCGAGTAACTTTACGCTTCAAAGTGTAAGTAGCGTCTTGAACCTTGAGGTTTGTCTTGCCTTCTGTAATGAATATTTAATGTAAATTGTTGAATTTGTTGAAATTCGAGTTCACGCGTGCAAAAATATAATGCACCAACGTTAACGTGACGAAAAAATATTTTAAAAATCATATAAATTATGCAATAGTTAGCATTCTGTTTAGTATACTCGTATATAATTTAGTTAAAATTATACAGGCTCCTAAAATATAAGTACCATTATCATTTGAGTTCACGGAGTAGATCTAAAGTTGGAATTGATTACAGGTGTATAGGTGTAAGAGTTGATATTGTAGCACCAAGATTTATATATTTTTCATCAACTTATATTTAACATATTGACTGTGAACGTCTAAATTCGAATTACGAAAGTATTTTAGCAAAAAACAATACTAAAAACTCCGGCAATAAAGATCTTTGTTCTAATAGTTGATGTGGAAACGACACTAAAAACTCCGGCAATAATGATCTTTGTTCTAATACTTGATGTGTCCTCTCTTGTTTGTAAAATAACTAAATCTGTGGCACAAATAGAGCAACTTACGTGAAACCCTTATGGTAATTCATGAGGGAAGCATTGATATTGAGTCTATTCATTCTTATCGTCGTCGTTCCTGTAAGAATGTGATAATGATAACGGTAGAAATTATAACGGGTTGGGCTGAGACAGCCGCCGATTTATTTCAGATACCATGAAGACGTCATGTTGGCATTTCGTTTTCTATCATTTGCAACAAAGAGGTCGTTCAAGGAAGCCAAAGATATGCTCATATAAGAAAAAAATACTAAGAATTATAATTATGATTTTGCACGCGTCTCTTGGAGAATGCTTTTTAAATAGTATATAATCACGAGGGACCGGACACGAGAGGCCGATGTCTCATCGCCCAGTTTTTTATTTTATTTATATAATTGTAACACAAACGAGTGGTGATCTATAAAATACGAAATACATTTTTATTTGTTTATTTTGTAGTTTAAGTTGAGTAAAGGAGTATTAATACCGTGATATAATAAAGTTTCTTGGACGAAGATGGCTTTGTAATATAAATTGTATGTCTGAACTTAAGCTAGGAACTATAACTCTGTTTTGTAAATTATTTTGACAGTGACATTATCTGTCATCCATTAATGTGTTAGAATTGCTGAAAGCAAGTTTGAACGTCGAGTTTGAAACATAGCACATTCGAGTAAATTCAAATATGGTTTACAATATAGTGCAAAAAGCGTACATCATTGAAGCCTATTTTCGGAGTGGAGTGCGAATTGATGGAATTTGGGTGTACAGTCAACGTGCATGTTTGGATGATTTTAGAGAGCACTTTCCTGAGTTAGCTGTAATTCCTAAAGATTTTTATAATTGCCTTTCCAATTGTGTTGGTGTGTTTCGTGAGACTGGTTCTGTGGGTCATAAATCACGTACTGGTAGACCAACTGTTCGTTCGGAACAAGTTATAAATGATGTTCGTCAACGTATGGTAAATGAACCCACAAAACCTTTGAAACGCCTTTCTCAAGAGATTGGACTTTCTTATGGAACATGTCAGAAAATTGTAAAGAAAAACTTACACATGCATCCGTATAAGATGCAATCACATCAGGCTATTTTGCCGGTAAACTACCCTAGACGTCGTGCGTACTGCCAGTGGTTTGCAAATAACTTAATAGAAGATGATGACCTGCTAAATTTGTCATTTTTCTCTGATGAAGCATGGTTTCATCTTTCGGGGTATGTCAATTCCCAAAATACTCGAATGTGGAGTAGTGAAAATCCTCTTATTTTTATTGAATCGTTTCTCCATAATGCGAAACTTGGTGTTTGGCTAGCAGTTTCTCGCCGCAGAGTTGTTGGCCCTATTTTTTTTAATTTCACAATTAATGCTGAGAGGTATAGAAACATTCTGAATGAATTTATTGAACAGTTGCATGATGATGAATTGCAATATGGATACTTTCAACAAGATGATGCAACGGCACACACAACACGAGAAAATATTGCTTTTCTTCGTGAGTTTTTTGACGATCGGATCATAAGTTTACATACGGAAGTTGAGTTTCCACCACGATCACCTTGTTTGACAATTATGGACTTTTTCGTGTTTCCTCACCTAAAGAATAGAATATTTAAAACTCCTGTTGCTAATTTGCAAGATATGCAACAAAGAATTATTGACGAATGTGCATTAATAACGCCCGCAATGCTGCAAAATGCTTTTAACAGCATGAAAAGGCGTGTCACATTGGGAATTGAAACTAACGGACAACAATTTCAACATTTGCTATAATTTTGCCTTTTTTATTAATAAAATTTTGAATACAAGCTGAGCTTGTTGTTTTATTGTATCTTTATTAAATCAAATGACATATTTATTGATGGCACGATGACACTATCAAAATAATTCTCAAAAATTAAGGTTAAGTTACCAGTATGATAATATGGATAAAGTTCAGACATATATTTTCTATTTCAATGCCATCTTGGACCCAGAAACTTTATGATATCGCGGTATTAACTAGCAATACTTTCTCAAGGTTCTCCTCTGTAAAATTTGTTCTCTTTGAATGACATATGGCCTTGTAGATAGAAAACGTCCTTTCTACATCGCAACTGGTTATAGGTGCATACTGGCAATATTCTTTTATTTCAGCGTATTTCGCAGTTAGATTTTGAGGCATTGTCCCCATACACAATTGCCGCAATGTTATTAAATCTGAATTTCTATTAAAAACTGCGTCTAACTTTTGCCGAAGACCACATCCGAAGTCATTTGGAATATATTTTAAATTATTAATAGCCACATCTAATGTGATTAATCCATCATGTAATTTGAGATTTTGATTTTCAAAATAAGTGATTAGTTTTGGTAAATTTTTAAAGTATTCCTGGAGAGAGTACAACTAATTTTTTAAATTTGGAATTTGTGTTAGTTCCTTGCACTCAGAAATACTTCGAGTATCGTCATTTAAACATGTAATGAAATTTTGTAGCTATAGAAATTATCTGCATAAAACTAGTAGTTTCCAACCATGTTTCCCATCTAGTTATTACTGGAGAGGGAGGCAGTAACAAAGATACAGTAGCGGATACAAGTCAACATCCGGAAAGGTGTCTCTGATATATTCACAGATTCTGCGGAGAACATGTGCTACGCAAGTAATATGCAATCAATAGGAAAACTTTAACGAAAAAATAATAATAATTCATCTTTATTCAAAATTGTATCTCAACAAATATCGACAATCGATTAATAAAGCTTATTTAAAGACTGAAAGTCCGAACTTTAGGAACCTCGTGCAGAAGTATGTAACATGGTACATAAAATGGGTGCACTAACATATTATCAATGTAAGCCAGGCTTATTAAATTTAATATGTCTTATTTGACTTGTCAGATTTGACTTAAATTTTAGGTATTAGCAATATATGTATAACCTATGAAGTCTATAAGTGACACTATGAATATCCCATTTACGCAACTAAAAACCTTTTTTTATGCTCATCAGAGTTGTACGCATTTTATACGATGCGCACTGTACAACATTTTTGTTTTAGGATTTTAGACACCGAATCTAACGAAGAACATCGCCACATGTGTTAATACGCCAATTTATACACACCTTGAATGAAACAAAAATATGATTAATAATATAAAATATTGTTAAAAATCGGGTGTGGAGCACACAACAGAATTCCATGTTTGTGTGAAAATTGATTTCCGGGCAAGTAGACACGTGTTTCATCTTGCGATAGATTCGTCAGTGCATGATGCTGGTAAACACAATCAAATCACCAAAAGACAGCATAGAAGAATATTCAGGTAGTTAATTGACGAAGGAGATACTTGTTGAAACTTCATTATAACGCTAAGAAATAAGTAATTAAACTTCTAGTTTCAAAAATTCTTTTATTGTAAATACCACTACAATATTGTTTCGCCATACAATGGCTTCATAAGGTGGATGAAATACTGAATATGTACAATACAAGTTTGAATATTTATGTGAAAATTATTGAGGAAATGGTGGTGGAAAAATTTTTACAATCTTAAATTTAGTAGAGGGGAGTTGGTAATTTAAAGCTAATCCTAAACTATTGTATCTATTAATTTCTAAGTTTTCTATATTCTATATTGTAGTGGTATTTACAATAAAAGAATTTTTGAAACTAGAAGTTTAATTACTTATTTCTTAGCGTTAGAATATTCAGGGCCTCTAATTAACCAAGGTCAACCTCACAAACGCCATACAACCATCGCTGTCTTCACGACAAGTATAAGATTTGGCAAGGGAATTCATCTGACATGGAAAAACTTTAGGAAGATTTACCTTTAAATCGGAGACGCAATTTAGGGTTTATGCAAGATGGAGCTATACCAGATGTAAAGGAACATTTGAATATTGCATTTCCTAGGATATAGGGGAAGGGACCCATTGCATATTCTCGATTTAACTCCGTTGGAATTTTGTATCCAGAGTTATTTAAAAAGTTTAGTGCACGCAACACCAGTAAACGGTTTTCAAGATTTGCGCCGACGAATAGAAAAATTTTGGTTGTAAAAAACAAAAACACACTAAAAGATTTTTAACGTTATTTTGTAACACTCTGTATATATGGATGCGCATTGTGAATTTAATTTAATTTAACCGAAAATTATTAGATTGAAATAATATTTGTTAATTAAATCACAAACTTAACAAGAACGAAAAATAAACGGTTTAGACGTTATATGAATCAACATTTAATTTCGAATAAGTAAATTTTGCGGATTATAAAAACACATTTCAAAACATACACAAATAAAATAACGAATTTTATAAAAGCGTTATAGATTTGTTATTTTAGTGTCTTCGTGGGATCAATTGTAAAACGTTAATATGAAACATTAATTTTGAATAATTCAAAATTTTTTTTTAATTTCATAAAAATATACAGTGCAATGATTTCTGAGGAATGAGACAGAAGCGACATATTGACATATACTCAATTAGATGTGTGACATCGATGTTACATACTTCGATTAGACGCAAATTCTCGATATTCCCGGCCAAATTAATATCTCCAGCGCGGCTTTTATCCGTATAGAATATGACTCTTACCAGCAAAGAAAGTAAACAGATAATCTCGGAAATTAATTAAACTTAATTACATTCTGAAATGTAATTTAGCACCTTAGGGTTATCTATGGATAAATATACGTAACTAAGACGACGAAATATAATCGGAGATATAAAACTATCGCTTACGTCAGGGGATGTAAGGATATAAATAAATCAATAACTTTCTAAGTTGTGAAAATTTTTCGTCATCTCTCCTCTGTCGAATTTCAAGCTAGATCCGTCGCTCTTAATATCGGCACTTATTTTCTTTAGCAATAGTATACAATACAATTTCGCTAATAAAAATTTCTTTCCTTTCAAATAAAGTCAATTTTGCGAATTCTAAAGAGACACTTCAAAATATACACAAATAAAGGAACGAATCTTATAAAAGCGTTATAGATTTGTCATTTTATTGTTCTCGTTAAACTTCTTGACTTTAAGGGTCTACTCAATTCGTAGTATGTTAGCTTTAACTATCTATCGTGCCTAGAGAATACAATCTCGAGCATGTTTTTCAATCCCGGGTTTACGGAATTCTTGAAGCGTAATCCCGGGATTAGACTATGTGGTTTCTAATTTGGCACAAATGAAAAAAAACTTATGTAATTTCTTAAAAATTATTTGTTAATATTGTTGCACAACACAATACACAATATACTAAAATAAGGAACAAAAAAGACAATACAAAAAACTATTTAGAATTTCGAAAATACAACAGAAATATCAAAGCATCCAATGTTTGACTTCCAAGCCTGCTTCGTAGTTTACTGCCAACATAAGCAGCAGCTGAAAACGCTCGCTCAGGTTCTACACTGGTTGGAGGAATAGACAATAGATATTTATATGCTAATTCTAAGTGATATCCACGAACTCCTCCATTTTCGAACAGGCTCATTTCGCGTCTAATACTATTTACCAACCCCGATACATTTTGTACTTCAGGATCTGGGGATTCCATGCTCGTATTAATTTCCAACTGTAACTTTTCCTTTGGTGTCAATTGGGGTTGGGAGGTTTGTTGCCTTAGCTCATCATCTCTTTGTGATCCTGTCCTCCTCTTCCGTGTCATCTCGACTATTTAGTCTTTTAACAATACTCTTTATTTGCGCGCTCACTAAAGCCTGTGTAGGAACTGGAAATAAGTCAAGC
This sequence comes from Melolontha melolontha, assembly GCA_935421215.2. Taxonomy (NCBI): domain Eukaryota; kingdom Metazoa; phylum Arthropoda; class Insecta; order Coleoptera; family Scarabaeidae; genus Melolontha; species Melolontha melolontha. Next base: position 252,790,828 of record OW285235.1, on the reverse strand, counting down.
CATTCCAAATCCGATAATAACTGATTTTCATAATCTTTTCGTGGATATTGTAAATAATTCAACATACCAGTTAAATCATCATTTCGTCATTGCTTTATACTTTCCACTAAAGATGTTTTCATTTTATTGGCGAGTGCTGAGTTTTTGCTAAACATTTGTTTTATAAGAAATTTCAAAGCGGCATCAGTTGTGCATAAATTAGCATCTCGTCGACAGATTGCTTCTACTGTTAATTTAATTGGGGTCAGCACATCAACAATTTTATTTACCAAGTCAAAATCAGCCTGTTCTAAACGGATTGGATGATTGAGATCTATAAGAGCTTTTTGAATGAAGATTTTTAAAAGAGAAAATCGTTTTAGCATGGTTAAAAGACTATTCCACCTGGTTTTACAGTCCAAAAGAAGTGACAGCTCTTTTTCATGTTCAATATTCACATATTTTTGAAGTACTGTTTCATTTTTCAATGTTGATCTTTTGAAATACACTACAACTTTGTGGATTTTCTTTAACAGCTCATTAATGTTTTCATCTTTCGTTAACTCTGGTATGTGTTCTCGCGCAAGTTTATTTTGTGACTTTAAGATTAAACCTAATTCTGGACAGTCTAAGCCTTCTAAATTGTCATCATAATCGCTATCGTTCATATAATCAGCAATCATAGCTGGTTCATTTATATGTAGTATCATCTGAATCTGAGGTAGAGCTATCTTGTCTGTCTCGAAAATAACTCTTTATTTTATAAAGCACACCAGAGATGGTCAAATTGTAACCGTGTGCGAGACACAGTTGCTGTTGAGTGCAAACAAGCTTTCCCACCTTTATCATAACGTTCGGTCCATCGGTTACAGTAGCCACGATATCAGTTTCCAGGGAAATATCAAATTTACTTAGACGCTCTTTCAATATACGAAGACAATTTTCAGCCGTCATACTTCCATGAATAGGAACGAGCCCCAAGCTCCAAATTTTTGTATATGAATGAACGTTGACAGCCATGTATCGTTTATTGGACGTTGATGTCCACTCGGCGAAATATAGACTGAATCTTTCACCTGCACTTTTCAAATGTTTTAATTTTGCAGTCACTTGCTCTCTGATTGTTTCACTGTAATTCATAACAGGCTTTCGAATTGTGGCGGCTGATTTTGGTAAATCCGTGTATTTCGCTAATAGTAATTTTCTCAAATCGTCTGAAATTATGAATACACTGAATGGAAATCCATCTAATGCAATCATTCTTGCCAAAACATCATCCAGGCTATCGTCGGCACTTTTAGTAAAATAATCTTCTAACTTTCGTTTAGCTGGCGGCGGTACTGTATTCAGATTTTCAGAATCTTGACTTGTTCAAGCTGGTAAACGATTAACGTCAGCTAAAATCTTAATGTTATGTTTTGATGACAAATTTGTATGTAATTCCTAAGTCGATCCACCCAAAGTCTTGAGAATGGCAGGGCATTGCTTACATTTAGCACTATTCCCGTCCTTCGCAACTAAAAAATAACTCCACGCTGACGATGTATCACTGTTTTGTTTTATGTTGAACAAAGTCTCCCGACATTTAAAATAACTTTTTCAGATAATTGACTTTGAAATTTAAATGACGTAACCTGCGTAACCTTGTCGCTGGTAGAATAATAAATGAAAAAGTAAACCCTAATGAGCGTATTTATACTTTCGTACAGGGAATCGCCGACGGGGAATCCCTCGCAACAATTTTATGATATATCATATGAGATGATCGGGTGATTCCCCTGTTGGCCCGTTGGGGAATTACTTTAACAGTATTGTATTGAAATATGCCGGGTGGGGAAGTCCCTTCTAAGTTACATATTATTTGGTCTGTACCTGTGTAGTTCTTTTATCGTACGGCGTACCTAAGGTTGATTTTTTGTCTTTATGTAATAAGTGCCCTTAATATAATCTAAGTAAGGTCATTGTCAAGGCGCAACGGATTACGGAATGCAAACAGGTAATCCCGAAATCCCGAGATTAGCCAAGTACAGTCCCGGGATCAAAACTCGGCCGGGATCCCGAGATTGTATTTTCTATTCATGAGCAACTATCTATTATAGTTATTAAGCCTATCACAATGAAATAAGTAATTTATCAACTATAATAATTTACTAAATAAAACACTTGGTATATTTGTTTCACAAAATTTTGTGAAACAAATATACCAAGTGTTTTATTTAGTAAAATATTAATCATGTTTCACCAAGAGCCAACCGTGAATTCTATACATTATAATATCAACTATAAAGAAATTTACTGCACATTTAATATTTATTCAAGCAAATCATTAACATCATATTTAAATAGTATATTATTAACATATAAATGATATCTATTTATTTTTTTCTATTTAAAAATTTGGTAAACTCAACTCTTCAGTCCACGACACTTGAATTCATGACTGTAAATAAATAAATAAATATTGCTGATGTAATCACAATTCAGATCCCCCGTCCCCCATGTCATCAAAAATAAGCAAAGCAGAGATTCCCCTCTTTGGTGCTTACGTAATACTTGAACAGCCCCTATGAAAAGATTAAATCAAATACCTTACTCTAAAACATTGCGTTTCGTATAAGTTTTGTAAATTGAAAAATCTATTGAAACTGTACGGTGCACCGTGAGTTAATTCTGCTTCGTTTCCCGTATCGACATCCGGCCCCGAGTGTAACTTAGTTTTTCCCATTTCGTTTTCAAATCCTCAATCGACATCGGCATTACGAAAAATCGTTATTTTTAAGACATCCTTTCTTAATTAATTGACGGTCTAACGTCCTTACGTCTCTGAAAAGTTTCCAACGATATGTATCCGTGGGAATTTAAAGAACTTTAACTAATGTTTGTCGATCTTAAAAACTCGCCTCGTCGAATCGCATTTCGCGTTTAAATCCAGTGGCCGATCGTGGGTTGCGTTGAGTTTTTACGACGAGAAAAGGATAAGAAGAGGCGGGAAGAATTGGGTAAAGATACTGAAGAAGGGTAGTAAATTGGGTAATTTGAGTCGTTTATCTTGAGTGTTGGCAGGCTCGGTTAGAATTTGAATTTATGAACCTGTTGAAACACGAAATTTTGTGCGCTAAACTTGACGGTAACGAATAAATTAATAAGATAAAGGAAAAAACAAATAAACATATCCCATCCAAACGGTACTTCTTATTTTAATATGTTATAATTTGGACAATTTGGTTGACTTTTTTTAATATAATTTTATCAACAAAATATATTGTTGCTTGTTGATCGTTAATTTAGTCAAATCGTTAATCTAGTTTTTAATAAGCTTACGAGGTGCTTCCCAGAAATTCCGGAATTTTAATGTGGCGGGCGAAAGGATTGTAGTACAACTTTATAGCACTAGATGGTGTGAGCTACGTCTACACTAAGTCAGTCTGTCAAACGGTATAGCAAGCACCAATTAAGTTGGCGCAGGGTGCGCAGAGGCCGTTTTTAAAAACGTCCACCCCCACTTCTCAAGTAATTGTCAGAATACATTTGTCATTGACGTTTGACGGAACATAATGTCTTTACTAGGGGATCATAAAGTTATACACGCTCAGAGTTTAGAATTATCTGACACTTGATGTAAAAACCAAATACAAATCTCCCCACTACTTCTAATCCTGCGCGAACATACCCCTCCTCGCGCCAACTTAATTGGCGTTTGCTATACCTAGCTAGGGTGTGACAAACAGTTTTCGTATTTGTATTTGTTGTGTTGTGTTTGAGTTATTCTGCGACATTAGAATGTATTATGTGAAAGAGCAAAGAACGTGCATTAAAATGTTGCTTGAAACTTTGTAAAACGGCAGCGGAAACACTGAAAATGCTGAAACAAAACGTTTGACGAGAATGCTTTAGGCCAGACGCAAAACTTATGGTACCATTCAACCGCTTGAAAAATGAACGTGTGTCCGTTGATGATGATGAGCGGAGAGGGGACTCGAGCGATTGATGATTCATAGCCCATAGGCGTCTGCCTTGTATTCGCAATAGTTTTTATCGTTTCATCGGGGTGATTGGTCATTAAATCGCTTCAGTCCGCTCTCTGATGATAAGCATTCCGGTCGTCTATCGACGAACAACGTGTCACAAAATCTGGCAAAAGTGCGTGATGTTAACCTGCAAGGTTAAGAAAACAAATCCATAACATTGGTAACAACTTATCGTACCGCATTTGTCAGCGCATTGTTACGTTTAAAAATACCATTTTTAAATAATAGTTGTGTGTTTTGCGCTGTATTCTACATGCCTTTTTCCTTCGAGTGTACCCCGTCGTACTATGCATGTGTCGGATTGATTGTGAATCAACGGGGCCCGGAATGCGTTGGAATGTTGTGTGTCATCGTGCTGGACTTCCATCTAGTATTGCGGCTAGGACTTAGTGGTCGTGTGTTTTACCGCTTCTTGGTTATCGTGTAGCGTATCGTAAATTTTGATTATACATCGAAATAGGTGGATTTGAGGCAACACACGTTTGCTTAATGAACATTAATATACAGGGTGTTACAAAAATGTAGGGCTGGCTATACATAGACGGTTTCTACAACTAAAAATAAGCAAAAAAGTTTAAATAAATTTATGTCCTAAAATGGTTTGTTACTGAGTTACGGCCACTTGAGGTTTTTTCTTTTTATTTTAGAAAAGGTTACAGAAAACGGGAGTTTCTTATGTTTCTTATAGTAAATGTTCAAAATGACCTCCACGGGAAGCAACACAAGCTTCAGCTCGTCGTATCATGGACTGCCTCACGCGCTGAAAAATTCCTGCTGTATTTCGAATTTGGTGGCATCCATCTTCCACTCTACGTTGAAGATCTTCAATATTTTGAATTGGAGTAGAATATACCATAGACTTTAAATGTCCCCATACGTAAAAATCTATTGGATTTAAATCTGGAGACCGTGCAGGCCATGCTACAGGTCCACCGCGACCAATCCATCTTCCAGGACATACGGCATTTAAAAATTCGCGTGCTGTGTGACTGAAGTAAGCCGGTGCACCGTCGTGCATGAACCACATGCGTCCTCTAACATTTAGTGGAACATCGTCCAGCAAACCTGGTAAGTCGTTTTCTAAAAAATATCGATAATTTTGCCCAGTAAGTCGTGGTGGAAGTACAAAAGGACCAATCACAAATTCGTTAATAATTCCGGCCCACACACTAAATGAAAACTGCGCTTGATGTCTGGACTGAATAATAGCATGAGGGTTTTCTTGTTGCCACTGGTGTAAATTATGAAAATTGACGATACCATCTCTTGTAAAGCCAGCTTCATCACTAAAGAGCACACACGACAGAAAGAGATGATCGGCGGCGCATGTCCGTAACAACCATACACAGTAAGCTTCTCGTGATGGGAAATCATTCTCACTAAGTCCCTGTACTCTTTGCAGGTGGTAAGGAAAAAGCTGATTAGTTCTTAAAATACGCCATACACTCACATGATCGACATCTTCCGCCAATGCCATTCTTCGAGTACTAGCACCTGCATTTTCTTCAACACGATCCAACAAACGTTCTTCCAATTCCAAATTTCTTGTGGTTCGTGGTCTGCCGCGATCTCGGACTACTGGTTTGAATGATGCTGTTTCTCTTAATCTAATATGAAGCCTTTCGAAAGTTTTTTCATTTGGTAAACGTCAGTTTGGGAAATATTCTGCGTAAAGTCTTCTTGCTTCTGCTCTGTTGCAATGTGCCAAACCATACATTAAATGCATGTCGGACATCTCTTCGAAAGAATAATCTGCCATTTTGTACTATTAATTAGAAAACATTACTAATCACAAATGACTTAATCAACTTTCACGACTGACAGCAAAAAACACGGACTGCCTACTGAATATGATTAACATAAGTTACTCACTTGTCGGTGACTTGTTCAAACATGCAATACGAACGCTTCGCGTCTGCGCGATAATTTGTGACGACATACACACGTGTCGGACATGCAATACGAAAAGCTTCAAGTGGCCGTAACTCAGTAACGAAACATTATAGGACACAAATTTATTTAAACTTTTTTGCTTATTTTTAGTTGTAGAAACCGTCTATGTATAGCCAGCCCTAAATTTTTGTAACATCCGAACGACTTTTTTTTAAATTCCAAATCCCTTTTGGAACAAGACAAATTCTAATATTTGGTATAAAAATGTTCCAATAGGAACAAATATGATATCTAAAAAACTTGTCATTTACGCGAATCCAATAAAATAAGACAAAACAATTATTCAGCATGTGTAGAAAGCAACAAAGAAAATAATATTAAAATTCGTACACCAAACCAAACAATTTATAATAATTGTACATTTAATAACTGTTCTCCTGCTTTCAAATAAAAATAATTATTTATTATTTATTTAAATCGTTAATTTATCTTGCCAAAAAACACTCGAGCTTTTCTTTCACCGATTAATTTTCTTTTTAACTCAAAATCTTTCCTATCAGTAATTTTTCTCGAAAAACTTGTGTTGCTTCCCGTGGAGGTCATTTTGAACATTTACTATAAGAAACATAAGAAACTCCCGTTTTCTGTAAACATTTCTACAATAAAAATAAAAAAACTTCAATTGGCCATAACTCAGTAACGAACCATTTTAGGACATAAATTTATATAAACTTTTTTGCTTATTTTTAGTTGTAGAAACCGTCTATGTATAGCCAGCCCTTAATTTTTGTAACACCCTGTATAATTGGATTTGCGCCGTCGTCTATGCTGATATTTGTTTTGCGCCCTTGACCAATTAAAATTCTTTTCGGTACTGGCTTACCGGTTTGTATCGTTAGCTGTCGTCAGTAATTTCCGATAACTTTAACACCCATCGGAACCGAACCCCGTTTTGAAGAAATAAATTACCCAACGGGATATCAAAAGAAAGTGGAAGAGACGCCGTTGAAGTGGAGTTGGCATTAGCTTATATTTACACTCCGAAAGTTAAGTTTTCGTTTTATTAAACTGTTCGATTAATAATTCTTTAAAATTTGAATTTGTGTCACATATTTAACGTCACATAAATATTATTAATTTGTTGAATTGGTCTTAGTTATTTATAATCATTTCGAGCGTTGAATAATGTATTATTGTTTACACCATTTTTACATTAAATATTTTCTAGTGAATCTTTCTATTACTGTTTCTTTTTAGTTGTATAAATATTTAACCTAGCATTTTATTTAGAAGTAAATTTCGTACATAAAGTTGTATTTCGCTTGTGAACGCATACTCGAGATCTCCAGTATATGTATATTCCTTTGTTAGCATAATATACAGTCTGGCTATCTACCAGCACGCTTAACACTTTTGGTACATTCGAGTTCAAACCAATTGAGCAGCAGTTTTTTTATTTTTTGTTTTCATGTTCTATTACGTACAGCGTGTCAGAGATTTCGAATTTTAATTTTATTTTGCTCTCCAATTAAGTTTTCGTTAGATAAGAATTAAATTAATCAGTTTTAAGAAGAATAAATATAATTGATAATAGCATAACAAGTGAAAATTTCAAATAAACGGTAATTAAAAAAACTGTGGATTACAATGTAATAGCATATGGAGCGCATCGAGCGCATGTGACGTAACGTAGTCACATAACTTGAAACATATTTTGAGCATCGAGCGATCCTATTAGACGTTTACTATCCCTGGGTTTCTGCCACTTCAAAAGTAATACCAATATAAATATACCATTTAATATAATCAAAATTTCGTTTGTTCCAAACCTATACATAGATATCTCTGGAAATTTAATGGTTTTCATATTATCTTCGATCATTTCACGTAAAATGCTCCGCCAAAAAGTAGTACCACATAAATTATAATTATTTATTACTAAAAGTTTGCACGTTACAAAAAATTTTAGAAACTACGTGTGCGAAGACTTTTTCATCTGATATAGGAAAAATTGCCTTCACGCAATAGGTTTGTAAATAACTACTTCGATGTTAAATTCTATTTATATGAGCGTTACATACATGATAAGAAGTAAATTTCACCGTACCTGTTAGAAAAGATAGTCTCCTCATGGCTGGGAAAGGATGGTTTCCCGATGTATCCAATAAATCTAATTGGTGTATTTCGCCCCTAATTCTATAAAGTTTCCTATGAAAGTCTTCAATGGTCGGTGTATAACTTTCTTGAAATTTACCACCGAGAAATCTCGCCACCAGACATGTTTTGCCTACTCTGGCCGAACCTAGAACAAATAACACACTTTAATTCGCAGAAATATTACTACGAATTATGATTATTAAATTAGAAATCGTAAAGTTAAAGGTAACATTGAGTTTTTGTTTGGTGTTGTATGGTAATGGACACGTAGATACGGGTAGTTTAATTGTAAACTAAATATCATAATTAGGGATTGGTGACTCATCGCCCACGGGCATACTATTGAAAATTTGTATTTTCAAAGAGTTTTTAATGTTATCTAGATAACTGGAAAATAAATATATTTTTTTCTACTCATGATATTGAAATCAGTCATTATTTTGAAATCGATTACAATGGTTGAAATCGCATTTCAACCACTAGAGTTTAAAATTATCGGACTACCGAGATTTCGCATTTCGAATTGTTTGACATTTAATTTCTGAGAAATGTCACTCCATGTATAATTTTTTCTGAAGTGCATTAATTTGTTAAAACGAGTGGTGATATTGATGTAGAGCTGGAATATATTATAAAAGCGACTAATAATGGATTTTCTAATTTAATTCCTCCCAAGTCGAAACACATTTATGAGTTCACTTATAGAAAGTTTATAGACATCGATGAATATATGCAAGAAACGCTATAGCGGAGAAATTATTTACAGATAAACAATCAACAAGCTCAAGTTCTGTTATTCCTGATGGGTTGTGTTAAGTGAATACAAATACTTACGATAAATGTATAAATACAATTGGCGCTAATTACACAAATTGCTCTATTATAGTTAATGTATCAAAAATAACAAAAAATGGTTTATTAACGTTTATTTTAAAAATTTGTAGAAAAAATAGTATATGCAACTCGTGGCTGATAAAATTTCAACGTCTCGAGTTACTTTTTTCTACGTTGAAATTTTATTTCAACCACTTGTCCCATAATATATTATTATTTGTTCATTTTGTAGTTCAAGTTGAGTAAAAGAGTATTAATATTAACTAGCAATACTTTCTCAAGGTTCTCTTCTGTAAAATTTGTTCTCTTTGAATGAAATACATCCTTATAGATAGAAAACGTATTTTCTACATTGCAACTGGGTATAGGTGCATATTGGAAATATTCTTTTATTTCAGCGTATTTAGCAGTTAGATTTTGAGGCATTGCCTCCATACACAATTGCCGCAATGTTATTAAATCTGGATTTCTATTAAAAACTGCGTCTAATTTTTGCCGAAGGCTACCTCCGAAGTCACTTGGAATATTTTTCAAATTATTAATAACATCTAATGTGGTTAATCCATCATTTAATTGGAGATTTTGATTTTCAAAATAAGTGACTAGTTTTGGCAAATTTCCAAAGTGTTCCTGGAGAGAATACAACTGATTTTTTAAATTTGGAATTTGTATTAGTTCCTTGCACTCAGAAATACTTTGAGTATCGTCATTTAAGCGTTTAACGAAATTTTGTAAACTATCGAAATTCTCTGCATAAAAACTAGTAGCTTCCAACCATGTTCCCCATCTAGTTATTACTGGAGAGGGAGTTATTACTGGACAGGGAGGCAGTGACAAAGATGGAAGTTTCTCCTTGTAAAGAGCTGCTCTCAATGGCGTTTCTCTGAAAACTTTTTTAAAAGCGGATACAAGTCTATCAACTTCCGGAAAGGTGCCTCTGATATATTCACAGATTCTGTGGAGAACAGGTGCTACACAAGTAATATGCAGTATATTAGGGTATGTTTCCTTTAATAGTCTGAATGTTTTTAACATATATGCAGCACTGTCACTGACAAAAGTATTTTTCCTTTGTACCTGTTGTCCGAATGAAGCTTTTGCTGCATATTCTCGTAAATGGTTTTAGCTACTATTTCCGTATCAACTGTATTTATAACTTTTGTTGCTTTTACATATGTGTTATATGGAATAGTTGGATGTAGTATACCAGCTACAACATTTACCACACAGCGTCCTAATATATCGACAGTTTCGTCGGCACTTATCCATAGGTACTAATTTTAAAGATGGCTTCTAATGCGTTCTACTGCTTTCGTGTAGTAGTATATTTTTGGGGACATGTTTTGAAGGTGGGATTCTTAATTTTATTTAATGGAATATTAGCCGCCATTAACCTTTCACAGAGTTCTTCGTTTAAATTATCAGATTCCAACGGATCCAATTTCTGTGTATGTGTTTGCGATGCTAAATTATGTTTTGCGTGCGATTTCTTGGAATTTTTTAACGATATTTTACAGACTTTGCAATAAATTTTGAAATCATTGGCAATGGACATACAATCAGCTTGATCCTTGATTCAACTCGCCATTGATTCAGGATGCCATTCTCTACCTTGTTCCATATCATAACTGAAAAAGTAACTTAAACAATGTTCTAGATCTAAATAAATGAAAATTAAAAATGTATGCGTAAGTTATTGAAACTTAACGGAATTCACTGAACACTTACGTCAAAATAGATGTGAGAAGTAGATTCGATGAAAACAGGATCTATTACAAAAATTACGAAATATGTAAAACTCACCGTACTTTATTTATCTTACGAAATGTAAACTAATAAATAAAATAAATTATAAAAAATTCTCACGCTTCTCTCTACGCCCATGAAGAAAATAATTTTACTATAATATTGGAGTAATTGCGTCACAATTCAAAGACAAAAAACAGATGCGCGGTTAACCGAATGAATAGTGCTATTCAATAACTGCGTGTTGTACTTAGCGATGTTGTAGTCTATTTATATGGTCCATCGTAATTTTGACCTGATGCGTCCGTTCCCTAATCATAATGAGTCTTGGGCCCATCTTAACCTGTAAGCGAACGAGTAAATTTGCAAACTCGATTGTTACTCTTTCAAACTTTTGTTTGTAATTAGGTGTCCCGCGACTAGGAGATCGAGGGAACCTGTCAAGCTCGATTTTCATGGCGGAATGTATAGTGTGATGTGACCCGGTCCTGCGGGGCCACACCGCTGCGTTGGTACGCAGATGCGTTGATGCATTAAATAATAGGCAGGTAAAGTGGGTATAACATCGTATAATTAAATAACACTTATAACGAATAACAATTACTATTTACATAATTAATAATATTGACAGTAGTCGAAAGGAGAGTTCTATCTCACGCTCGCTATGTCGTACTGTATATCTAACTATGTCTGACTCCCTGACAGCTCTGATGGAACGTCTTATATACATTAGAGTGTGCTCCTTTTGACTATGTCCTTAGTCTAATATCAACAAGTGGTGAAAGTGTGTAACTTGTAATTGAGAACGCTTGTGTATGTACATCAGATGGACCGAGGTCATGTTTTTGAATACAATACAAATAAGACCGGGATCGCACCTTGACTACGTTAAGTAGTACAAAACATTACTCAATTAGGTTATTTATTACAATAGGATTGCGTTGGGAATTTGGAAATGAAGGATATTTATTCAAAGATCATGAAGGATATTTACTTTAACTAACCTACAATTTCACTATAAAAATATCCATGATTAGTGGAACTCGTTAAATTGTTAAAAAATTAAATTGGTGGTTATATGGGGAAAGTATATCTATTAAAGGATCTTTTACAGCTGCGCTTCAGAGTAATTGAAAAAAAAATTCTACCATACACGTTGTTAAATCAATGATTAATTCAATTCTTAGACACTGGAACTTTAGATTTTTTATCTAATAAATTCCTTAACATCCTTAACAATGTTATTGAATTTCAGTTTTTATTTTAGTGGTTTTCAAGAAACGTTTCTTGATATTGATGTAGATACTGGGAGTTAAAATAAAAATTAACGATTTCTTCCAATACTTATTCTAGACGCTTTTAAAAAATCCATATTAAATTCCGGAATTTCGCACAATAGCCTGTAGCTGTACAGTTAGTTGAATAAATTATTATGAGTGAATATTATTAAATTTATATTTACATATCTGATTAATGCTGAAATATTTTTTTGAACGGTTGGTTGATGTAGGAAAATGTCGAGACTACGCCAACATAAAAAAAAACATCAAATAAAGACTGACGTTCGCAATCCTGGAAATGAGTTGAAGCTATTGTATGTAAGGTTACCAACGTCACACTATTCATTCTCATGCTGGTACATACATTCGTATTTTACATGTATGAAGTAAATGACGAAATCCGTAGTTGTTTGTATACGGTGGAACGATATCGGGAAAACAGATCACGAATTTTATCTCGTATACATTTTGTACAGACGCTGCATTTCATTGAAATTGTGTTTCATATCGATTGTCTGTTATATTTGTTGATAGGTATTTTAGTTAATTCCGGAACAGCATCAGATACAATATCGTCAGCTTTATTAGCATTTATATCAAGTTACGGCAATATGAAATTTGAACGTATTTAATTTTTTTCTTTAATACGGAACTTTGGGATAAATTTTGTTTTTTACGAGGACGTTTTGATGAAAAGTAAATCTGTTTCAATCTTAGTGCAACAACGAAGCAGCAATATGAACGAAATGATTCGTCGTCTACTCACTTAAACGGTACATTACACACTATGAAAGTTATACATACATTGTTTTGCGATTATGCATTACACTATTTACGTGCAGTGAAATTTCCTTAAACACATTAGCGATATATCGCGGAGTTTACACATTATTATACTGCCATTGTACATTAAATCCGGAAATTCCTTTATCAATTTATGAGCTACATCGTAAAACGGTCTCTTTCTGGATATTCGTGATATTATAAAATTATTATTTATCACTGTCAACTAGCCAAGTGTCACAGAACGGTGTTCGGATGGCTACTGAAAATATATTGTTATAAATAGCTGTTTAGATAGTGTGTGTAAAGTAGACTTCATTTCAAGTAACAAAAACGCAAAACTTATATATCCATTTTTATTTGTTTCAAAGTTACAGATCTATGAATGTGATTGTCAAATCATGAAAAAAGGTAATCCTAAAGTCAATAAAAACTGATTTTATTTAAAAAAGTTCAATTAATAATATTTTCGAAATGTCCACCTCCTTGTTGAATGCAGGCTTGTGCCCGTAAGCCAACAGAAGAAGTACTTATCCGAATTTCATACTTGTTTTGTCAGATTTGCTCGGCAGCCAGGTGAATACGATCCAACAACTCTTCTCTTGTGTTCGAAGATTGCGCGTAGACTAAATTTTTCATGTTCTCCCACAAATAAAAGTCAAGGGGATTAAGATCGGGTGGCCATGCAACAGGACCACCTCCACCAATCCATCTTAGATAATTGACGTTAACCCAATTTCAGACAGCAATTCCGAAATGTGGTGGTGCCCCATCCATGTGAAACCACATGTCTTGTCGAACTTTCAGTGGGACGTCCTCTAAAAGACCTGTCAGTTCGTCAATAAGAAATTAAAGGTAATTCTCCGCATTTAACCTCCCAGGAAGAACGACAGGACCAATCAACAAGTCATCGATTAGGGCCGCCCAAACGATAATAGAAAATTCAAGTTGAAATTTAGATGGGCGTATAGCTTTGGGATTTTCTGTTGACCACCTGTGCAGGTTTCTCAGATTTGTAACAGCCCTTCTCGTGAACGTAGATTCATCTGTCCAGCAGAAATTAAAGTGAAGCCGTGACTGTCTTAATATCCAGGTAGAATAAACTAGACGAGCATAGTGGTCTGCCTCAAGCGAACCGTGTCCCCTGCGATAGTGATATGGATAGAAACCCTCACGTTTTAAAATACGCTAAACTGTCATTCGTGGCACTCTAGTAGTTGTCTAGCTAGTTGTCTAGCGATTCGACGTACACTAAGAGTTGGATCCCGTGTAAGAATAGCTACTGCTTCTTCCTCTAAGTCTGCTGGTAAATTTACTCCTCGGTCGAAAAGATAATCACGCAGTCCCCATTCCCGAAATTGTCTGCGTACTTCCAGAAATGTTCTGTAATGAGGAATGCGCCTATCGGGAAACCGATGTCGGTATTCAATAACTGCTTGACGTGCACTGCCGTTACAGTAGCCATACACAAAATGCATGTTCGCATACTCTTGAGAAGAAAATCGGTAAGGCATTTTGAATAAAGAAAACGTGTCCACTCACTAATAAGCTTTTGTATGAACTGAAACGTAATGTAATCCTTTATTAAAAATGCAAAGTTAACATTCATCTGAACATTTGTTTATTGTAAGATATTCATGGTTCAGCACTTACGAAATAAGTAAGAACCTTCTTTATCATAAATCAATTTCCAGTACTCCTTTTTGTACATCTCCAAGAAATTACTCTATGCACTACGACACGTGTTTATTTATTTTAGGATAACATTTTATTATGCGACGTTAACAATACGGGACACTTGTATATACTGGCTAGGACGAATTGGTGGTGGTATGATACTCGAATGATCCTCTCCAGCCATGACCTGTCTATTTAACTTAAAGTTAAATAATTATACTTAGGAAGCTATGAAAATACAGAAAATCACCTGTATTATAATAGAAGCGAATTAAATTATTTCACTCAAGTCTTTGAACAATGGACGTTGAAGAATTAAATATTACAAGCACGTTTTCCGAGCGATCTATAGGTTTTGTTTATTGTTTTCTTTTTGTTTTTCGGTTTTATTTCTGTTCTCAAACGATGACGTATTTTAGAAAATACATGTCGTATCGGATCTCTTCCCTGGGGAAAATTATATGTTACGCTTATCCCGTGGAAATTTTGAACAAGTCATTCCGTGCTGAACCAACAGCGTGGTCGAAAACAAAACTAGATTGTTTCTCATAAAATGTTGTCTGTGTTGAAATAATTTTATTTCATTTTTTATTTGTTCTTAAGCTTGGAAAACTACCTGATATTATCATTAGATTTATTTGTTTAAATAACAAGATTACAGATTGATGAATAAGAAGGAAATTTCAATGTAGACAAAAATAAATGTTAAAAATACACTAATAAAATATATAATTTAATTAATACACTATTACGTAATTTTTGTAATGATCTTTGTCAGGATCCTCAAAATACTGCTTCAAAGATGCAATAAGTTATTTATCTATCTGACCGAAGCATCTATCTAGCAAGGAACATTTTGAGATTGTAGCAAGTGGAACCGTTGAGTGAAGAAATATAAAGACATGCAACTTAAGAGGCGAAATTAGACAAATGTCTCCATCCTGCTCTATGCATGACACGCGGCGGCGCTCTCTTTACCTCTCAAGGCCTGTTAATGGGTTCTTAAGGGGATAGTGACACCTAATAGGATGTGGATTGTGAGTGGAACTACATATTTCATATAATCGTTGCATTTACAAAGAGCGTAGACGCTTATGCAGAAATAAAAACTTGCGTATTTAGGGAATTCTGCTGCGACGACTGTCAAAATTAAGATAAAACTATTTTTCCCTTTATTGTATTATTGAGTTGATAAAGGGAAATAAATACATACCTAATAGAATATTTTTATAAATATACATATAAATATACACACGGCCAAAATATTGCATATTTTTAAAAATCTTTTATTTATATATTTTTTATAACATTTCTGCCTTTTTTTTGCTAAGTGTATTATTTTGAAGTGTTCTACGTATATTAGTATTGTTATAACACACGTGGACATACAAAAATGCTTAGATTTGTATAATTATAGGTGAGTTAGCAATATTTTACAATTAGGGCAATATTTGATAGTGTGCGTTGGTGAGTCTGAGAATGATTATCTTTTGTTTTACATTATCATAGTGACGTTTATAGTGCATTGTGCGTTGATTCTAGGGTTTTTGTTAGTAAAATGCCACATCCAAATAATTATAGGCTGTTAAAATTGTTGCTCTAGCTAACGAGGGTCGCAAGCAAAATGATATTGCACAAATACTGGGAATAAATCAATCGACGGTCTCTCGTGTTCTACAACGATTTGAAGAGACTGGGGAATACAGAAGGCGACATGGACAAGGGCGTAAAAGGTGTACGACGCAAAGGGATGACCGATATGTGCAACTCCAAGCTTTACGAAATCGCACATTTACAGCTTCACAACTAAAAAAATAATTATTAAATACAAGGTATGTTAATGTAAGTGTAAAAACAGTAAGAAGAAGACTTAAGGAAGCTGGTTTAAATCCAAAAGAGTCTTGCTAAAGTCTCTCGGCTTCTCCCACATCACAAAACCGCCCGGTTACAGTTTGCACGAGCTCATGCTGATTGGGGTGAACAGGAATGGAGCAGAATTCTTTTTACAGATGAGAGTAGAAATTTAAAAAAGGTATATAACCCCTTACCACAATTATTAGTCGTATCCTAAATACGTATTTCGACAACTAAGTTGTCATCATCAGTAGGTAAAAACTACTAATTAAAGTCACACGGGGCACAATAAAGTAAGATAAACGCTTCCGCACAACTACTCTACACTGCAACCCTGTAAAGACTAAATTTACCATGCACATTTCAAACTACGAGACAAAACACTTGTCTCTGTGGAAAAAGGTTCTTAAACATCTGTTAAAATATCGAACAAATAGACGGCAAAAATTCTTCTCTGAATACGGCGCCAACTAAAAACGATTTTAAAGCTACGGTGACCTACTAATAAACTAAATGAAGCACCTTATATTTCCACAAACCACTAGTATAATTAACTGTATGAGCATTTCATGTGCAATGTACAAATTAATTGTTATTATTTAAACGTGTTATTCCCAGTACGCAGGTAGTGACAAAATCTATATTGGGTCCAAGTGTAAAAACACACTTTCCATTAACAAATGGTTAAAAAGTCGTATAGTAAAGGCCGAACTCTCATAACAATTCTGAGAAAGACAAAATTAAGAAGAGGCGTTATATGTGAAATACCAGACATCCGGCTTGTTGTATTATATTAAATGAGAATACAATCCTCGTGAAAAGGGTCAATAAATAATTAGATATTGTAGGTGTATGATTTAGAAGTTAATTATAAATAGGTGACAATGTGTTATATTAAATGAGAAACCATTTCGGTGAACATGGGGTCTATGAAAAATTAGATATTGTAGGTATATAAAGTTAAGAGTTAATTATAAATAGGTGACAATGTCCTAGTTAAGGGGTTAAGCAATTTAATATAATGTATAGAATTCACGGTAGGCTCTGGGTGTGTAGGAGGTAATTTTGCATATTAAATAAGAATTCAATTCACGTGAAAAGGGTCTTGAATAATTGGATATTGTAGGTATATAATTTAAAAGTTAATTATAAAAAGGTGACATGTCCTAGTTAAGGAGTTGCGCTATTTAATATAATGTATAGAATTCACGGTAGTGTCTGGGTGTAATAAGGAGGTAAAATTTGCATATTAAATGAGTCTCACTTCACGTGAAAAGGGGGTCTATGCATAATTGGATATTGTGGGTATTTAATTTAAAAGTTAATTATAAATAGGTGGCATGTCCTAGTTAAGGAGTTAAGCAAAATAAAATAATGTATAGAATTCACGGTAGGCTCTAGGTGAAACATGATAAATAATTTAATAAACAAAAACATCCGGTACATCTGTTCCCCAAAACGCGAAACAAAATTTACATTTCGTGAAACAAAACACACCGAATGCTTCATTCAACAACCATTGTTTAGGAGGTAATTGTATTATTTCACGTGTATGGATTCCCACATGTCTCTAATTTCTGATGTTACATCCCCCACCCACTTATAAAAATGTGAATAAACAGCTGAACGGTATTGGAGATTTATCGCTATTCAAGGAGGTATGTTTATTTTTCGCGATAAATATACTTTCGTAAGCATCAAGTTCATGGGGTTTATTAATTCCTTTTATCAATTTCAAACCTGTAATCGGTACATTGTGTAGTGTGCTCAAAGCGTGATTTGCGACATTTGATTTATCCGGTCTATTGTACTTGATGTGTGCTATGTGTTCTTTAAAACGTGTTATTATAGGTCGTTTAGTTTGGCCTATATATTTCAAATTACAATCCGCGCAACTAATTTCATAGATCCCTGATTTCGAATTGGAATTGATTTTATCTTTAGTATTCCCTAGCAGACTTTTGATAGTGTTTTCAGACCGAAACGCTACCTGGAGACCTCTTTCTTTCACAATTCTATTAATGTTTTTCGTGATAGGGTGGTATGGTAGACATATGTACTTTTTCTCTTGGTTATTTTGGGGTATCAAACTCGTGGATTCGCGGATCGTATTTTTTATTTTAGTTTTTCTAATTAATTTATTGATTATTTCTATGTCAAAGCCATTGTATGTCGCAATATTTTTAATGAAATCTAGTTCTGTTTCATATCTCTCCTTTGTTAGCGGAAAATTTAGTAACCGATTGACTAAAAAGTTAAAGGAAGCAGTCTTATGTTGATAACTATGATTTGAATCCGCGGTGATGAATCTATTAACGTTGGTTTCTTTCCGGAAAATATCGATTTCTATTTTATGTTTATTTCTAATCAGTAAAGTATCTAAAAATGATATCTTGCCGTATTGTTCCTTTTCCACCGTAAATTTAATAGTCGGATATTTCAAATTTAATTGATTAACAAACATGTCTAATTCGCATTTCCGTGTGTCAAAAATCGCAAGAATGTCATCTACATACCTAATCCAGACTCTAGGGAAATATTTAGTGTTGTTTTTGAATTCTACTTCAAATTGACTCATGAATAAATTGGCTATGAAAGGAGATAAGCAGTTACCCATAGTTGTGCCTTGTTTCTGTTCATAAAATTTTTCTCCTACTTGGAAACAATTCTGCGCCATGCACAGAGTTGTTAGTCTCATATATTCTCTTATTTTTGAAGGTTCAATGTTGTTCTTGTGGAGCAAGCTTTCTAAATATTTCATAGTCTCTGGAATAGGTACCGAGGGAAATAACGACGTCACGTCGAATGAAACTAAAATTTCCCCGGTTTCCAGTTCACAGTCTTTAATTAATTTAACAAATTCTAAAGAATTGCTGACTGACAAATTTTCTGGTTTAACGGGTAGATTTTTAAATTCATTCACTAGCCATTTGGAAATCAAGTAAGTCGGTGAGTTAATACCTGAAACAATAGGTCTCATCGAGTTACCTGGTTTATGTATCTTCGGTAAACAATACATTCTTGGTACTACAGGATTACTAACATTCAATTTATACTTTTGGGTAGAAGTTATTATAATTGGACATTTCTTAATCGCGTCTTTTGTGTCATTAATCATTTTAGGTAACGGATTTTTCTTTTTTTTTTTTCATTTCTACATACGGGCCTTCGGCAATTAAATTTTTTACTCTTTGAAAATAGTCGGTTTTGTCCATAATTACTAACTTGTTCCCTTTATCTGCTTTTAGATAAAAGCAGTCCTTCGATCTAAGAGTTTTATTGATATTCCATTCTTTATTAATCGACTTCTGTTTGTGCTGCTGTAAATTCTTATCGATTTGGGTTTTACAAGCTTCTCGAATAAATGAGAGTAGAAAACAATTGTGGAAGTCAGATGGACGTGATCGAGTCTATAGAAGAAATGGAGAACTATACGCTGCATGTAATCTTGTGCAAACGGTTAGCTTTGGTGGAGGTTCCATTATGCTATGGGGTGGCATCAGTTGGGAAGGTCGCACAGCGCTTGTTGATGTTAATTTGAGAATGGATGCAGACTGCTACCTTCGAAACATTATTGAAAAACATGTTTTACCATATATCGGCTTCATTGGGTATGACAGATTTGTATTGATGCAGGATAATACCCGGCCACATGTAGCCGGTATAGTGTTCCAGCGCTTTGAGCAAGTCGGGATTGCGTCATTAGATTGGCCTCCATTAAGTCCCGACTTAAACCCAATTGAGCACCCATGGGACATTCTCAAATGCCGTATACGAGCTCGAAATCCAGTCCCTAATTCAATTGAAACATTACGAAATGCGGCTCACGAAGAATGGAATAGAATTTCGCAAGAAACCATTAAAGATTTTCTGCGAAGCATGCCCAGAAGAATGCAAGCTGTAATTAGAGTTAGGGGAGGTAATACCCATTACTAATTCATCTTTATGTGACCTAAAAATGAAATTATGTTGTCGATATTGTCGCTCTTTTTAATTAAATGTTCTAACTAAAATCACCATCTTTTATTCAATCATCCACTAATCTGTTCTAACGACATCATATGTAAGAAAAACTGTACTAATATACGTAGAACACTTCAAAATAATACATTTAGTAAAAAAAAAGTTAATAAATGTTATAAAAAATATATAAATAAAAGATTTAAAAGAATATGCAATATTTTTGTCCGTGAGTGTATATGTACATTAGTTTCTCTCATTAGTGTTTTTGGTTTTGTTAATTTTTCTTTGGCTTAATTGCATTAGATTATTATTTTTCTATTTATTATAGCAATTTACAAATGAGTTCGATTAAGCTAGCATATTGATCGCACGATTTTAGTTTAATATTTTTTGTAAATATGTATTTCTCTTGATCCTGTAAGTGGATTCTTTGTTGGATGAATACAGAGTATTATTATTATTATTAATAAAATATATCATGTGACAAAAAAAGTATCACCCAGTAAATTTATATATTTATTGGGTGATTATAAACTGGATAGTTCCAGTGCGGGAACAGTGCGGCAACACCAATCCTGAAGGTGTACATTACAACTAAAGAATCCAATCCCGCACCAAAACTTCAATCCTGCAAGCCCGCAGGACAGAGGTCATCAATCCCTCGGATCCACAGAATTTACGGGATTACAAACTATAACAATGGTGTTTTCAGTTGCTAAAAAAATTAAGTACCAGAAGTTAATTATGCAATAAAAGACAACTAAATTCAAAATAAAAATTGCATTTCTTCTTAAAACTAATTAAGAAAAATAATTGAGATTTCTTTTGGAAATATTTTCGGAGAAATGATAAAGTATTCAAAGTTTTATCGTGTAAATTTGACCTGATTTTATTGCAGAAGTACCCAGCGGCAGAAAAGCGCGGCTTCGACCCTTGTCGGAGAAATGGACTTTACGTAGATATAAGCAACTTCTAAATATTTTCCTCTTCCGCATTTCAAGAGTGTCATCTCACGTTTTTTTATAAAGTCTATATCTAAAGAGCTTACTCGGGTGGGTGCAGAAGCAGCTGAAGTTTCTGCTACCCAGTCAGTGCGAAGGCTGCGCTCTAATTCACCTTTCAATGTACACGGCGAAGTTTCATGATTTGTCACCATATGGGACAAAGGAAAGTCGTCTTCATCATCAACGTCTCTAACTTGCTGCTGTCCTAAAGACTCGGCTCCAATCCGGAATCCCAGAAGCAGTCAGGGACAACGACTGCGGAAGCCTACAAGCCAGAAAAACGATCAGTTTGAAAAAATGATATTGTTCCAATCATCTCAAACTGCACGTACATCATTCAAATCTGAAGGCACGATGTTGATTAGTGAGAGGCAGAATTAGCCTTTAGCAATAGTAAATCAACTGGAACGAACGAAGATGGAGACATACTTATATCTGTCCGCTTCTTCCGAAGCTGAGCCATAGTTCTAGCTCTTAAACTCCTCCCATCTTCTTGGTTCGATGCCGATCTTACTGGCAGGTTGTGTTTTTTAGTTCGAGCATCTCCGACTGGTGGCACACCTGTGGGTGATGTGTTGCCGATTCATTAGTTCCTTTCGTGCTTGGTCGTTGGGTTGCTTGTTCCCCGTTCTCCCGTCAACAGAGCTATGGTGGGGACAGCCCGGTTTCGTATTAATTTAGCGATACCTTCGCCCTGTCCCAAGTGCCCGGAGACAGTTTTCGTTGTTCGTTCAGCATCTCTATTCCTAAATCACTCCTGTTCATCTCTGTTCGTTGCGGACGATCTAGGGGGCGTATATTATCCAACGCAACGTCGTATTTTGCATGTAAGACTTCCCTGCGTTGGCTCAGGGGGCCGCAGGACAGACTTACAACAAGACGTTTATTTAGGGCCCAGCGAGCTGGTTGTCGCCAGGAGCGGCCTCTGACTGCAACGAACTTTTGGCTAATATTATTTATATACGCTGCCCATGTCAATATTTTGTCCATGTTCAACCCTAAATACTGGACTACGTCGGAACGCGGGAGCCTAGTCACCCCGATGTCGATGCATTCGTCGAGGACCGAGATTTTTCTGTGAATCTGGCTGAGATATACTTGCTGTCGTTGACTTGTACTCTCCACTTGTACGCCCATTTCAGAAATTCGTCGACCGAGCGCTGGAGCCTGTGGTGGGCAATTCTCTCGCATATTATTCTATGGCTGATAAAAAAGTGTAAAGTTGAAATAATGTCTCATTTCAGCAAGACAATGGCCGTCGTCATGTGGCAACTGCTCCATTACGATTCTTGCAAGAGGCCAACATCCATATTATCAATTGGCCTGTGCGGTCGCCAGACCTATTGCCCATAGAATATGTGTGAGATATGGTAAGTCGAAGTGTTTGTATGCTCCCTAACCCTTCAATTAATTTAAAACAGCTACATAATACCCTACAAGTTGCATGGAATAAACTTCTATAGGAGTCCATAGATCATCTAATTAGAAGCGTGCCCAGGTGAATAACAGAATGTATTATTTCATGTGGAGCGGAAACTCATTATTTTCCTTTAAAGGATACGAATTCCCTGTATAAAATCTGGTTGAAAAATACATACTTTTAATGACGCGTGATTCGTTTTGTTTTGTCACGTTGTATACTTCATTAAAATCTTCGCCGTCTGCAAATTGATTAATCTTAAAAGGAGAAACCTGCAACTATTTTTTGTACGTTCGTGCAGTAAATAGATGCTTGACACACAAAAGTGTCAGAGGAAAACTAGTTAATTAATCAGTTCATGTCGTTCTCGGAGGCGCAGTGAACGATAACTCGTAACGCTCGGTGATTCAGTACTCAATTAAAGCAGGCTGCCGTTTTAGCACTGACGCAATTAACCCATTCAGGATTCTACCTGTAACATATAAACTGAGACCCTATAGAAGTAAAATATATGACGTCTATCTTTTTCGAAAAGTTTCTTTTATCTATGCATACGACCTTTATTCACGTATTTATATTTCCTTTCTTCATGGAGGTACATATTTCTGATTCGCGCCTGTTAATTTTTCTGTCACGTGCACAGCTCTCAGTCGCAAAAGCATATATTCAACGTCATCTCAATGGAAATGAAACTGCATGCATTTCAACTACAATCTCGAGGTTTTGAAATTTTGTGAAAACGGCTTATATAAAATAGAACAGATTTTGATGCGTTAACTACGATAGACGTAACCGCGGTCGGATTCTTGGTTTTTATGTGCGAAAAACTGAAATTTTCCGAGAAAATTTGTAAATTTTGCGAAAATTTGCGAAAGCAGTCAAACAATTCGTCCTGTAAGGACGTACGTGGGCTCGTTTTAATCTATTCAACGAATACTTTAATTCACATTAATCGAACAGAAAATGAGCGAGTCGTGGGCTTTTGAAAATTTTGTTTTTTTAACCAAGGTGAAGAATCCGAAAAATACGCAATGTCGATTTTCAATGGCTTCCTTCATTTTATGGACTTCAATAGTCTATAATATCGCTAAGTACAACATGCGTTTATTGAATAGTATTATTCGGTTAACCGCACATCTATTATTTGCGATTATAAAAAAGTCCTAACTCCACGAGAATGCATTATACAAGTGGTTTGCAGAATTTCGTCATGGTCGAATCCCGTAGAGGTCGACCAAAAACTGTTGTGATTCCAAAAAATATCGATGCTGTGCGGAAAATGATAGAACACAGTCGACATGTGACTTACAGTGAGGTAGAGGCATCTCTTGGCATATCGCAGAATGCAATTAATTCGATTTTACATGAGTTTATTTGTAAAAAAAATATGTTCCAGATGTATTCCACAAGCCAAGAAAGCAGATCGTATTAATTGGTGTAAAAAGATGGGCAAAAAATTCGACGTAGGAACCGAAAAATCCGTATACAATATCGTAACAGGTGATAAAACATGGATATATGCGTATGAGCCGGAAACCAAGCAACAACCTACTGTATGGGTGTTCCAAGACGAACCGAACCCCACAAAAGTTGTTCGTGCAAGGAGCACTTCCAAGGAAGTGATCGCTTGTTTCTTCGGCTGTACAGGACACGTCGCAACAATTCCTTTAGAGGATTGAAAAACTTTTAACGCTGAATCGTATATAGTAATTTGTTTGCCGAAAGTTGTAAACGAAATCAGGAAGAACAACCGAAAACGTCGCATTATTTTTCATCGCGACAATGCGAGTTTCCCATACAGCACGTTTAACAGTTGACTATTTGAAGGAGAAAAGTGTTGAAATAATGTCTCATTGTGCATATTCACCTGACTTGTAGCCGAATGATTTCTTTTTGTTCCCAACTGTGAAACAAAAAATGCGTGGACAGCGATTTTCAACACCTCAAGAAGCAGTCGAAGCCTTTGAAAACCATGTTTCTGAGATACAACTTTCAGAGTGGAAAAAATGTTTTGAGGACTGGTTCGTACGGCATGCATAAGTGAATAGACAATAAAGCCGAATATTTTGAAAAACAATAAAGTAGTTTGTTCACAAAAATTTTGTTTTCTTTCCAAATTTTGTAAAAATATAAAAGGTGACCCTCGCATAAGCATTCTTGGTCTGAAATCAAACCAAATTCATTTTTGGAATATTCTTTCGTACATTTCAGATATTTAATAATTTCTTGATCGGTGCAAATGCGAGGCGTTTGTATATTTTATTAGTATGATTAATTCAAATCTGATATCATTCGTTGTCCCATGACGAGGCGGCAAACGTCTTGGAGATTAACTGAATCTGAATTTAGGGTACCGGTAATCGGTCGAGCGACGAAAAAATGGAAAATCTCTCTGCAGATGTTTGAATTAAATATGAAAGAAACACAGAAACGGAAGTTTCGTTTTTTGTATTCGTCTTTGTGTATTATACTTTATGTTTTATTTGAGAAGAGGGAGAAAAATATGTTCTATAAAATGATTTTCGTCACACAAAGAAACATTTCTTGATTATTAAAACGCAAGATAGGTTTAAAGTTGTTGAATTATTGATTTTTCTAGTCTTCTGTGCCATTTTTATTTAGTACAAGCTGGCTAATTCCCTCGTTGATATCAGCAAACTGTGGTTTATGTACACAGTAAAGTCTACAGTAAAACTTGATTTTTCCCGTCTAGTTTCCGAAATAAAAAATGGTGCTGGTCCAGTTTTCTTTTCTTTTTCTTTATTTCCCTGTAGAATTATGGCTTTAATTACTTGCACTTTAATTACTTCTATTTTGTGACTTTTATACGTTACTTTTATTTATTAGAATTATATTTTAAATTATTATAATTAACTTAGAGCAAAGGAATTATGAATTTCGCTGATGATAGATGGCATTAATTAAATTTTTAAGTATACAAGTATACCGTATCGTTATGTTCAAGTTTTAGGAGTGTAAAGTAGACTTTATTTCAAGAAACAAAAACGCAAAACTTGTATATTCATTTTTATTTGTTTCAAAGTTACAGATCTATGAATGTGATTGTCAGATCATGAAAAAAAATTGTAATCCCAAAGTCAATAAAAACTGATTTTATTTAAAAAAGTTCAATTAATAATATTTTCGAAATGTCCACCTCTTTGTTGAATGCAGGCTTGTGCCCGTAAGCCAACAGAAGAAGTACTTATCCGAATTTCATACTTGTTTTGTCGGATTTGCTCGGCAACCAGGTAAATACGATCCAACAACTCTTCTCTTGTGTTCGATACTTGCGCGTAGACCAGCTCGATCAATCCGTCTTGGATAATTGACGTTAACCCAATTTCGGACAGCAGTTCCGAAATGTGGTGGTGCTCCATCCATGTGAAACCACATCTCGTCGAACATTCAGTGGGACATCCTCTAAAAGACCAGGCAGTTCGTCAATAAGAAATTGAAGGTGATTGTCCGCATTTAACCTCCCAGGAAGAACGACTGGACCAATCAACAAGTCATCGGTTAGAGCCGCCCAAACGTTAATAGAAAATTCATGTTGAAATTTAGATGGGCGTATAGCTTTAGGATTTTCTGATGACCACCTGTGCTGGTTTCTCAGATTTATAACACCACTTCTCGTGAACGTAGATTCATCTGTCCAGAGGGCTGTTATGTAGAA
Source organism: Melolontha melolontha (assembly GCA_935421215.2). Lineage (NCBI taxonomy): Eukaryota > Metazoa > Arthropoda > Insecta > Coleoptera > Scarabaeidae > Melolontha > Melolontha melolontha. The sequence continues at coordinate 252,764,534 of OW285235.1, read as the reverse complement.
ATTAAAATGAAGCCGTGGCTGTATTAATATCCAGGTAGAATAAACTAGACGAGTATAGTGATCTGCCTCAAGCAAACCGTGTCACCTGCGATAGTGATATGGATATAAGCCTTCACGTTTTAAAATTTGCCAAACTGTCGTTCGTGGCACTCCTAGTTGTCTAGCGATTCCACGTACACTGAGAGTTGGATCCCATGTAACAATAGCTACTGCGTCTTCCTCTAAGTCTGCTGGCAAATTTACTCCTCGGTAGAAAAGATAATCACGCAGTCCGCATTCCCGAAATTGTCTGGGAACTTCCAGAAACGTTCTGTAATGAGGAATACGCTTATCGGGAAACCGATGTCGGTATTCAATATCTGCTTGACGTGCATTGCCGTTACAGTAGCCATACACAAAATGCATGTCCGCATACTCTTGAGAAGAAAATCGGTAAGGCATTTTGAATAAAGAAAACGTGTCCACTCACTAATAAGCTGTTGTATGAACTGAAACGTAATGTAATCCTTTATTAAAAAATGCAACATTAACAGTCATCTGAACATTTGTTTATTATATGATATTCATGGTTCTGCAATTACGAAATAAGTAAGAACCTTCTTTATCATAAAATTTCCAGTACTCTTTTTTGTAAATCTCCAAGAAGTTACTGTATGCACTACGACACGTGTTTATTTATTTTAGGATAACATTTTATTATGCGACGTTAACAATCACAGGCTTGCTTTTTTGTTACTTGAAATGAAGTCTACTTTGCACTCCTAAAATTTGCACATAACAATACGGGCCACTTGTATATATATATATATATATATATATATATATATATAAAATCAACAAGGTTGGTATTATTTTATGTTTTTAAAGAAATCTTTGAATTTACACAAATATTGTCGGTAGTGAGAAAATTTGGCTCATCTGGTCGGCCCTAACTGTTGTATTATAGCATACTAAACACGTTTACGCATAAAATTTGTTTTAATAAAGTAAATGTACATATCTATTATCGTCTAAACAGATTTTAAATGAATAAATTTAACAAAGGCGAGTTATTTAAATCTAATTGGTCATTAAGTAAAATTTGTGAGTGTTTTAATTTATTGATTTCTAAAATTTATTTTCTAAATGCAGAATTTGAAAATCTTTATTGAAAGTGTGGGTTTCTTATAATAGATGATTCGCAAAAGTGGAATCTTGTTTTTTATTTCTAAACGAAGAACAATGTTCGGCAATGCGTTTTTCAAACGATCTTCCTGTTTGGCCGACATATATCTTACCGCATCCACACATTAACTTATAGACTCCAGACTTCTTATTTTTATCTGTTTTATCTTTTTTTTTTTTTTATATATTTGGATATTATTTATTATTAGTTTTAAAAATCCTGTTCACATTAAGTTTTTTTAAATAATTTGAAATATGCTTATTAGGTATCCCTGGGTACGTTTGTAATCTAAATTTTGAATTTTCCTTATCCTTTATTACAGGATGTACCATAGAGATTGCTTTTTTGAAAAGTTTTTTTGTCAGTATATTTTCAATTAAAGTATCTGTGTAGCCGTTATTGATAGCTATTTGTTTGACTAAATTTAATTCTTTTTCATAATTTTATTTGGATAATTAATTAATCTATCATAAAAACTATGGAAACTCGCTAATTTATGTTGTACGGGATGTGTTCACGAATTATGTATAGTTATGTCAGTATGAGATTCTTTATGGTGAATATCAAACTCTAATTTATTGTTAATTTTTTTAATAGTTAGGTCCAAAAAGTTAATACTATTGTTTACTTCTTGTTCCATGGTAAATTCAATATTTTTCTGAATAGAATTGACGAATTCCAGTAGCGAGTTTAATTGTCTTTGTGTTCCAGTGAAACAAAGTACAATATCGTCTATATATCTGTGCCAAAAGAAAATATACTGTCTTAGGGGATTATTAAAAATGATGGATTCTAAGTGGTTCATGAAAATTTCTGATAGTAATGGACTTAAGGGATTACCCATAATTAGGCATTCCCTACAAGTGTATATTGAATTATTAAACTGGAAGTAATTTTGTTTCAGAACTATATCTAACAAATCTAAAATTTCAGCTTTAATTACCGGGCTAGTGTTTTCAGCTATAAGTAAATTTTAATTAAATTAACGGTTTCGGCTGGAAGGGCGCTCGGGAATAAGTTTTTAACGTCAAAAGATATCAAATTTTGCATTATAAAATATTGGAATATTTTTGATTTTATTAATTCGTATGAATTTTTATGCTGTATTGTGGCTTAAAGTTAGTGTATTTAGTAATGATTTCAATAAGTATTTTAGATATTTTAACAGAAGGTGCAGTAAAATAAGAAACAATTGGTCTGATGGGATCGTTTTCTTTATGTAATTTAATTAATGAGTACAATTGAGGAGGTTGAGGGTTCATAATAACTAAACTTCTTTTCTATTTTTCGTTAATAACAACATTTATATTTTTTAGAATGTTTTTAATTGCTAATTGATATCAATTTGTCGGGTCTTTGTTAAGTAAGACATACATACTTATCTGAGTCCCAAAAGTCGTATGTCTTAGATATACAATCTTGTTTATTTAAAGCAATAACTGTTTTACCTAAAGATGATGTCATTTTGTATAGATTTATTATTAATAGTTTTACTACACTATGTTCTTGGTTAAAATAATCTTTCTTTTCTGTTGTTTAATGATTTTCGCAACTTGAAATTTATGGTTTAAATTATTAGGAATGTCTGATAATGCTAGTTCAGTTTCAACTGCTAAGTATTTTAATGAGTTGTTATTTATATTTGGTTTTATATTATTGGGATCTTCTCTCTTCCTTAATCCACCTCTTCTTTCCTTCTCTACTTCTTATTTTCGCTGCTCTACTATTGTTGTTCATTTTTAATTGAATGTATCTCGGGAAAACTTCATTTTGTAAACACTTGAAAAATCAAAGATTGATGCACATACGAAGCTTTAGACTTCAAATTCTGTCGGCTGTGATACATAAATTGAAATTATAAACGCTTAAACTTTTAAATTATTTTATTATAATGTTAGGGTTACACCATAAAATATTTATTATTCAAAGTTACTATAGAACTGGCCAAAAATTAGAAAATGGAGATTGGGTTTATTCCACTAATCAGTGCTTACATGATTTCCGGCAACAGTATATTAATCTGCCAATTACTTACGCACAATTGCAAAAATATATTCGAGCTTGTGTTATTAAATCTGGTGACACAGGGGCCATAACTCGTAAACCTGGCGGTGGAGCACGAACAGCAAATTACATAGAGGATATTCGACGTCAAATGGACAATTCATCTAAAAAAAAATTAGCCGTCACGGGACGCCTGGTAGATGTGAAACATCGATTGTTATTTAAAGAAGCGAATATGAAGTAAAGAAATATTTAGATAGTTAATTGACGAAGGAGATACTTGTTGAAACTTCATTATAACGCTAAGAAATAAGTAATTAAACTTCTAGTTTCAAAAATTCTTTTATTGTAAATACCACCACAATATTGTTTCGCCATACAATGGCTTCATCAGGTGGATGAAATACTGAATATGTACAATACAAGTTTGAATATTTATGTGAAAATTATTTGGGAAATGGTGGTGGAAAATTTTTTTTTACAATCTTAAATTTAATAGAGGGGAGTTGTTTAAATCTAGTTGGTCATTTAAAGCTAATCCTAAACTATTGTATCTATTAATTTCTAAGTTTTCTAACAGGTTAAGTTTTTTACTTTTTTCTTGAATGTGTAAAATTTTGAAATCTATATTAAATCTATGATTGATATCTATACAATGACTTGCGAAAGTTGAATCTGTTTTCTTTTCTTTATGGCTTCTCTCGTGTTCTTTCATCCTAATTTTGAATGTCCCCCCGTTTGTCCTATGTATACCTTATTACAATCTTCGCATGTTAACTTATATACACCAGAGTTTGATTTTTTGTCTATTTTATCTTTGTTGTTTTTAATAATGTTCTGTATAGTATTGTCTGTTTTAAATGATATATGTTGGTTATTAAGTTTTTTTAATGAAAGTACCAATTTTTTCCGAAATTTTTCCTAAGTAAGTGATTGAATTATAGGAATTAATTATCTTGTATTTTAATTTTGGATAAACTAAGGAAAGGGTTTTAGATTTTTGTTGGCTATTTAGGATGTTATTGACAATATTTATAGAGTAACCATTGTTTAATGCTATTGTGTATATTCTATTTAGTTCAAGGTCGAAATTACTTTTACTCGTAGGTACATGAATTAATCTATATACCATTGATTGGTATGCTGATAATTTGTGTGTTATAGGATGAAAAGAATTAGCGTGTATTGTGGTATCTGTAAGTGTTGGTTTATGGTATATAGCGAACTCGTGTTTATTAGTTTTGTGTGATATGGTTAAATCTAGAAAATTAATGCTTTTATTTATTTCTGTTTCTATAGTAAAATTTATTTTGGGGTGAATAGTGTTGATATAATTATGTAAAGTTTTTAATTATCTATCTGAACCGTTAAAGCAAATTATTATGTCATCAACATATCTAAACCAATATACACAATTACCAAACAAGGGATGTGTACTAATTATAGTTTCTAAATTATTCATGAAAATTTCCGCTAATAAGGGGCTTAGTGGGTTTCCCATTGCTACACCCTCTGTTTGTTTATAAAATTTCTTTTTAAATTGAAAATAATTTTGTTCCAGGCACGTTTCTAAGAGCTGTAAAATTTCGGTCTTTGTGACAATGTTCGTGTTTCTACGTTCTAGTTGTAAAGTAATTAAATCTATTACCTCCTGGGGTGGGATACTAGTGAACAAATTCGAGATATCAAAAGAAATGAGTTTACATTTGTTTGGTAATTGCAAGTTTGAAATGTTGTTAATTAATTCCTGGGAATTTTTAACGGAGAACTTAGATTTGAATTTAGTGTGTGTAAGAATTAAATCTATTAAGTGTTTGGACACATTTCTACAAGGTGCTTTTACGTACGATACTACTGGTCGTATAGGTGTATTGTCTTTATGTAGTTTAATTAAACCGTATAATTTGGGAGGTAGGGGATTCATAGTGGTTAATATACGTTTTTGAGTGTTATTAAAAAGAGAACCTGATTTTTCTATAGTTTGTTTAATCTGTTTTTTAAATTTGTTAGTAGGATCAGATTTAAGTTTTATGAATGAATTATTATCGAGGAATTCATGAACTTTATGTATGTAGTTTGATTCCGGAATTGCTATAACTGTATTTCCTTCATCAGCTTTTGTAAATATAATATTGTTACTAGTCGCTTTCTGTTTAATTGATTTAATTATTTTATTTTCAATATTAAGATGCTTAGTAGTACGGTAATTTTCTAGAATATGTTTAGCTGCAATATTTAGATTGCTACTTTCACTATCACTCATATTTAAAATCAATAAAAAGTTGCAATGTATTCGGTTGGAAATACTTCGTTATGCCAGGTAAGCCAGGCTTATCAAATTTGACATGGCTTGTTGGACTTGTCAAATTTAACTTAAGTTTTACAGGTATTAGCAATGTACGTTTAACTTACGAAGTCTATAAGTAACAGTATGGATATATTTGTCCCGTTTACGTAAATAAAAACTCTGATTTTATGCTCATAAGAGTTGTACGGGTTTTATATGTCGCACAGTGTAAACAAATAAAGTGACTATAGCGCGCACTGGTGAACACACACACACGTAAAAACGGCGAACGCCGAGTGTATAGCTTGCAGAGAGAGAGAGAGAGTGCCAGCATATACACAGGTTCTAGCGTTCACCGTTCTACACGCACACACAGTATACGCGCTGCAGAGAGAGGGCAGCGCCAGCGTTATGAGATTAGCAGTTACAATCAAAAATCAATTGCAAAACTATCACAAAAAGTTCATTTGTCAGTGCGAACATGTCATACTATTTAAAAAAAGGACTTAAACTTATGAGAATATGAGAATTTGGTCTGCAGAAAACCCTCATGAATTTATGGAAACTACGCTACATCCATAAAAAATAGACGCCCGTCTAGCAGTTTCAAGAAGACGGATTATTGGGCCTATATTTTTTAATCAAACCATATATGAATTATTAGAGTCCTGTATTAATTAACTTCATGATGATGAACTTACGGAAGGATATTTCCAGCAAGATAATGCACCAGCGCACAAATCTCGAGAAATAGCTTTTTTGCAAGAATTTTCGATACAAGAATTATTAGTTTTCCTCCAAGATCTCCAGAGTTGATAATTTTAGACTATTTCATTTTTCTATATTTAAAGAATACCATATTTAAAGAATACCAGAATCCTAATAAATGGCTTTGAAAGCATGAAGGGTTTTGTCTTCAAAATAATGGTCAAGATTTCCAACATCTGCATCAGTATTATTTTCTTTTTATTTGTGGCTATTGCAATAAATATTTTTTCAAAAACTAAACTACTAATTATTACACACATTTACATGACATAACTAAACTATTAAAATTATACGTTTGTGACAGAATACTGTCACAAACCATTAAAAAATGCACGCCCGTCTCTAATGAGGAAAGTTTTTGAATGCACGTTATAGTAAAGTGATAAAAAACACAGAAATACTTTTTTGTGTATCAAAATGATTAACAATTATGAAGTAATGGCTTCCACAATCAATATCTTCATTAGATTTGTTAATGTACTGTCGCGGTCACATAAAAGCGACCGGCACTTTTTCCTATTGTATACATCATGTCACTTAATAATGAAAAAAGTCAAATATTATTTAAATTGTCATTAGTGTCACTACTTACAAAGTCATAATGCCTCACTTAAATATTGCACAAAAAAGTAGTATAGTGACCCTTTTGGAAGAAGGTTGGTCAGAGAAAAGGGTAGCCGAACGATTTCAAGTGGCGAAAAGCAGTGTTCATTATATAAATGCCCGATGGAATCAGAGACGTTCATTAGAAAGAAAGGTGGGGACTGGTCAGCAAAAAGTTTCAACAGAGGAAGAGGACAATGATAGATAAACTTTTTGATAAATAATCCTTTTGAAACTGCTGTGGAAGCACGACGTGCGACAAATTTTCCAGGGTCTATCAGAACGGCACGGCTTCGTATAAAAACTACATCTAACATTAGAAGTCGTGTTGCAATGCAAAAGCCTTTTTTAACGAATGGTAATAGAAGAGAATCGGGTTTGCGATACAATATTATATGCACGACGCAAATTTTTGGCAGAACGTAGTTTTCACGGATGAGAAAGTCTTTCAATCATATTACAACGGTCACGTTAGAGTATATAGACCACCAAACACTCGTTTTGAGGAACTATACATCCATAATGTTAGAAAAAGTAGCCGTTTTTCTGTTAATGTTTGGGGGTGGATGAGTGCCAACGGTCTTGGTGTCTGCACACATGTTCAAAACAGGTTCAATGCATTAACATATATAGACATTCTAGAGAACATCATGCTACCTGCTACCATCAGTCAACGGCATGTTTCCTGAAAATAACTTTGTGTTCCAGCAGGATAATTGTCGAGTTCATACCGCCCAAACAGTAACAGAATGGCTGCAACGACACAACGTAACAGTGCTGCCCTGGCCAGCGCGCAGTGCTGACCTTCTTATAGAGAATGTTTGGGGTTTCATGTTGAAGACAATTAATAAAGGAAATAATTTTATCCACGAAATGCTGAGCATTTATGGAATACAATTCAAGAGGTATGGAACAGTTTTACTTCAGAGTATGCCCGTAATTTGGTAGCTTCCTTACCTAGAAGACTAAACTACGTTATCGAGAACAACGGTGGAGTTTCAAAATATTAATTTTAATAAAGATTTGTAATTATTTTCGTAGTAACATTATTGATTTACATTAAAGTTGTTGTAATAATATTTGTCACTTTGACGTTTTATTATCATATCATTTAATTTTTGCTGTCATTGCTGACAACATATATAACATTTTAAAAACCTGATTTACCAAAATTTATGAAAATAACACAAAATGTCAAATTAGTGGTCGCTTTTATGTAACCGCGACCGTACGTTTGCTTTCTAAATATTTATTGACAAACTCTCTATTTTTCAAAATGAATTTTTAGTGATAAATTTAATAATAAATAAAACTTTTAACTATGCTTAATGTTACAATTTACAAGTTGAATTTTAAGTTTAAAAACTTTTAATATAATCGTTTGGCAAATCGCTCCCTGCATATTTCCTACAAGTTTTATTAACACCTGGATAATTATAATCGAAGTCGTGCCTGAAGTTTTCAGTGCTTTTTATAGCGCAGCGGAATGTTTTTTTTTTTACAAAAGACAGCCGTTCTAAAAATGCTTTTTGTAATAAAGCAATTAAATATTCTTTTTACTATACGTCGCCGCTAGAATTAACTCCTAGAGTGAACAATGAAAACATCTCCGACTAAATTCTATTTCCAGTTCTTTGTTGTCTGATCGGAACAAGCATTTTTTTACTTTGAAAATTCCTTTAATTGCACCACTTACGCACTTTTCTCTAAGAAACAATAGAATTTTAAGGGGCACAATTGGATAATTCATTAAATCTCTCATTAATTTTTACGACATTCATTCGTTTGAATCGCATTACTGAAAAGATAAGCGCTTTCTGTACATGGATTACAACCAATGATGGCTTAAATGCGGAAGTTCGTATGTGATCGATATTAAAGCCATACACAGCAGTTTGTGGTCCTTTAACTTCCGTACGGTCGTGACAAGGTAGTAGAAGCGGATGTTGTTTGTGGCAAACGTTCAGGCCTGACGAAGGAATTACAGGTGCTCAGATCGTAGGAATATCGTTTGCGGTTTAACCGTTGCTCTTTCTACTATACCTCTCGGTGTTTATTGCGAACACTTGTGAACAGATATCGTTGACTTTTGATATGAACGTTACGTTACGATAGCTGTGCTTATGCTAAGGGTAACGTGGATTAATATAATCATTTCGACTTCCAGGGCGTGCAAAATATATGGAAGATGACAGCAAGTGATATTTAAAAACACGAAACAACAGCATATAATGAAACTGAAGTAGTGTAAGCTTTCGTGACAGGTCTTCATAATAATATTGTTTTATATTTTATTTGCGTTGGGAATCAGTTTGTAGCATCGATGTTTTTTTGTGTTTTTGCTTAGACAATGTGTGAAGCTATCAGATGGGCAATATCAAGTGTCCCCATTTGGCAATAGAATAAAAAGAAATCTAAAAAGAGATCTATAGACCAGTCATATCGCCAGTTGTGTATAGTTAGTTCTTCGAAAGTATATGTACACGTAATTTTACTTGTTATTTTTGATATGTCGAAATCATATTCACGTGTTTCGATCTGGGTAAAAGATTCCCCTGAATTTTGTGTAGATAATGGCAACAACTATGTATAAAGACTTTATAAAAGTTCTAAAGTATGGATGCATTTTTTACGATACGGGTATAGGAAACCAAATATTATTCAATTACACACATTTCATATTCTATTTTTAAATAAATTTAGAAATAGGGAACAATTTCTCTCTCTTATCGTCGCCACTGGGTTACATCATCCACTGATTCGATCTTACAAAAAAAACGGCACAAACTCACAGTTAAATAAGTTGATAATGTCACAATTGTTTTGTAAATGGACATATAAGTTACAAAGGAATATATTGTTAAAGGAAAATCATGGAAAATTCTAAATTTAAAATTGCGCTATCCGGGAATACAAAAACGACTTTTGAAAAATAACAGGTCGCGAATGTAAGATAATCGACAAACTCCGCGTTAAGTTGCGATTCTGATAGCTTCTTGTTTATTAGTAGCTACTTCAAAACGAAATTTCAATCTACATTTGTTGTTTTCGTCTCTTTAATATCCATTTTAAAAGTAAATATTTTTCCAACCATGCAGTCGTAAGCAGAAATTCTCAAAAGAAACTTAAAGAAAAACTGTCATTTTCGATTAGAAAATCCAATTTATGTTTTTGTATATTTTTTCCGCGATCCCCGAGGCGACGAGCGATTCTACAGCTCAAAACGGTTCTTAGAGATATTAGTGAGAACGTGCCTTTTACTTCGTGATATTACGCTAAGCGTAATCTTTACAGTCAGCAGCGCTTAAACTACCACATTCGAATAATATTTTGGAACATTCAGGACGTCAAAGAATCTTTTACTAAACTTACGGCTGTATGGGCTTACATTTTACAAATCGAAATGAAAGACTGTATTTACACATGTTACATATAATAGTGTTATCCTTGTAAGAGGAGATTACAGGATTATTCTAGTCTAGGTAAGTGCGATTTCGTTTCAAGTTTCTTATTGATTTCCAAGTGGTAAGTTAGTAGTTCTTGTGTACGGACTAGTGCTCATGTTCTTATAGTAGACTCGGTAAATTTCGCAAGTTTTGTGGGTATTCTTATTTCATATATGAATTTGAAAAGTAGTTGCCTGTTAATATAGTCATAAGTAGAGTGTACCAATCCGGAGCGATATTGGCAAATATTTCATATAAAAGCCGAAAAACTGCAATAATTTATCAATATATATATATATATATATATATAATGTTGTGATGCAAGACATACCCTTTGAGCTGCATCTAAAATGGGAAAAATAAGATATTCCAATTAAAAAAGTAATAAAAGGTTATATAAGCGGTGTTATTAAGTTTTAATAGTGTCGAAGTGTATACGAATTTATATAACGATAATATAACATTCTTAAAATTTCTATATTTATATTACTTTCATCAATTTCTTTTTTATTATTTCTAATTCAAATTTCAAATATTAGCGCGAAATCACCAATATTCAAATTCATATGCATCTTTATTTTATATCGACGCTAGTAAGACACGCCCACTAATTGACATCTTTCAAAAATGTAAATATTTATCGTGCGCAGTACACAATTTGTAGCATTAAGATTCACCTTAACCTTACTTGATAATTTGTTAAATAATTTTTAAAATCTATGAGAATATTAAAATTAGTTAAATTTAATCTATTAAAATATTTTAATAAGGTAAAACATCGAGACTTTTTTGGCATTATTAGATAGCTAAGTTTGGTAAAACAAACAGACGCTATCGGCATAATCTTTTGAAATTTGTATAAAGTAATAGACGCATTTTTTCGACCGAATCTTAGAAATCTTAAAATATCAATAATTCAAAACGCTAATTCAGTGAAAAAGTTATCAAAAGTATCCTGCCTTAATATTAATACAATCAACAAGTGAAATTCTACAAGATATTTAGACTTTTACGTATAAACGTAAAACAAAGCGTCATTGACATAGTATCATCCATAATTACAAGGAATTCTGGAGATATATTATCAAGAAAGAACCACCGACCATCTACTGAACTGATTATCGTCAATCTACGTCAATACCTTATATTCAGCAGCCAAACAAGAACGCAGGGAGATATTAGGCATTTGGAACCAAGTCCGAAGAAAAACTTCGATAGCGTCATCAGGAACGGCTACCCACACCGCCAATAACTTGATTAGCGATCGGACTATTTTCGAACGCCGAGACTTATCCACTTTGAAGCGTGCAATCTACAAATCAAACAACAGGTTTACTATAAACACTGGCTAAAGACATAGCGTATTTATTATTCAATTTTTCAATTCTTTTAATTATACACAAATAAAATTCTCGATTTTGTTTACCTTAACCTATAACGTCCTATACGAATATTAATATTAAATAAAAACCAATTTTAACGTAGTAACATTAATTTAAAAGGTACTCACCTATTTATTTAAAAGATAATTTGTATTGTAATCCATATTTTTATAATTTCGTAACACACATAACCTTTTTTCCTTGTTAACACCTTGTTGTCACTTATATATAGTTCATAAATTTCACCCTTTCCATGCAATAAATGCAATAAATATTTTATTTTTATATCTATATCAATCTTTTATTTGTTTAAATTTAATTGTAGGAGTTATTTCTTTAGACATTAACATTATAAATTTACAATTAAAGAAGCAGCTACTTATCACTCACGAGGAGCCTGAGATATCGTATTTAATTAATCTTATTATATGGTTTTCATGTTATCTGAGACTAGTTGGCAATTTAATGCAGAGATAGCGTTGTTTGAAGAATTATCTTATGTTATAAGGCGCCCAATTATTTATTTCAAAGTTATTTTGAATACCTTATTTAACAGCTTCTCTGGCAGATTACATTTGGCACCAAACGTGGCGGCAATTTATTATACCTCATCTCTGAACGATTACATTTGGCGCCGAACGTGGAAGCCATATATCAGTTTAATTACAATAAATTATTGGAGTTAAATTATTGGAGTTTTTCGCTTTTTATATGAAATATTTACGAATATCGCTCCGGATTGGTCCACTCTAGTCATAAGCTTAGAGGAAATATAGAAATAGTAAATATTTTCAGCATATCTTCGGTTCCTAATGTCGTTTGTCTTTCATGTTATTACATCGATATTTCTTCTTTATGATAACCTATATTTTTATTTATTGATTTCGGTAGAATTCTGTTTCCAACAGTATAAAATTTTCAATATGTTATATAGTTGTTACCAGCTAGGGTACCTGGATACAAGCTTGTGTTTTTAATAGTGACAAGTGTAAAACAATTAAAAATGTGGTAATGTGTCTGGAAGATACGGTAAAAAGTGTATCAATTAGCAAAACGCTAGTACAAAAACCCTTTTTACTTTAACAATTATACCATTTATTCATAAATATTTTGGTTTTATTCCTCGTCTAATAAAGAATATATAAAGTCAAAGACTACCTTTACGACAATCATTAGAAATATATCATAACGCTATTCAAAAGTTAAATAATGCACCTGGTGAATTCGATTAAAAAGTAAAAAAATATATTGACAAGGTGTTGAATCAGAATCCTGGTTATATAATAAATAAACGTAACGAAAAATCAAGTTTAATAAATGATAACATTAATTCTAACTCTATTTTAAGTAACTACAGTGACCTGTTGCGATGTAGAAAGATCATATTCAGAATTTATAAATATTTTTAAGTGCGAAAAGACAAAGTTTTATATCTGAACATTTAGAAAAATCGTATATTGTAACAATCGCGAATAATAATAATCATAATAAAAATAATAATAATAATAAAAATACTTTTATAAAACAATCGTAGTTATCCTCCTGTTACGCTCGTGGTTATGGATAAAAACATGCCTATAGACAAAAAACATGTAAATATGTTACAGCATTTATACAAGCTGTTCCGTATAGTTATATTCAAATTTTAGGAGTGTAAAGTAGGCTTCATTTCAAATAACAAAAACGCAAAACTTGTATATCCATTTTTATTTGTTTCAAAGTTACAGATCTATGAATGTGATTGTCAGATCATGGAAAAAAATGTAATCCTAAAGTCAATACAAACTGATTTTATTTAAAAAAGTTATACGATTCAATAACAGGTCTGTGATTGTTAACGTCGCATAATGAAATGTTATCCTAAAATAAATATACACGTGTCGTAGTGCATAGAGTAATTTCTTGGAGATCTACAAAAAGAGTACTGAAAATTGATTTATAATAAAGAAGGTTCTTACTTGTTTCGTAAGTGCTGAACCATGAATATCATACAATAAACAAATGTTCAGATGACTGTTAACGTTACATTTTTTAATAAAGGATTACATTACGTTTCAGTTCATACAACAGCTTATTAGTGAGTGGACACTTATTCTTTATTCAAAATGCCTTACCGATTTTCTTCGCAAGATTATGCGGACATGCATTTTGTGTATGGCTACTGTAACGGCAGTGCACGTCAAGCAATTATCGAATACCGACATCGGTTTCCTGATAGGCGCATTCCTCATTACAGAACGTTTCTGGAAGTACACAGACAATTTCGGGAATGCGGACTGCGTGATTATCTTTTCGACCGACGAGTAAATTTGCCAACAGACTTAGAGGAAGAAGCAGTAGCTAATGTTACAAGAGATCCAACTCTCAGTGTACGTAGAATCGTTAGACAACTAGGAGTGCCACGAACGACAGTTTGGCGAGTTTTAAAACGTGAGGGCTTATATCCATATCACTATCGCAGGGGACACAGTTTGCTTGAGGCAGACCACTATGCTCGTCTAGTTTATTCTACCTGGATATTAAGACAGTCACGGCTTCATTTTAATTTCTACAGAACAGTCCTCTGGACAGATGAATCTACGCTCACGAGAAGAGTGGTGCTACAAATCTGAGAAACCTGCACAGGTGGTCATTAGAAAATCCCAAAGCTATACGCCCATCTAAATTTCAACATGAATTAACGTTTGGGCGGTCCTAATCGATGACATGTTGATTGATCTTGCCGTTCTTCTTGGGAGGTTAAATGCGGACAGTTACCTTCAATTTCTTATTGACGAACTGCCAGGTCTTTTAGTGGATGTCCCACTGAATGTTTGACGAGACATATGGTTTCACATGGATGGAGCACCACCTCATTTCGGAATTGCTTTCCGAAATTGGGTTAACGTCAATTATCCAAGAAGTATTGGTCGAGGTGGTCCTGTTGCATGGCCATCCAGATCACCTGATCTTAATCACCTTGCCTTTTATTTATGGGGGTACATGAAAAATTTAGTCTACGTGCAAGTTTCGAACACAGGAGAAGAGTTGTTGGATCGCATTCAACTGGCTGCCAAGCAAATCCGACAAAACAAATATGAAATTCGGATAAGTACTTCTTCCGTTAGCTATTGTTACAAGAGATCCAATTCTCAGTGTACGTAGAATCGTTAGACAACTAGGAGTGTTACGAACGACAGTTTGGCAAATTTTAAAACGTGAGGGCTTATATCCATATCACTATCGCAGGGGACACGGTTTGCTTGCGGCAGACCACTATACTCGTCTAGTTTATTCTACCTGGATATTAAGACAGTCACGGCTTCATTTTAATTTCTGCAGAACAGTCCTCTGGACAGATGAATCTACGTTCACGAGAAGAGTGGTGCTACAAATCTGAGAAACCTGCACAGGTGGTCATTAGAAAATCCCAAAGCTATACCCCATCTAAATTTCAACATGAATTTTCTATTAATGTTTGGGCGGCCCTAATCGATGACTTGTTGATTGGTCCTGTCGTTCTTCCTGGGAGGTTAAATGCGAACAATTACAGGATGTCCGACTGAATGTTCGACGAGACATGTGGTTTCACATGGATGGAGCACCATCACATTTCGGAATTGCTGTTCGAAATTGGGTTAACGTCAATTATCCAAGATGGATTGGTCGAGGTGGTCCTGTTGCATGGCTACCCAGATCGCCCGATCTTAATCCCCTTGACTTTTATTTATGGGAGTACATGAAAATCTAGTCTACGCGCAAGATTCGAACACAAGAGAAGAGTTGTTGGATCGTATTCACCTGGCTGCCGAGAATCCGACAAAACAAGTAAGAAATTCGGATAAGTAATTCTTCTGTTGGCTTACTGGCACAAGCCTGGATTCAACAAGGACATTTCGATAATATTATTAATTGAACTATGAATGTGACAATCACATTCATAGATCTGTAACTTTGAAACAAATAAAAATGGATATACAAGGTTTGCGTTTTTGTTACTTGAAATGAAGTCTATTTTGCACTCTTAAAATTTGAACATAACGATACGGGATACCTTGTATATATGAGACCGCTGCCTATTGGTTTTTTTCTACCTAGATTGGGTCTACTAAATCGTTCGTAAGCTATCTTCAGTAAGCGGTACAATGGTTTGGCTTCGAAGAAATCGTACCAGATAAATCGTATGGTTAACCATTACGCTTCCTATTGATGAGTTTTAAGTTAGAGATCGATATTGCGCTGTTCGCCGTGCTTTAGTAATAAGTAATATGTTCTTGCTTGATATCGTATAGGCGTAAATCGTACAATTTGCATCTGCTACAAGATCCAAACATACCGCAAATTGCTATCATCTTCAAAAATAAATATGTAGTATTCGGTATATCTTTAAAAAAATTACACAAATAATCTTCCTTGAATACATAAGCCTTCTTCGCTATGTTATTCTTGCTAAATGCCTTCATGAATGCATGTAATTTCACAAATAATTTTATAGCAATCCCTTTGTTTAGCCGCAACATACTTTGCAATTTCGAATGGATAGCTCACATCGTCGAGGCCTCGTAGTACTCCGACATTCCCTGAAGGCAAGCAAGCATAATTCGTTCACCTATGACTGTAATCTGTTGCGCTCCCATACATTTTATAAATCTGTTGTACTCATTTTTATATGTGGTTTCCGACTTTTGGGGTACTAATCTTTACTCGGCTTTATTACTTAAACGATAAATCTTAAAACGCATCGTTACACACCAATAACTCAATAACTGTTACGTGACAGATTATTTACAAATTAATTTTAATTTATTCCTTTCCATGGCAATTAAAGGTATACTGATGTCACATCACATCCAACAATTTTATATTATTAGTTCGTATTTCTATTTGTACTATTGAAACCAATAAAATGTTATTTTAAAATGCACCAATAAAAAAAAATTAGTGTAAAGTATCCGTGGATAACTGATCATTAAAACAAACGCTTGCTATATTTCACGAACTTCGGCTTCGCTGTCGTGCTTGAAAAATCGCGTGTATTTTAATGACCTCAATATCCACTCATAATTTAATATAACGTGCCTTCAAAAACTTTCCTCATTAGAGACGGCCCTGCTTTTTGATAATGGTTGGTGACAGTGCACGTAATCTGTCATAAACGTATAATTTTAAATGAGCACGGTCGTTGCTTCGTGCTTTCTCCAAGAATTAGTACACACCCTTTCCTATACAATATATTACCTAGTTAACTTACTAACTTACCTAAACATGAATGGTGAGGGAAATTAAAAGCAAAAGCCATAGGATAATTCTAATACAATTCACAAATGACAAAGCTAATCTAATTAATGTTAATTAAATAAAGATTCGTTCTGGAACTGTTACTATGTACTCAATTAAAATGTTTACTATTAAAATTCTATTATTTTATTGGAAATAAAAAATATACGCCATCTACCTGCGAAACATAATAAACGATAATAAACCAAACTTTGATGTAAACAAGATTACCTACACATCCACATGAAATAAAGTTTTGCAAGACACGTTATTAATACCTTAAAAAAAAGGTATATAACCCCTTACCGCAATTATTAATCGTATCCTAAATACGTATTTCGACAACTAAGTTGTCATCATCAGTAGGTAAAAACCACTAATTAAAAAGTCGCAAATGGGGCACAGTAAAGCTAGAAAACCGCTTACGCAACAACTACTTTACACCGCGTCCAC
The DNA here is from genome assembly GCA_935421215.2 of Melolontha melolontha. Taxonomy (NCBI): domain Eukaryota; kingdom Metazoa; phylum Arthropoda; class Insecta; order Coleoptera; family Scarabaeidae; genus Melolontha; species Melolontha melolontha. Next base: position 252,747,170 of record OW285235.1, on the reverse strand, counting down.
GTATAGACTAATTTTAACATGCGAATATAACCTACGAAAGGATCGAAAAGCACTTACCTCTTAGGGAAAAAGGCATTCACATATGTTTATTCTCCGAGTTGAAAAATATCGAACGAAGGAATGACAAACATTCCTTTCTTAAGGGAACGGCACCCAACATGTCCTAATAACTTCAATTTTAAAACGACGATGACACAATTATGGTAATAAAAATGAAAAGAGACAACTGAAAGGAATCGGTGATCTATCGCTATTCATGGAATATTGTTTATTTTTCGCGATATATATACTTTCATAAGCATCAAGTTTGCGGGGGGTTATTAATTCCTTTGACCAGCTTCAACCCTGTGATCGACACATTGTGTAGTATGCTTAAAGTGTGGTTGGCAACATTAGATTTATCCGGTCTATTGTATTTAATATGTGATATGTGTTCTTTAAAACGGGTTATTATTGGTCGTTTTGTTTGGCCTATATATTTCAAGTTACTAGGACATGTTGAGTGCCGTTCCCTTAAGAAAGGAATGTTTGTCATTCCTTCGTTCGATATTTTTAAACTCGGAGAATAAACATATGTGAATGCCTTTTTCCCTAAGAGGTAAGTGCTTTTCGATCCTTTCGTAGGTTATATTCGCATGTTAAAATTAGTCTATACGTGGACGCGGTGTAAAGTAGTTGTTGCGTAAGCGGTTTTCTAGCTTTACTGTGCCCCATGTGCGACGTTTTAATTAGTGGTTTTTACCTACTGATGATGACAACTTAGTTGTCGAAATACGTATTTAGGATACGATTAATAATTGTGGTAAGGGGTTATATACCTTTTTTTAAGTTTTTACTTAACCACAGTCTCCAAAGAAAGAAGTTATTAATACCGTTGGTATTAGTAGGACATTAGAAAAACTGAAGATATGCTGAAAGTATTTACTAGAGTTAAAATTGCTTTACCCCTTTGGGATTTTTTCCAAAAACTTAATATTAACGAAGCTAATGAATTTATTCGTTGCTTTGTTTTCCACACTAAATGTACTGATGATATGCTCTGGGTTTGCTTAATCACGGAGAGGCGATCTTCCTTTTCTGAATTTAACCCCATATTTGCCAATGATTTTTTTCTGTTGCGAAACTATTCACTTTAGATTTTGTTTATTAAATTTTTGTAAGCTATCAAAGCAGATGACTTTTCTCCAGCTTTAAATCGAGTAAACACTAAAAAGAAGTTGAGGTTCACCATACATCTACGTAATATTTTATTGACCTTTAGTGGAAACGTAAAACATAAAAAGGCTATTTATGCTGTACGGTGCCAAGGATTCGGGCAATAAAATCTATAATATTATCTTTAAAGACAATCGCAAACTTAAACGGCTCGTATTTTCATCAAGATCAACCCGAAGAGTAATAAAAGTTAGGGAGAATTAAGAGAACGACGTTTATATTGGATGATCGGGGTGTGGGTGAGCCGTCCACTTGACAGGGCCTTGACTTCATATGTGAAACAACTCTAAAATTTGCCCACGTCAAGTTGTCTATCTTATGTTGCTATATTAGATTCGCAGTTCGTCGAGCGCCAACGTCGAGTGTTATCTTGAGGCTTAATAGTTGGGCATCGAAGACAAAAGAGAAAATTTGCTGGCGAACATCGAAGCCGATCCAAGTTAGAAAGGGTCTATTTATGTTGGAAGTAATAGGAATTATATACGAGATCAGTGCGAAGTATTGATTTACTTATTTATTTGTCACAAAAAATTTTGGTACACAGTCACGTATACAAGCTGTCCCGTATCGTTATGCTCAAATTTTAAGAGTGTAAAGTAGACTTAATTTCAAGTAACAAAAACGCAAAACTTGTATATCCAGTTTTATTTGTTTCAAAGTTACAGACCTATGAATGTGATTGTCAGATCATGAAAAAAAATGTAATCCTAAAGTCAACACAAACTGATTTTATTTAAAAAAGTTATACGATTCAATAACAGGCCTGTGATTGTTCATGTCGCATAATAAAATGTTATCTTAAAATAAATAAACACGTGTCGTAGTGCATACAGTAATTTCTTGGAGATCTACAAAAAAGAGCACTGGAAATTGATTTATGATAAAGAAGGTTCTTACTTATTCCGTAAGTGCTGAACCATGAATATCATACAATAAACAAATGTTTAAATGACTGTTAACGTTGAATTTTTTAATAAAGGACTACATTACGTTTCAGATCATACAACAGCTTATTAGTGAGTGGACAAGTTTTCTTTATTTAAAATGCCTTATTGATTTTCTTCTCAAGAGTATGCGGACATGCATTTTGTGTATGGCTACTGTAACGGCAGTGCACGTCAAGCAGTTATTGAATACCGACATCGGTTTCCCGATAGGCGCATTCCTCATTACAGATGGTTTCTGGAAGTACACAGACAATTTCGGGAATGGGGACTGCGTGATTATCTTTTCGACCGAGGAGTAAATTTGCTAGCAGAGGAAGAAGCAGTAGCTATTGTTACAAGAGATCCAACTCTCAGTGTACGTCGAATCGCTAGACAACTAGGAGTGCCACGAACGACAGTTTGGCGAAATTTAAAACGTGAGGGCTTATATCCGTATCACTATCCAGGGGACACGGTTTGCTTGAGGCAGACCACTGATCGTCTAGTTTATTCTACCTGGATATTAAGACAGTCACGGCTTCATTTTAATTTCTGCAGAACAGCCCTCTGGACACATGAATCTTATGTTCACGAGAAGTGGTGTTATAAATCTGAGAAACCTGCACAGGTGGTCATCAGAAAATCCCAAAGCTATATGCCCATCTAAATTTCAACATGAATTTTCTATTAACGTTTTGCCGGCCCTAATCGATGACTTGTTGATTGGTCCTGTTGTTCTTCCTGGGAGGTTAAATGCGGACAATTACCTTCAATTTATTATTGACGAATTGCCAGGTCTTTTAGAGTATGTCCCACTGAATGTTCGACGAGACATGTGGTTTCACATGGACGGGGCACCACCACATTTCGGAATTGCTGTTCGAAATTGGGTTAATGTCAATTATCCAAGATGGATTGGTCGAGGTGGTCCTGTTGCATGGTCACCCAGATCACCCGATCTTAATCCCCTTGACTTTTATTTATGGGGGTACATGAAAAATTTATTCTACGCGCAAATTTCGAACACAAGAGAAGAGTTGTTGGATCGTATTCACCTAGCTGCCGAGCAATCCGACAAAACAAGTAAGAAATTCGGATAAGTACTTCTTCTGTTGGCTTACGGGCACAAGCCTGCATTCAACAAGGAGGTGGACTTTTCGAAAATATTATTAATTGAACTTTTTTAAATCAAATCAGTTTTTATTGACTTTAGGATTACATTTTTTTTTCATGATCTGACAATCACATTCATAGATCTGTAACTTTGAAACAAATAAAAATGGATATACAAGTCTTGCGTTCTTGTTACTTGAAATGAAGTCTACTTTACACTCCTAAAATTTCAACATAACAATACGGGACAGGTTGTATAATGATGGAGAAAAAACATGAAAAGCGATACTGGTTATTACTATCGAAGCAAAACAAGTTAATATACAAGTTATAAAAATATTGATTGAGAATAATAACAATCGGACAAGTTAAGAAATATAAATACTTAGGAACGACTATTAACCCTTTCGCGTCTAAACCCAAAATGACCTGCGGCTATATTATTGGAATCGTTTGTCCCAAATACACGTATACCGGCTGTATTTTTTAATTTAAAACTTTGAAATATCTCGAAAAATAAGCAGTTCACGAAAAAATGTCCAGATTTAAAAGTGAATAATGCATATAAAATTTGTCCCTTCCTGTCCCTTCATGTACGTGGGGCGGGGGTAATTTTGACATCTTAAATAAAAAATATTTTTTCAAATTCATGATAGATGGCGCTGTAATCGATAAAATTTAATTTTTTTAAATTTCTCGCACTGAGAACTTTTGCATACGATTCTGCAATTCGTTTCCAATAAAAAGAATACCACGAAAAATTATCATAACCCAGGAACAGGCGTCCTTCTTCACATGCTTGGTCAATGCGATTTCCTTCGCTCATGACTTATTGGAGTGCTTTCAAATTTTAAAAAAATTGTATTTTTATTTTAATACCATTTCTTATGATGAGAACAATTTTTGTAAAAATGTTTTTGTATGTACAATGTATGTATTTAACGTTTGTGTTTCTTCGTCCATTCGTATTTTTTCTAATTCCAAAAACACAAAATAAACATACAAAAGAAAGAAATAACTTTAAGAAACGACTTATTTCGAAGTTCTCTCAGTTCGAAGAATATTTCGAAAAGTAAAAAACCTGTTTTTGTTACGCTGTTAATAGTACCTAATACAGAATGGAGTATTTAACTGTACAAGACAACTAGAATTGAAATTGTGCTGGGGTGTGGAGAAGCTGGCAGAAGTCTTGATAATGCTGTCAGCCTCTACGGTTAGCGTTTTCCGGATAAGATTCGGTTACGTGCATCATTTTACCGTACTATCAAACAATTCCTACTACTGAAGGAAGTATTCATCCGAGAAAAAGGACCCGTCGAGCAACAGTCACCCGAGAAAATAATGAAGTCGCTCTAGTAGCTGCAATGGCTGTTAATCTTCATGTTAGCACATTAGAAATATGTCGCGATTCTGGATAGTCTCACACCAATGCTTGGAAAATTTTAAAATGTCAAAATATCATCCATCATTGTGTGTTTACATCAAGATCTTCATGGCGTTGATTTCCAAAATCGGGTAACTATTTGTCAGTGGGCATGCGAACAATTTCAACAAGACCCCAATTTTTTTCGTTACGTCTTTTACAAACCACAGAACGGTTAATCGACGCAATACACATTACTGGAATGTTGAAAATCCGCACTGGCATCAAGTTGAACACCAGTGCCCTTGGACTGTCAACGTGTGGTGTGAAATAATTGGGAACAAATTGTGAAATTTAATGGTGAAATGTACCGAGACATTTTGGAAAATGAACTGTCAGCACTACTTGAAGACTTAGAAATGCGACAGAAGATGTGGTTACAATTTGTGCCACTTCAGCTTCACTGTAGCTGCTAGTCTTGTTTTTAAGAGGAAGCAACAAACTAACACTTACTTAATTTTACCACAAATAATATTAATTCACGTTAATTCTTAAATTATGTTAGTAATTTTTAAATGATGCAACGCGCGATAAACAATATATGCCATTAAAGTAATTACAATGAATTAAACGTCTAAATAATTTAAAGCAATTAAATATATTCACTTACTAGATCAATAACATCAGCACATATACAGTGTGTTTAAAAAAGATGCGGCAATATTAAAGGGGGTGATTGCCCAGGTCATTTTATATAAAAAGTTCCTATTAACATAGGTCCGCATACGCTTCGTTACCGATCTACAGCGTGTTGAAGTTTAATTTAAAAAAACAGTAAAAACTTGATTTTTCCAAAGCGGCTTGAGATATCATAATGAAATTTTAGGCGTGTTAATAGCTGTGGGAGACACATACTTTGCAATACAACACGATGTTTCAGTCGTACCTGTGGCGCGCGTATTGGCACGTCACAGGCTATTTTTCAAGAAAAAATAGGACGCCTCTGATTTCTCTAAAAATACAAATATGCTTTTATTTATTGTTCAATTATGAAGAAAAAAAGCTCTCTTAACTATTTATCGTACGACGATACCGTTTTTTGTTAAAAAAAAAACATTTTAGTGCATGTCCATTTATTACAGAAAAAAATATTAAAGAACAAGGTTTTATTCAAGGGCAAAAACAAATATTTTACCAAATCAACAATTTTATCAACCAAAAATTACAAAAACTGTGTAAAGTGATGCAAGAATCCAATCTTCTCCTCATTGACTGGCGAACTCTCTGAAAAACACCAGGATCGGTTTTAATTGAGTTGCACCCAGCAATGATTCGGTTTCTTAAGTCTTCTACGTTTTCCAATGGAGTAGCGTACACCAAGGACTTCAAATGGCCCCACATGAAAAAATCCAGGGAATTTAAGTCCGGGGATCGTGCAGGCCATGAGTGAGGTCCACCTCGGCCTAACCAGCGATTTCCTTATGCTTGTGTTAAGAAATCACGAGCTACTTGACTAAAGTGGGCTGGTGCGCCATCGTGCATATACCACATTGCATCTCTAATTGCTAATGGTACGTCCTCCAGAAATCCAGGGAGCGTGTTTTCCAAAAAGTTGTGATACACCTCTCCGGTAAGTCTCCTTGATAAAAATACCGGTCCAATTATGCAGTCACCCACAATCCCAAGCCAAACGTTCAAAGAAAACGATCTTCAACAATTTCATGTGGATTTTCGTCACACCATACATGGTTATTATGGAAATTCCGTATTGCATTTCTTGAAAAATTCGCTTCATCGGTGAACAGAATCAACATCAGGAGTTGAGGGATTTGAACCATTTTGTGCAAAAGCCATTGACAGAATGCAATGCGAGGAGGAAAATCAGCAGGAAGAAGTGCTTGAACGCGTTGTATATGGAATGGATACAACAAATTTTCCATCAGAATGTGCCAAATAGTTCCATTACTTACATCCAAAGCGTCAGCAATTTTTCGAGTAGAAGTACCTCGATCTTCTTCAATCATGTCTAGCACATCCTCTTCCAGCTCTACCGTTCTTGCTGTCCTTGGCCTTCCTGCTCCTCCGTTTCGTCTTAATGTGCCTGTTTCATAAAGACGCCGATGATTACTTTCGAAAGTTTTTCTATCAGGAACAATACGGCCAGGAAATCTTTCAGTATACAACCGCCTAGCTTCTAATGCATTGCCATCAGCACGCCCATAAATGTAGTGCATGTCGGTCATCTCGGCATTCGTATAGCGATTCATGATTAGGAACTTCAACAAATTCGACACATACAAAATTATTAATCACGAGCCTCATTCAATATGTCAGTGAATAAAACAGGACTGTGGTTTGGTAAAATATTTGTTTTTGCCCTTCATAAAACCTTGTTTTTTTATTTTTTTTTTCTGTAATAAATGGACATGCACTAAAATGTTTTTTTTTACTAAAAAACGGTTAGTGGTACGATAAAAAGTTAAGAGAGCTTTTTTCTTCATAATTGAACAATAAATAAAAGCATATTTGTATTATTAGAGAAATCAGAAGCGTCCTATTTTTTCTTGAAAAATAGCCTGTGACGTGCCAATACGCGCGCCACAGGTACGACTGAAACATCGTGTTGTATTGCAAAGTATGTGTCTCCCACAGCTATTAACACGCCTAAAATTTCATTATGATATCTCAAGCCGCTTTGGAAAAACCAAGTTTTTACTGTTTTTTAAAATTAAACTTCAACACGCTGTAGATCGGTATCGAAGCGTATGCGGACCTATGTTTATAGGAACTTTTTGTATAAAATGACCTGGGCAATCACCCCCTTTAATATTGCCGCATCTTTTTTAAACACACTGTATAACTTTACGGCGATAATTTAGAATTATATTTGAGTAATAGAGGTAACAAAAGATATTCGATAATTTTGTCCGTGAGTGTACATGACTTGTAAATATATAAATATTAATCAATAAAATAATTTTTTTACAATTACCGACTTGTTATATCATCTCTTTAAATTTACATATTGGACGTTAAGTCTAATTACACAGAACCCAAAGAGTTTATAAAGATATATGAGTGAGTGGCAGCCCACACATTTTTATACTTTCACAAACCAGTGAAAACTTCACAGCAATATGTATGACGCAAAGATACAAATCAAGACAAAAAGATAAAAGACCAAATCTAAAAAAGAGTTAATTCAACTCCAAAGGGTAGTTAGCGTAAGATATACTTTTCTGTTTCTACTCTGTTTCGAATTTGATAATTTTTTTTCAAACCTATCTTTTAATTATTCATGAAATTGCAGACTAGATGAATTTCAGTAAGATTCATTTACAGAGAGCGGACTCGAGCGAGTGATGATTCATAGCCCATAGGCGTTTGCCTTGTATTCGAAATAGGTTTGTTTCAGTAAGCGATCCGTGAGTTTCGAACAATTTCATATGTGTGCACATATCTACATATGCAGTTAATATGTATCTGTCAATGCAAAACAGAGCGAATGTAATAAACGGCTTGGTAACCGGCAGCAACTACTGCTGAAACAAAAGGAATGCTGACAAGCGAATTGCGTATCGTATTTTGAATAAAAATAATTTACAAAGAACAAACCTCAAAATTATGTATTTTCTGTGAAACATTGAAAGTGTAAAGCATTACTATGAACAACTAAAATTTGTTCAAGGTGTTCCTGTGTTAAATTAGTTCTTTTAAATATTAAAACGTCTTTAAAAAAAATAGAAAATGTCCGTTCCACGTCACAACTGGTGATGGGTGCGTGATTAAAATGTTGCAAAAGTGCACTATACTTTAAATGTATAGATTTTTCAATCGGCTCTGTGCAGAATTGTTATAATATATTCAAATCTGGATTTCTGCTAAAGATGGCACTTTTTGTCTCAGATTTGAGAAATGTCTTATTAAATGATGAAACTAACTTATCAACATTTGGAAAATGACTCCTGATGTATTCACATACTCTGTGTAGTGCATGTGCTGCACAGGTAACGTGTAGCATAATGGAATAAGATTGCTTTAATAACTTCCCTTTTTTTAACATATAAGTTGACGCATCAGTCAAAAATAATAGCATCTTGTTATCCGATGACAGAATATTATGAATACATTGATCAATTACTTCTGCAACTGTTTCACCATTTACGACTGGCAATACTTTAGTTGCAATTAAGTATGGTTGGTATGAAGTTGTAGGATGAAGAATACCAACAACTACATTTAACACATATCGACCCATTACATCCGTTGTTTCGTTTGCACTTACCAAAAGGTAATGACCAGATAGGTGGGTCGTATTTTATTAATGGTTCTCAAATAACATTTTGGTATGTGGTATTTACGTAAAGTATAATCATCTGGTATATGACGATCAGTATATTTTGTAAGAAACCTCTTGAGGACTGGATTGTCAAGTTTTTTGAATGGGATATTGACCGCCAATGAAAGCTTCACACAGTCCTTCGTTAAAAGTGTCAGGTGTAGATAGTCATATGTTATCTAGATGAGTTTTAGAAGAAACATGTCTCTGCACATTACACTTTTGTGGACGCCTTAAACTTAATGAACAGGCACTGCAATATATCTCGGTATCATTACAAATATGCAACCAATCTGTATGACCTCTAATCCATCCTACCATGGTTGCTCTTCGAGAATTCTCCTTAGTTAATGAAAATAAAGAGAAATACTAAGAATAGAAAGAAATGGACTAAAAAGAAGAAACGAAAACTAATCCAAAAATAAGGTAGTAAATTAAGCTTAATATTTATAAAATTATAGGATAAATATACAATATAACAATATAAAAGGGATTTTTTAAAATACTAAATGTTGTAACCAAATAACACTGAAAGGAACGAAACCAGAAACAATCCCTTATAGAAGAGAATGGAAAATATACTATCTCAAGAACAGTAAATACATACCGGGTGTATGTATTATGAAAAACCTTTGGGGCTGTAGCTTCCTTATATTTTATCTGATTTTAATGAATAATATGTCAAACTAAATCGTTTTTAAAGCACTGTAACCTGTTTTTAAAAAAAAAATTTTTTGACATTTCGTTTTTGACAGACAGTAGTAAATTTTTTTTTTTAAATTGTACTACATATTTTTTTTTACTTATTCTAATAAAAATTTATTTCCTGAAGACACCTCCATTAAATTGAGTGACAAATTTTTTATTATTAAAAAAAAACTACGAAATTTACAGAAATCAAGCTGTCATATTTTAATGAATCAAATGTTCGAAATTGGCCCCATTTTGTTCCAGACACATTTGACACCTTCTATTAACTCCAACTGCTGCGTTTAATATAAGATTTGGTGGTATTTCATGACATACTTGTACTAATCCTTCTTACTAAATCATCTCTGGTATCAGGTGGTGTCAAATAGACATGATCTTGAATGTAAGACGACAGAAAGAAATCCAGTGGATTCAGATCTGGCGATCTAGCAGGCCATATCGAATAGGTCCGTAAGTGCCCATCCATCTGACGCCAAAATAATTATTTAGAAAATCAGTATTCATTCGTGCATTATGGGGCGTGGCACCGTCCTGTTGGAACACCATCCTGTTTAACTCAGCAAGTGGCAACTCATCTAAATAATCGCCTAATTCATTGCGTAACAAATTATTATACTTTCCTTGGTTTAGATTACCCTCCACAAAAAAAAGCCCTACTACTCTATCGCCTAAAATGCCACACCATACATTTACACTGAACCGATTTTGAAAATTGTGTTGCATCACAACATGGTTATTTTCAGTGCTCCAATGGCAATGATTATTTCTGTAGAATACACCATTTGTCCCAAAAGTGCATTCATCTGACCACAACACACGACGATAAAAAATTGGATCTTCCCTTAGTTTATTCATGAAAACCGTGCAGAATTGAACCCTTCGTTGAGGGTCGTTTTCACCGAGAGCATGCACCTTCCGTGGTTTATAAGGAAAGAACTTGTGCTTCTTCAGAATGTACTGAACTGTAGAATGTGATACCTGCATGTAGTGAGCAATTTCTCGCGTAGACGTATTAGGGTTTTCGTCCACATAGAGCAAGACACTTAATTCTAAATTTTGATCTTGAATTACACGTGCGTTTATTTTCGGTTTTTTGAATGATCCAAAATTTCGTTAATTTCGCACGAGCCTTCCAAACTTATCGGCACTTGGACGCAGTCTGTCAGGAAAACGATTTCCATAAAGTCGCAAAGCAGCTGCAGAATTTGTTCCGCATTCAAAATATGCTTGAATCGCATCCACACATTCGCCATTATCCATTTCAATAACAAAATTTAGAAATAAATCGTTGAAAATGTTATAATGAATGTGTGACTGACAGATGTCACAGCTTCGAAAATTTGGAATGCACTTTTATCGTTCAATATGACTGCTTGATTTTTAAATTTTTTAAATAAACACTGTAAATGTTGTTGTTAACCCACCGCTCACTGATAACATTGGTTTATAATCCTTTATGGGCTATATAGTATTGAATGTAAGTGATTTTAAAAGGTACACACATTTGCTGGTAATAAAATAAAATAGAGTATTTAAAATGCATTTAAGAAATCTCTGTGTTCGGAAAAACCAGAATAAATCGAACTAAAAAAAAAACCCACAATTTCTCGATTTTTTTTCATACAAGGATATCGTTGTTTACAGTTTCATATTCAGAAAAAGTAATATATTTGAATAAGGAAAAAAAAAAGTATAGTGCAATTTAAAAAGACACAGTTTGCAGCTGTCTGTCAAAAACAAAGTGTAAAAAAAAATTCAAAGCGGATCACGTTACAGTGTTTTTAAAACGATTTAGTTCGACGTATAATTTATTACATTCGGATAAAAAATAAAAAAGTTACAGCACGAAAGGTTTTTCATAATACACCCGGTATATGTATATACATGAGTTATAGTAGCAGATTACCTTAAGTCAGCATAAGGAGAAATAGCATATCAGTGAAATACCTAGAATTGAGATAATGTAATAAGACGTGTATGAGAATATTTGAATTAAATAAAGTTAAAATTGTTAAATTTAGTTGCTTTTTTAAAAAGTTAATTATGTAATATCAAAGCTATAACAGCATGTAAACACGAGAATACACTTTGGAAATTTGCGGATGTAATTTTTTAAGCGATTATTTTAAGAAGTCTGACGAAATAATATATAAATGTATATTCCGTCTTACACGCCACTGTTGAATTTAATTTATAAGGGGATACACACAATGTGCTATTCATAACGACGAAAATATAAACATTTCCTATACTAATGCAATCGAGCAAGCAAATAATGAGGCTGTTGTGACATGTATTGTATACCTGAAACCGCCACAATGTTTTATCGGGGCAATTGGTCATTCAATAGCTTCAGTCCGCTCTCTGTTCATTAACCATTTAATATTTTAATGTTAAAAATTGATGTAATTTAACTTTTATGTTTTTATATTTTTTAATTGTTCATGAGACGTGTCTTATGGACAAGTTCGGCGTACAGCGCACCTTTTATTTTAAGCGCGCCCTACTCTACGTTTATATCTCTTTTATCATATTAATTTCGACAAAACAATAAAACAACTTAATATAACAAACTAGAATTGGAAATTTTAAATGGTACAAAAGCTGTTAATGTAATAGAATCGTTTGAAAGGAGCTGAATCAAAGGAAAACTAAGGATTCGAGAAAAAATACATTAAAACAGTTTCCAGTAAAGGGAACCGACCGGATCTACTCGACTGTTTCAATAATATTGATTCATTACTCTAGAAAACGAGGTCTCTTATTACCAACACTACTAGTGCTACCACTTACTATATATTTCTGTTAGATACGGCGTGTGAGCGCACAACTAAAACTAATACAAATAAAGACAGGAGCCGAGTATTTAGAAGCGACTTTGAACGTTTTCTCCTTCAGGCGAAACCAATTTTGTTTAGCAAAGGAATGTTAATTTAATAATAACGTTGGCGGACTTCAAGTAATTGAAAGACACATAAAATGTATAGCGCCGTCATTTAAATTTTAATAAATTTAATGTATAGGTAAGGAGCGCAACGAAAAAAAAGCGCATCGTTAGGGAATCATAAAAATGCTCTTTGAAATATGGATTTTTCAGTGTTGTTGCAGGATTAATTAAGAGAAACATAGAATTACCTTAATGATTAAAAACATTTTAGCGAATTTCGAAACGACAGAAGCCCATGAAAAGCTATTAATTATTTTATACTCTTGCGAATTGATACAGTATTTAACGTTGACCTGAATTATTCGGCACGCATTGCTGTAATTATTTAATTTATAAAATTCTTGGTGTGGTTTATACAGGTTGTTCGCAAAATCCACTAATACAATGTTTATCAATTGCCTTAGATGTATTTATAAACATAAGCATTTATGGTGGATGCGCCCGTTAGAATTCTCGTGTTGCAATGCTGTCGAAATGTAACTATAAAAAAAATAAAGGAAAAACTAGGAATTAACTTAGAAATTTAATCATTCGAAAAGAATACAAATTTCAAGAATTATAACTCAATAACAAGTAGGTAAATAGGAAAATTCTAACTGTGTGATCTAAGGATTATATCCGGTGATTTAATGAATCTCCAATTTAAGTAGGCGGGCAAATTTTGAACGTTATGACGTTCCATGACAACCTCACAACTTAAAATTTATATGAATAATAATAACTAGAGCAGACCAATTTCCGTGCGCGCCACGTGCGCCGATGTGAGGATGATTGTATTGCATCAGAACTAATAAAAAACATTCAGTATGCGTTTGGTACTTGCTTAGACTGCATGTAAGTGTAAGCATACGTAATAAAATGTCGTCGCAATATAAATCGAGAAAACGACCGTTGTCAGACGAAGTGAATAAGTTTGTCAATCCTTGGAAGACGCTTAAAACGGTAAGTGTTTCTTTAAATCCTCTGTCGTGCACACAATCACTGATTTCATACATTTTCCATTTTATTTATAGGTACATACAACGCTACTATAATATGTACTACTCTTATTTTTCGTGTGTTTATGCATATTACTTTAATAGCAGAAAACCAAATGTACATTTAATTATTTCTGACAGAATAAATGTCTCTACTTCTATACTTACATCGGTAACAAGCTCATGTTGCGTCTCTATTCTATTGCATATTCTAATATATTACGAATTACACTCCCATACCGGCGCTCATGGCGCGCACGGAAATTGGTCTGCTCTAATAATAACCATTATTAATAACCTAGATTTTTGTTTTTAATTAACTATTTTGTTAATATTATAGGTGTTAGTAATTATGAGGTTGTTTAACTTAACAGAAGCACTTATACCGCCTGATTCTGAGCAAACGCAACGATCCGAACGTATGAATATTTCTCCCGCTTCGAATACAATTCCCCTGAACGCGTTTAGCCAATCACAAAGCAGTCTGTCGCGTAACCATTTAACAACTAATGTCACAAATTAGTGTCACCACTGTCACCCTATACGGAGTCTCTTAAGCGTTTGAATAGTGAAAATAAGAAAATAAGAAAAGAAAATAGACATTACTGGTTCTGTACAAAATTTAAAACCATTATTCCCAAATCGCAGAGTTCCTAATGATACGTTCATTTTAGTATGCGCTGCAATAGAACTAAATTCAAATTTGACAGTTAGCGATATTTCCAACGATTTAGGCATATGCTGCTCTTCCGTTAACCGCATACTAAAATTAAATGATTTTCGTAATTATAAATATTCCAAACATCATCAATTATTTTACGGTGATGAGTTTAAACAGATGAATTTCCGTTATTATATAATTAATTTCTCATTATGAACAATTTATTTTATTATCTGTAAGAGTAAATTTTTCTTTACATTACTAGAATTTAATTTAGTTTTTATTTATTTCTGAAGTTTATTTAGTTTACTATGAACAGTTTTTGTGGCCTTTATTATTAAAATTTAATTTATTAAATCTCTTGATGCCTTATTTTCAATTTTCTTAACCGCTTATTAATAATTTCATTACGCTTTGTAGAATAACGTATTGCAATTTACTCATTACCATAACACAGGACTAAACAATTTATAGTCCTTTAATAGTAATTTGGTAATCAGATAATTTTTCTTACGCGGCTCCATAATATGTAAGTATGTATGATATATGACATTGATGTTGACACGCCTACAGCATTCAGGGGAATTGTATTCGAAGCGGGAGAAATATTCATACATTCGGATCGTTGCGTTTGCTCAGAATTAACAAGTTATAAGAGTATTTTTTTGTTGACAGTAAAATTCGATGTTCTCATTTTGCAAAACATCTTTCTTTGGAGACTGTGGTTAAGTAAAAACTTAAAAAGGTTTATAATCCCTTACCACAATTATTAATCGTATCCTAAATACGTATATCGACAACTAAGTTGTCATCATCAGTAGGTAAAACCACTAATCAAGGTGTCGCACATGGGGCACAGTAAAGCTAGCATAACTGATCACGCAACAAGTTTACACGGCGTCCACGTATACACTGTGCCCCATGTGCGACACCTGGATTAGTGGTCTTACCTACTGATGATGACAACTTAGTTGTCGAAATACGTATTTAGGATACGATTAATAATTGTTGTAAGTGGTTATATACCTTTTTGCAGTTTCTCATTTTGCCATTTATATTTTCAGTACCGCTAATGCCGCTAACCTGCTGTCATTATACTTGTCGTTTTTGTTAATTATTTACCTGCTTTTAATATTTGCCATAGTTATCAGTTCTTCTACAAACTAATTTTGTGATGTAGATCTTCATATTATATTTCTGCGTTAAAATGCCGAAAGCTTTGTATATGCATATGCATACACAACTGCTTTCAACACTGACATCTGTTTTCAATACCTGACATTTGCTTTCAATAACTCACATCTGCTTTAAAAACTGACTTCTGCTTTCAAAACTGACATCTACTATCAATAACTGACATCTGAATCATTAAGATTATCACCATATAATGTGTATCTAATTAGTTTGAACCAAGGTCTATGGTGGCTTAGTTGGTTAAAGCGACGATCCGGCAAACCGTAAACTTGGGTTCAAGTCCCAACGTAGGCAAAATTTTTCAATTAAATTTCGTATGACTTGCGTTGTAATTTGTAGACAACAATGTTTACATTCACATTTACTTTAGAAGTTCATACTAATTTTATCATATTTATAAATATTTCATATAAAAGCCGAAAAAAAACTCTAAGAATTTATCAACTGATATATTAAATGAACGGAAATTATCTATAAAAAGACTATAAAAATAATTTTTGTATTTAAAATATGTGTTATCGAGACAGAAGTGTATACCTCTAATAAATTCGTTTTTATTTAGTGATGTGTGTGGACTAATTTCATCCCATTTGGATTCTATTATGTTTATAGCTAGATCTGTATGAATGTTAGTATATAAAGATTCTACATCAACTGATATAACTTTGTGATTAGTTGGTACTTTTTGTTCCTTGATGAAATTTTGAAATTGCCATGAGTCTTTGGTATGATATTAAGTTTTTTGAATATAGCAAAATTCCTAGGTGATAGCATATCTAAGATGTTAGGAAAAACTTATAATATAAGTGCTTATATTAAACTTTAGACGACGGATAAAGGTAGGAATTATAATAAATCAAAACTAGGGAACAGCAAAAATTTGTTGACACATAATTTCTATAAAGCAGTGTTGAGAGAAATATAGGTGATATTCATATTCATATAAATATAAAGCACTTTCCTGTTCTATAGAATGCGCAATACACAATACACGACTGTAAATTGGAACTAAAATAAACAAAATATAATACAAATATGTAGTATTAAGTAATATAATAACTTATTATATTACTTAATAACATAATAACAGCACCGTTCGTGATAGTATATCTCTAGATATTAATAATGTTTCGCATGCGAGAACCAATTCGTTAGTCACGCCTCTGCTTTCGCTCCGAATTGGTCCACTCTAATAATAACTCATGTCTTGCTTTTCCCTGTTTTTGTTGTCTATCTGTTTTTGGAATACTAAGGCATGATTTATTATTATTCAATTGGAATGTATCTTTGAATAATTTTATCCATAGCAACTCAATTATATGACATTTGAATACTGTCATTTATATTTTATATCCTTGATAAAGGCATCATTGCCGAAACATGTAGGGTTGTTTTAAATATATATACTTTAAAGTAAAGCCAGACCTTAAATCGCCAACTGATTGAATTTGCTATATATATATATACAAGGTGATACAAAAAAACGGAAATTATTTTACAATCCAATAAAAGTAGAAGTGGTGAAGGAAATAAATTTTATTCATAGTAATTGAAACCTTAAAACTTGCCATTTACAAAACATTGATGGAATTTATTATTTTTTTAAAATTACGTCCTTTAGATGGCGTCCTGCTGTACGAATACATTCTTGAAATCTGCTGTTGAGATTCCGCATTGACCGCTGCAACATATCAGCCGGGATACTGTGATTTTCATCCCGATTTCTCTGTTTTAACACATCCAGGGTTCTTGGTCGAGTCGTGTACACTTTACTCTTGAGGTAACCCCACAAGAAAAAATCACAAACGGATAAATCTGGCGATCTAGGTGGCCAGGGAATGTTACCGAATCATGAGATCACATGGTTGCCAAACAATTCTTGCACAGCTTCCATTGATTGCCGTGCAGTGTATGATGTCGCTCCATTCTGTTGAAACCAGGTTTCTTGAACGCGTGGAAAATTGTTCAGTGCAGGTGTAACGAAAGTTTGTAACATCACCACATAACGATCTACATTGACAGTTATTGTGTTTCCTTGTTCATTTTCAAAAAAATACGGTCCGCTAATCCCATTTGATGAAACTGCACACCATACTGCCACTGTAAAGGGCGCTCTTGAACTTCAATAGGATTTGTGTCTACCCAGTACGGTAGTTCTGCTTATTCACATAATCTGTGAGATGAAAATGAGCCTCATCTGACATCCTCAATTCATCGTCATTGCTTATGCTTGATATCATTTGTTGACAGAATCGTAATCGTAACTGGTAATCGTTTTCATTCAGTTGTTGCACTCTGTAGCTCGTACGGATGAAATTTTAAATCTAAATGAAGAATTCTGCGAACACTCCCGGGACATTTCAACTGCAGCTGCTTGCTTACGAATTGAACGACGTGAGCTCCGTACGACAGATTCGCGTACAACATCAATGTTCTGTGGAGTACGAGCACTTCTTGGTCGTCCTATTGGCTTCTTCTTTAGGGCAGATCCAGTCTCTTCAAAGTTATTAATCCAACCTTTTATGGCGACGGCACAATGACGTCCTAAATTATAAAAACGTCGAGCAGCTTCTTATCGCTGTTTTTATAAAACATTTTTGTGGATAACGCACCCTGTTGCCCGTTCCACTGTTCCATGATTACTAAAATGGCGGAGACTTTACTTGCTAAATGTCACTAACCCGCAGTGCTATCACCTGTTCATCGCTACCAATACGCATTTTAAAAATTCCCGTTATTCTGTGTCAACTTGTGTATATGTAATACAAATGTAACGATATGTACCGAATGCAAATAAATACGAGTGTAACGATACGTACCAAAAGTAATCAAATACTAAAGTAGTAACCATTACATTTTCAAATAGGTATATCTTCAGGCATGTCGTAACAGGTGATTAGATTTGGAT
This sequence comes from Melolontha melolontha, assembly GCA_935421215.2. Classification (NCBI taxonomy): domain Eukaryota; kingdom Metazoa; phylum Arthropoda; class Insecta; order Coleoptera; family Scarabaeidae; genus Melolontha; species Melolontha melolontha. The sequence continues at coordinate 252,728,816 of OW285235.1, read as the reverse complement.
TGCCTAAGTAAACGTTGAGACGAAAAGACAGTCAAAGCTGTAGGGTGGGTCTAACTCGCCTACGAGGAAACCTTTAAAATACCGTCAATATTTTTCTGCGAGAAAAGTCATGGTCACTGTCTATTGGCAGAGACAGACTTTATGGAACGAGGGACCACAATAATTAGTGGAGGATAATATTACAGCGTAGCTTAATTCACAGGCGGCAGAATTCTACGAAGAGGGCATTAAAAAGGTGGTCCATCGCTATGACAAAAGTCTCAATCTTAATGGCAACTGTATAGAAAAATAGCTGAAAGTTGCAGCTTTAAGTTATATATAATAAAAACCTGTTCGTGTATTAAAACGAAACTTACTTTAAGAATTGCCCTCGTATTAAATCTTAAAAACATTAAACAAGCACTTACATTATGAGATCATCTATCATATCTAACCTAATTTCAGTATTTTGCGAGATAGGCAATTCCTTTAACTTAAATATAATCGACATAATTTTTACGAAATATATATTTATGAATGAAAACACATTTAATTTGTTTAAAAGACTCGATTTTTTTTACGACAAAAACGTAGATAAAGCATTAGATACTCTATTGATTCACTAGGATCGACTTTGAGCCCTGAGAAAACAAGATGTCGTTCTTGTTTTCTCTCTCTCTCTATAAAGATTTATTACAACCATGAGTATAATATATAGTGACTATAAATATTAAACTTATTATTTTTATTATTTCAATATAAGTTGTACAGTGCAACAAGCATACCTATTTCCGTATTAATGAGTTTTTGACTGCATTACAAGAATTAAATATACTGGCCGCCATAAATAAATAAACAGCCTGTAAACGTAGATATATTTTAATGAAATTAACAGGAAAGACGTATTTTATTCGTTTTAAGAATTTTTTTGACATTTATTTGGCGTTGTTTTCTTAAGTGCCACTATAAAGCATACGTGCAGGCTTAACTAGTGTCATAGTGGAAAAAAAATGCCTCCTATTCGACGACGCGCAAATTTTCATCAATTAACGGAACTTGAACGTGGTTGAATAGTCGGCTTACGAGAATAATCAATTCGTGATGTCGCTAATCGTGTGGGCTATAGTGTTGCTACATTGGCGAAGATTGAGAGAAAATAATGAAGAGCGACGACGTCCACGGCCTGGACGTCCCACACTCACCACCGGTCGTGAAGATCGTGCTCTTCGTCTTGTGACTCTTAGATACCATTTTTCCTCAACAAGAGAAATTGGTGATAGATGGAGAGGCTTAGTTCATCAACAGATCTCCATACGATCTGTGTATCGAAAAATTAGATTTTTTGGGCTTAGATCGTACCGTCCATTTCTTTGTTAACTTTTAACTCCACGTCATTGAACTCCACGACTGGAATGGGCTAATGATAGGTTGCATAGAAATGAGGAATGGAATCGAGTCGTCTTTAGCGACGAATCTAGATTTTGTTTATGGTCTCATGATGGTCGCAGTGTTATAACCAAACCGGGTCATGTATTGAACTACATATCCTCCGTCAAGGTACGACCCCGGTCTTATTTCAATTGAATATAAACACGACCTCGGTGCGTCCAAACATGACCTCGGTATGTGTTACGATCTTACACCACTTTGTTGATCTACAACGAGGCTACTAGCCTAAAGGAGGACACGCTCAGATATATAAGGAGATCCCTTAGATCTCGAGGAACAGACACACACAGAGTCTGAGAGAGTGTATTATAGAAACCTCCTTAAGACTAGTGTCTAGTTATTTACTATGTTATATCGTTATTGTTGATTCTTTATAATGTTGTTAATTAATTATATATTGTTATCCAAACGCTGACCGTCTGTTATTTATTATACCGACGAATCTGCGTACAGACGCAGCGATGTGCCCTTCAGGACCAGGTCACATCACAGCAGAATGGTCAGAAAAATCCTGGTCAAAGAAGAAATTTGTAGTTTTTTCAACGACATACGGCTCTAACTCAAGGTGTAATGGTGTGGGGAGCTATCTGCTATGGAAGTAGATCTCTCTTAGTAATTATTCAAAGAACATTAGATGCGAATCGTTTTATAAATCATGCGTTGAGACCAGTGTTAATCCCATATCTGTAAGAGCTTTTAAATCCAATTTTTCAAGAGGATAATGAACGGTCACATACTGCAAGGGTTACTATGGAGTTTATGGCTAATGCAAATATTGATCTACTTCTATAGCCGTCGCGGTCGCCAGACTTATTCCCTATAGAACACGTATGGGATATGGTAGGAAGAAGGATGAATAATTTACAGCCACCCTCAAACAGCATAGAAATTCTCCGACGACGGATTGTAGAAGTTTGGGCAATGCGCTTATTTCGAGTATGCCTAATCGAGTAGCTGAATGCGTAAGAAGTAGAGGATGGCCTACGCATTATTAGTTTTATTATTAATTGTTACAATCTTGTTGAAATTTTCACCGTTTCTTAATACGAATACCGATGTTCATTTACTTATGGCGGCCAGTATATAATATCAGACTTCTAAATGTGTATATTTTGGTCTGTAACTTATGTATTATATACAAAAGCACACATACATACATACATACATATATAGTTTTTGACATATCCAATCATTGTCATCCAAGATAAAAATTCCAAGATAAAAACTAAATGTAAGTCTTTTTTAGTCTTTCCTTTTATGTTTGCTCGTCTCTTTCAAACACATATCATCTCACGACGTACATACGCCAAATGTGCGTGGCGAGAAGCGTAAAGAAGCTGGGAGATGTGGACATAAAAGTATTATTCAAAAGATATAAACTCGTGTCTGGCAGGAGGAAGTTGCGAGATATTTACATCAAAGGACAGGGAGAAACTGTAATTTCGGAATGTTCGCATACAGGATGTGATCTGGCAGCGGGAACGCATTTGACTTTTGTTCGGTACTCGAAACGCCGTATCACAGCTCACACAAAGTGACGCGGTACAAATGTCTAGATACACAAAGTTGGATTTTTATAGCAAATAATCATATGAGTGTGTTTCACATGCTTCTGACAGTAAATACTCAAGATAGATATTGAATTTTATACAAAATATCAAATATTTTATTTGATTGGTTACCAGTGTCTCCAATACAAGCTGCCCCGTATTGTTATGTTCAAATTTTAGGAGTGTAAAGTAGACTTCATTTCAAGTAACAAAAACGCAAAACTTGTATATCCATTTTTATTTGTTTCAAAGTTACAGATCTATGAATGTGATTGTCAGATCATGAAAAAAAATGTAATCCTAAAGTCAACACAAACTGATTTTATTTAAAAAAAGTTATACGATTTAATAACAGGCCTGTGATTGTTAACATCGCATAATAAAATGTTATCCTAAAATAAATAAACACGTGTCGTAGTGCATACAGCAATTCCTTCGTAAGTCCTGAACCATGAATATCATACAATAAACAAATGTTCAGATGACTGTTAACGTTTCATTTTTTAATAAAGGATTACATTACGTTTCAGTTCATACAAAAGTTTATTAGTGAGTGCACACGTTTCCTTTATTCAAAATACTTTACCAATTTTCTTCTCAAGAGTATGCGGACATGCATTTTGTGTATGGCTACTGTAACGGCAGTGTACGTTAAGCAGTTATTGAATACCGACATCGGTTTCCCGATAGGCGCATTCCTCATTACAGAACGTTTCTGGGCGTACATAGACAATTACGGGAATGCGGACTGCGTGATTATCTGTTCGACCGAGGAGTAAATTTGCCAGCAGACATAGAGGAAGAAGCGGTAGTTATTGCTACAAGGGATCTAACTCTCAGTGTACGTCGAATCGCTAGACAACTAGGAATGCCACGAACGACAGTTTGGCGAATTTTAAAACGTGAGGGCTTATATCCATATCACTATCGCAGGGGACACGGTTTGCTGGAGACAGACCACTATGCTTGTCTAGTTAATTCTACCTTTATATTAAGACAGTCACGGCTTCATTATAATTTCTACAGAACAGTCCTCTGGACAGATGAATCTACGTTCAAGAGTAGTGGTGTTACAAATCTGAGAAACCTGCACACGTGGTCATCAGAAAATCCCGAAGCTATACGCCCATCTAAATTTCAACATAAGATTTCTATTAACGTTTGGGCGGCCCTAATCGATGACTTGTTGGTTGATCCTGTCGTTCTTCCTGTGAGGTTAAATGCGGACAATTACCTTCAATTTCTTATTGACGGACTGCTAGGTCTTTTAGAGGATGTCCCACTGAATGTTCGACGAGACATGTGGTTTGACATGGATTGGGCACCACCACATTTCGGAATTGCTGTCTGAAATTGGGTTAACGTCAATTATCCAAGATGGATTGGTCGAGGTGGTCCTGTTGCATGGTCACCCAGATCACCTGATCTTAATCCCCTAGACTTTTATTTATGGGAGTACATGAAATATTTAGTCTACGCGCAAGTTTCGAATACAAGAGAAGAGTTGTTGGATCGTATTCACCTGGCTGCCGAGCAAATCCGACAAAACAAGTATGAAATTCGGATAAGTACTTCTTCTGTTGGCCTACGGGCACAAGCTTGCATTCACAACACAAGGAGGTGAACATTTCGAAAATATTATTAATTGCACTTTTTTAAATAAAATCAGTTCTTATTGACTTTAGGATTACATTTTTTTTCATGATCTGATAATCACATTCATAGATCTGTAACTTTGAAACAAATAAAAATGAATATACAAGTTTTGCGTTTTTGTTACTTGAAATGAAGTCTACTTTACACTCCTAAAATTTGAACATAACGATAAGGGACACCTTGTTTAATGATGGAGAAAAAACATGAAAAGCGATACTGGTTATTACTATCGAAGCAAAACACATACGGGACATTTGTAGATTAGCATAAAAAAATATAAAAATATTATCTTAGTTTGACCCGGAAGAAGTACTATGATGGAGTATTTTGATCAACCTTCTGCGATTACACACTCTTAAATTTAAAAAAATGTTAACCTGGTGACTTTTAGGAACGAAATTGTTATTTCGGCATTAAGTTGTGAAATATTATTATTAAATAACATTGTTATTTTTTTAAATTTTAGTTTGAAAATATAGTCGTTTCTTGAGTTCGACTAAACAAACATTATATATAAATTTTATTAAAATTGATCAACTGGGTGACCGGCAATTATTTGTTATGTCCTGAGCTAAGACACGTTTACGATGAATGCTTTTTTTATGGGGGAAGGTGTAATTATTGGAGTGTATATGTGGGTGACAGGATAATATATTTTTTTAAAGACTTTTCCTCGGAAACAATACACCAAATGCATTATTAATCTTTCAAAAATAAAATTGTTTCAATCGTATTATTTACCCCAATTTGCGTTGGAGGCAATACTTTTTGAATTACTCTCGTAATTTTAACAAACAAAAATATTTCGAATTTTTATTTCCTTCCTTTTACAATTTATAACTGCCCTGTATTGTTAGTAATCCTCACACTATCCAACATCATCGCATTAGATTTTCAGTTGGAGCTAAATTTACTATTAATATTAACCGAACTTAAATTAGTTTTGCCCATAACCCTTGTTTATATTCATTACGAGTCAGCATCAAATATGCAATTGTTCATGTCCAAGAATCGAGATAGAATATGTTAGAAGTAATACTCTTATTTCTTCGTCGACGGTTTAATAAATGGAATGAGTGTATTTCTTCAATAATAAGTTGTTATGTTGTTTTGACAAGAACATACTTCTTTCAATATAAATTATAACGTAAAACAGAAATAGAAAAACCCCCTAACCACAATATATATCAATAAATACTATATATGCCAAAACGCTCCGTTTAACATTTTTCAGTTTTAAGGTTATTCTACTGAAGATGGCAACTTAGTTGCCGAAATACGTATATAGTATTTATTGATATATATTGTGGTTAGGGTGTTTTTCTATTTCTGTTTCAGCTTTCAAGCCACAGTCTCCACCAATTTCGGATATAACGTAAAAAGTAAGTGTCTTGAAACCATCAAATTATGCAAATATATTCTCGCTTTAATTAACTAAAATTAATGTTTTTAAACAACAACTTCCGTTCAAAATATAAGCAACTATAACCTATGGTTCACACATTATATATACATATATAATGCATGTACCGAAAAATAATTTTTCAGAGTATGTTATGCATAAATGTCATAATTTGATTCGACTTAGAGCTATCTGTCACTTTGTTTAATTTAATGATAGTTCAAACTATATAATTTACTTTAAAAATATATTTTTCTATTTAATTATAATATTAGCAGACGTAATATTTCCCATAACAAAATAAATAATAAATATTTTTAAAGCTAAATATGATTATATTTATTTCTCAATACGTCCACGAACAGCAGAAGGTACTAAACTTCGTAAGGATGTTCGACTTGGTAATTTACAGTTCGCATATTTGCTCCAAAAGCGACAAATGCTTCGTCGTCTAGTAAATGAAACGGTAGATTGCATAAAATAAAGATAACGTTTTGTTTGCCACTTTTTATCGAAGAATGGTGGTTGCTAATGACGTGATGTTGAGAATCCCTTTTGGACTAACACGCTAAAGGGAAAATACAAAGTAAATATTGAATTTTGGAGCCATCATAACATAAATCCGGCATTTCTGCTATAAAGTTTTTCAGTGTCCGACATTGGTCGTTTTCGCGACATATGTAACTGCGATGTTCTTAAAACAAACATAGAAATACGTAATAGTACTTACGACAGCATACATGTATACAGGATGTAAATGAAATATTCCGACGTATGCTAATATATAATAGATACGTAAGACAGCAATTAAAATATACAAAAACTTTAATTTTTGCGGAAATTTATGAACATAAACTTTACAAATACGGTCCTGTATTCATATTGAATCTAAATAAATAGAAATTATATGTTTATATGTTGTCGCTTCAACAAATAAATAGGCATTTATTTGTTTAAGTTCACCAAAAAATCCTTTTCACATTTCATTAATGTAAAAAGTCTTTTGTGTGAAAGTTTTGTAAACATGTATTCATTTATCTCCTAGATCTAAATTTTCTTATGCATCAGCTGTTTTGTTGTTATTTATGGCCTGACCTTTGTAATAACCCGAAAAAATACAATATAAAATTATTTAAAAAATTTGAAACGGTGTAAGTGTTTTGTGATGTAATTTACCCTCTTTTAAATGATAATTTATTTGCCTAAAAAAGGGCAGATTTGTGTGAAATGGGTGGAATGCTTAGAGAATATGTTCAATGTGGCTGCGTAAACACAAGCTTCTAACCGGTCGGTAAACTTTCGAAGTAGACGATTTATCACGGCTCTTCACGGATATTGGTCGCAGCTTGAAAAATACGTTGTCGGAGATCGTTTTCCTTGACAATATCAGTGCCGTCATAAACTTAACATTTGATGGAGCCTTATAAGAAGATGTCCAATGGACTTCAATCTGGACTAGACGAAGGCCATAAGATTCGACCCCTTCGTCCTATCCATCGAGGATATGAATGATTTAGAAAGTTGCGCACTTCACGAGAATAATGGGCAGTTGCACCATCGTGCATGAACCACAGACGAGCTCGTGTTTCTAGAGGAATATCATCTAGATAATCGGGTAGCGAATTCTCCAAGAAATCCAAGTAACTCAGTCCGTTAAGTCGTGTAGGTAACACATGCGGCCTTATCAATTGATCACCGACAATTTTGGCCCGCACGTTCATTGCTAAACGGTATCGGAAACGACCTTGATATATGATGTGGGGGTTTGCATCGGCCCAGTAATGAAAGTTGTGAAAATTTAGAATACTGTCCCTCGTAAAAGTACACTCATCGGTAAATAACGCCCTTGAGGCAAAGGGCGGCTGTTGTATAAGTTTCCGACAGAACTATTTACAAAAGTGGATTCGTGGCAGGCGATCCGCTTTCTTAAGTTTTTGGACGCGTGGTTGTAACGATTTCCTTCGAAGTATATTATGGACCCAATGTGTGTAACTCCTACCTATCTCGCAGCTGCTCGGGTACCTATGTTTAGATTTTCATTTACAATATCCAAAATTTGTTCCTCCGCATCTACTACCCCCCCCTCCTTGATCTTTCACGGTTACGGCCTTCATAACCTAGATACAATGTACCGCAATCTCAATCTGTATACGGTTTGTGAAATTAAATCATTTGATGGACATCTTCGGTTCGGAAACTGCCCTTCATAAATACATAAATCCGTCTAGTAGCTCTAATATTTCCACGTGTTTCACAGTATAGTAAGACGATATCTGTTAATTCGTGATTTGAATAAGCCATACTTCATGGAAGTTGATAACTGGAATGGATAATGGTGAATTCGACACACATGCCAGCGACGTACGAATGTAATTTTGCATTTAACACACTTACCGCATTATGAATCATCAGTGAATTCATTATCTGGATAAGATTTTTCAAATATTCCAATCATCGGATATGTCTACAGAGTTGTTTCACTTAAGTTAATGCAACGTGCGGAATAAACGTGTTTTAATGCCGAAAACGACCGTTTCACATCTAATGATGTTATATCAAAATAATCTTGGACAGAACTTAATGGTTCTTTAGACGCAGCATCACAAATTAGTTTTAATATGTGAAAATCGGAATTTTTGTCTAAAACACTTTCAAATTTTTCTACGAGTATCACACACTTATTTCTTTCGCTTTCAACAGCGCATAGCTGTGCATGAACATTATTCACTATTTGTGGAACAGTCAAGTATGTTTCGGGCACTTTAGAAACACTGCTTTTGTACTAGCTATTAAATCATTTACTTGTGGATAACATTCACGAATCGTTTGTGCTACAAGATTCAAAGTGTGGATTTTGGACGTTACATGTAAGAGGTTGGTTCTTTGTGAGATCGATCTAAAGACAGCATGTTTGCGGAACCGTCACTCACAAATATGTATTCATATTTGCTTTACTGAAATTTTAACTTTGTCCAATGACCACCTCCAAAATCTCATTGGCAGTACACTTATCAACTTGTCTGGAAGCAAGTAACATACCAGTTGACAGTTGATGAGATTCCATTATTCGTACCAGAACATTAACCAATGATTGTTTTTTTCGATTCGTTGTTTCATCCACGCACAACCACAGTTTTGTATCTTTCAATTCCGATTTAATTTTTTTTTTCAATATCTTTGCGGGCAGAAGATAGAAAATTTCGTAACGTTGTCCGACCTGAAGATTCGCACTTTGCGTATTTATTCCAAAAGGAGAAAAATGCATAGCGGTATAGTACAGCAAACGGTATATTATGTACATGCAGTAAGAGTTAAATATAAATCAAAATGAAATCTGTTTTCCGGCACACCCTTTTGTTGCCATAGGTTATGCTGTTTACGTATATTTCGCAATCTCTTCGCCTAGGACACATTATAAATCTATTACGTACTTTCCTTGGAGACTGTGGTTAAGTAAAAACTTAAAAAAAGGTATATAACCCCTTACCACAATTATTAATCGTATCCTAAATACGTATTTCGACAACTAAGTTGTCATCATTAGTAGGTAAAACCACTAATTAAAAGTCGCACATGGGGTACAGTAAAGCTAGAAAACCGCTTACACAACAACTACTTTACACCGCGTCCACGTATAGACTAATTTTAACATGCGAATATAAACTACGAACAGGTCGAAAAGTACTTACCTCTTAGGGAAAAGGCATTCACATGTGTTTATTCTCCAAGTTGACATATACCGAACGAAAGAACGACAAACATTCCTTTCTTAAAGGGAACGGCACTCCACATGTCCTAATAACTTCAATTTTAAAACGACGATGACACAATTATGGTAATAAAAATGAAAAGGGACAACTGAAAGGAATCGGTGATCTATCGCTATTCATGGAATATTGTTTATTTTTCGCGATATGTATACTTTCATAAGCATCAAGTTCGCGGGGTTTGCTAATTCCTTTGACCAGCTTCAACCCTGTGATCGACACATTGTGTAGTGTGCTTAAAGCGTGGTTGGCAACGTTAGATTTTTCCGGTCTATTGTATTTAATATGTGATATGTGTTCTTTAAAACGGGTTATTATTGGTCGTTTTGTTTGGCCTATATATTTCAAATTACAATCCTCGCAACTAATTTCGTATATACCTGATTTCGAATTAAAATTAACTCTATCTTTAGTATTCCCTAGGAGACTTTTGATAGTATTTTCGGATCGAAAGGCAACCTGGAGTCCTCTTTCTTTCACAACTTTATTAATGTTTTTCGTGACGGGGTGGTATGGTAAACAGATGTACTTTCTCACCTGGTTACTTTGAGATATAAAACTTGTGGATTCGCGGATTGTGTTTTTTATGTTTGTTTTTCTAATTAATTTATTGATTATTTCTGTGTCAAAGCCATTGTATGTCGCGATATTTTTAATGAAATCCAGTTCTATATCATATCTCTCTTTTGTTAACGGAAAATTTAGTAGCCGATTGACTAAGAAATTAAAGAACGCTGTCTTATGTTGATAACTGTGATTTGAATCCGCGGTGATGAATCTACTAACATTGGTTTCCTTAATAAATAAAACACACATAAGATGTAGCTTCTTATAATATATACATAAGAGTAGCTTCTTCAAATTCAACTTAAAACTGAGTCTTAAGTTGAATTTGAAGAAGCTACTGTGTTAGCGAAACAGCCGCCATTATTTTATTAATAAAGTGTAAATCTAAAACATCTTATGTGTGTTTTATTTATTAGTGATATGGATTTACATCAAGCAAAGGTCGAAACAATTAAAGAATTGGTTTCTTTCCGGAAAATATCGATTTCTATTTTATGTTTATTCCTAATCAGTAAAGTGTCTAAAAATGGTATCCTGCCATTGTGTTCCTTTTCCACCGTAAATTTAATCGTCGGAAATTTCAAATTTAATTGATTAACGAACATGTCTAATTCGCATTTCCGTGTATCAAAAATCGCGAGAATGTCATCTACATATCTAATTCAGACTCTCGGGAAATATTTAGCGTTATTTTTAAATTTTACTTCAAATTGACTAATGAATAAATTGGCTATGAAAGGCGATAGGCAGTTACCCATTGTTGTGCCTTGTTTCTGTTCATAAAGTTTTTCTCCTACTTGGAAACAATTTTGCGTCATGCACAGAGTTGTCAATCTCATGTATTCTTTAATTTTTGAAGGTTCAATGTTATTCTTGTGGAGCAAGCTTTCTAAATATTTCATAGTCTCTGGAATAGGTACCGAGGGGAATAAAGACGTTACATCGAATGAAACTAAAATTTCCCCGGTTTCCAGTTCATAATCTTTAATTAATTTAACAAATTCTAAGGAATTACTGACTGACAAATTTTATGGTTTTACGGGTAAATTTTTAAATTCTTTCACTAACCATTTGGAAATCAAGTAAGTCGGTGAGTTGATACCTGAAACTATAGGTCTCATCGAGTTACCAGGTTTATGTATCTTCGGCAAACAATACATTCTTGGTACGACAGGATTACTAACATTCAATTTATACTTTTGGGTAGAAGTTATTAAAATTGAACATTTTTTAATAGCGTCTTTTGTGTCACTAATCATTTTAGGTAACGGGTTTCTCTTAATTTATACATACGGACCTTCGGCAATTAGTCACAAATTTAATTGCCGAAGGTCCGTATGTAGAAATTAAGAGAAACCCGTTACCTAAAATTATTAGTGACACAAAAGACGCTATTAAGAAATGTCCAATTTTAATAACTTCTACCCAAAAGTATAAATTGAATGTTAGTAATCCTGTAGTACCAAGAATGTATTGTTTGCCGAAGATACATAAACCTGGTAACTCGATGAGACCTATAGTTTCAGGTATCAACTCATCGACTTACTTGATTTCCAAATGGTTAGTGAATGAATTTAAAAATGTACCCGTAAAACCATAAAATATGTCAGTCAGTAATTTCTTAGAATTTGTTAAATTAATTAAAGATTATGAACTGGAAACCGGAGAAATTTTAGTTTCATTCGATGTAACGTCTTTATTCCCCTCGGTACCTATTCCAGAGACTATGAAATATTTAGAAAGCTTGCTCCACAAGAATAACATTGAACCTTCAAAAATTAAAGAATATATGGGATTGACAACTCTGTGCATGACGCAAAATTGTTTCCAAGTAGGAGAAAAACTTTATGAACAGAAACAAGGCACAACAATGGGTAACTGCCTATCTCCTTTCATAGCCAATTTATTCATGAGTCAATTTGAAGTAAAATTTAAAAATAACGCTAAATATTTCCCGAGAGTCTGGATTAGGTATGTAGATGACATTCTCGCGATTTTTGATACACGGAAATGCGAATTAGACATGTTCGTTAATCAATTAAATTTGAAATTTCCGACGATTAAATTTACGGTGGAAAAGGAACACAATGGCAGGATACCATTTTTAGACACTTTACTGATTAGGAATAAACATAAAATAGAAATCGATATTTTCCGGAAAGAAACAAATGTTAATAGATTCATCACCGCGGATTCAAATCACAGTTATCAACATAAGACAGCTTCCTTTAATTTCTTAGTCAATCGGTTACTAAATTTTCCGTTAACAAAAGAGAGATATGATATAAAACTGGATTTCATTAAAAATATCGCGACATACAATGGCTTTGACACAGAAATAATCAATAAATTAATTAGAAAAACAAAAATAAAAAATACAATCCGCGAATCCACAAGTTTTATATCTCAAAGTAACCAGGAGAAAAAGTACATGTGTTTACCATACCACCCCGTCACGAAAAACATTAATAAAGTTGTGAAAGAAAGAGGACTCCAGGTTGCCTTTCGATTCGAAAATACTATCAACAGTCTCCTAGGGAATACTAAAGATAGAGTTAATTTTAATTCGAAATCAGGTATATACGAAATTAGTTGCGAGGATTGTAATTTGAAATATATAGGCCAAACAAAACGACCAATAATAACCCGTTTTAAAGAACACATATCACATATTAAATACAATAGACCGGAAAAATCTAACGTTGCCAACCACACTTTAAGCACACTGCACAATGTGTCGATCACAGGGTTGAAGCTGGTCAAAGGAATTAGCAAACCCCGCGAACTTGATGCTTATGAAAGTATACATATCGAGAAAAATAAACAATATTCCATGAATAGCGATAGATCACCGATTCCTTTCAGTTGTCCCTTTTCATTTTTATTACCATAATTGTGTCATCGTCGTTTTAAAATTGAAGTTATTAGGACATGTGGAGTGCCGTTCCCTTTAAGAAAGGAATGTTTGTCGTTCTTTCGTTCGGTATATGTCAACTTGGAGAATAAACACATGTGAATGCCTTTTCCCTAAGAGGTAAGTACTTTTCGACCTGTTCGTAGTTTATATTCGCATGTTAAAATTAGTCTATACGTGGACGCGGTGTAAAGTAGTTGTTGCATAAGCGGTGTTCTAGCTTTACTGTGCCCCATGTGCGACACCTTGATTAGTGGTTTTACCTACTGATGATGACAACTTAGTTGTCGAAATACGTATTTAGGATACGATTAATAATTGTGGTAAGGGGTTATATACCTTTTTTAAGCTGTTACACACGTGCATTTTATTCTATATACATGGTATTTTAGATCCGGAAAATTGTCATTGAATTTACGCACTGTATTCCACATTGGACGGTGAAGCGAACTCACCGATAGTGGCATAGTTATACACAACAGGACTGTATATTAATTTGCAATTCAAGGTTGCTTTCATTCGCATGACCAGCTGGCGATATCAAACCCGAGAACATCCGAAATATCGCCGGCTATATATGTGGCATCAATATGCTATCTCTATTAGTAAGAGACTGACTTCTGACTTACGTATGCATCATCGCATCTACAATTCCTATCATTACGCTTCAGTATAAAGGAATACTAAATTTACCAGAGTCGAGTCCATCCACGCTCATTTATTAAATTTTTTTTTCTTTGATCTCGTTCAAGATAAAATTTTCGTGCATTATAATTTTATGCTTAGTATTATTACAGCTATTAATATGTCGGAATATTTCGTTTACACCTTACCACTTATTGTTGAACCTACACCACTGCCTGTCGGCACTATTAGCCGGCCCTACTTATGAGGGATAAAGTATAAGGACTATTCCACGCAGTGAATAGGTCTTACGGCCACCCTCAAGTAATATAATCTAATCTTGGCGGTAATTTATTATGAAGTACAGGTAGGGTGGAATTAATAATGCAAAATGATAATAATCACCTCATTAGAAGCATGCCTAGGTGCACTAATGAATGTGTACCCCATCGTGGCGGACTAATATATTATTAAATTTAATTTGTATATTGATTATAGACATACAATCTTCTGAATATGACTGTAAAAACTTATCGAAATAATCAACAATTAAAAGTTCTGACAGTTCATTTTTCTATGTCACAGAGCATATTCATTTTATTAATAACCCAAGTTTCGCACGTGGACTCCTAATTAAAATTTTATTGCGTTCAGAAATTCATTCCATTTTAATTGGCTGGTTTCGTATGGAATACATTTAGTGCGCTGTAGTGTTTATCACTGAGTTTCGTTTTTGGAGAAGAATATTCTATGATTTTATTGTTTCTCATTCGCCTTAACGCTGAATTAAAACGTGCGTGTTAAAATAATTGCAGTGTTCAAGCTGTCAGGCTTACTTTACTCGTTTTTGTCACGGCAGAATTATTTATGTTGAATATGACGTTTCACTACTTGAGTGATGTGCGCCCAATTTATAATTTAACGTACCATTACTTTCCATTCCTTTCGTATATCACAATCTATAACGAGCAGTGATTTTACGACGTGATTTTTTTCCCCGGGTGAATTTCGAGTTCTAGTAACATCTGAAAAACTCATATTTCATTTCATGAACCTTATAACTAAGCAATAAGAGGAGATCATTAAACGAAAGAAAAGAAATTAAATCTGCAAAGAAGTCCATATTTCTTCTATACATCTACGGGTTCATTATCGTAATCACGGCGTAGTTAGAAAGTAAATAAAGAAGATGAATAATTCTGTTTTAATTAAAGGTGTCTTTGAGGTCAGCGTTCCGGAATTCTTTGAAACTTTTTAGTTCGGCTTATATTGTTCTTTATGAATTATAAAAAGTACAGGCTGTTGTAGACGTTTAGGTATTAAGGCTTTTATTAAGGATTATTTGTTTATAAAAAAAATATTCAAAGACATAATAATAATAATAATAATAATTAAACCGTTTATTAACCCAACAGAAATACATCCAATTATGGGGTTATAAATATAAATACATGTATATGTATAAGCATTAAACATAACGTGCGCATCAATGGAAAAATTATCCTAAACTAAATTAAATCTAAGAAGTAAAACAAATACATTCTTTCACAGAAACCAAATACCTACAGTAATTATCGCCAAATACATCTAAATTATAATTACATGAATTATATAAATGGCACATTCTATAAAGTGGGGAGTTTTTATATGAATTAGTTGCAGCCTGTCTGTTTAAGAAAGTAATTGAGTTTCTAGTGTTGAAACGAGGAATATAAAACCGAAGCCGTGACAAAAACACCTTTTCATCTATAATATTATGAACCAACTTATACAAATGTAGTAACGCAATAATTTTTCTATTATTAGATAAACCATTAAAACCAAATTGTTCCAGCAAATTATCATATGATAAGGCAGGATATACACCATGCCTTTTGAAATACAAATATTTTAAAAATCTCTTCTGTAGTGACTCAAGCAGATTAACATATTTCAAGTACTCTGGTGACCAAACTACACAACAATACTCAAGCCTGCTACGAACCAAGGAATTATACAAAATAGTAATGGTGTCAATATTTACAAAGTCTTTGCAAGATCGCATTATAAAACCTAGCAATTTGCAGCAATGAGAATAAGTATGAAAGATATGTTTATTAAAGGTTAATCTACTATCAAATACTACTCCCAAATCTTTAACCTCCGTATATCCCTGAAGATTTACACTGTTAATTTCATAGTTGTATTCAACATTGATAGCTTTTCGAGAAAATGTCATTACTTTACATTTTCCAACATTAAGATTAATACAATTTCTTTGACACCAAGCACACAATTGATCCAAATCACTCTGCAGGATATCACAGTCAGCAGAAGTATTTATTATCCGATAAATTTTTAAATCGTCAGCATAAAGTAGTCAGGTAGAATCAAATTTATTACACACATCATTTATAAATAGTATGAACAACAGTGGACCTAGATTCGAACCCTGTGCAACTCCACCTCGGGCAAGATATTGCTGCCTCCCAGTTAAATAACTTCTGAGTAAAAGGGGGAAGTCGGTATGGAGTCCAAACCGCTCCAACTTCCGCAGAGTATATGATGTTGTACACAATCAAAAGCTTTATTAAAGTCTGTAAAAATGACATCAACCTGTTTTCGCTCATCAAGGGCCTCAGATACTAGCTGGACAAAGTTGCTTAAATTGGTCGCAGTTGATCGGCCCTTCAAAAATCCATGCTGATTATTACAGATATATGGTTTTACTTGATTATAGATTTTAGTGTAGATCAAAAAAATGGGCCGATAATTTCTTATATCCGCACGCGATCCAGACTAAAGCACAGGTGTCACTCTCGCTCTTTTCCACTCATTCGGGAATACCCTCTGACAAATGATTGAATTGTAAATGAGTGTCAACGGCTTTAACAAACACTCAGCACAATCCTTCACGAAAAATGAAGGAATAGCATCTGGACACGTAGTCATTGTACCCTTCAGTTTCCTAATGGCATTGCGAACATCAAGATCAGAGACATTGGACAAAGGCAATGTATCAATGCTGGTAATGGTAGTCTGCAACTGTAGCAAACTCGAATCCCGAGGACCACTTGCATCGTAAACTGAACTAAAGAAGGTGGCAAATTCCTGTACAATACCCAAAGGCTTCGATATTACTTGGTCATTGCTGATCATGTGGCCTGGTATTCGTGACTGTCCCTTTTGTAAATTAATGAATGACCAGAATTTTCGTGGATCAGATTTGATTCCATTTTCAGTACTATGTATATAGCTGGAGTAACTAAGTTTAATGCTGGTTTTAATGGATGAGCGGAGAGCACAAAATCGATGCTTATAATAATTCACTCCGTATCTTTTATACATCTTGTGATAATGATTTTTACGCTTACATATTTATCAATGGCCGCATACAGTATCCTATAGAAAACGTCACACATACCATTGACATCAGAATTCGTAGCATACATCTCGAACGCCTCCCAATTAACATCAGCAATATAAGTATATAGGCCATTAAGATCTGCTTTCTTGAAGTTATATCGACATATGACTTGACAATTAAAACCATACTCAGCAACGTTCCCAATTTGTAGTAAACACTCTAAAGGCGGATGATGTATATCTTCCTCAACAAGAACCTCCAGACTTCGCTCAACATCGCAATTGTAGTCAGTCCCAACCAAAATAAGATCCAGAAGTCTATTATTGTGATTCAAAACATTATTACATTGTTTTAAATTATGTACAGCAGCAGAACCAGCCAGTTGCACAGAAATATTATCGCCAATACCAGTCAATGTGGAATTATAATATCCAGGTACATTGAAATCACCAATCATAAGAACTGTACCCATGGTAATAAGAGTTATACCAAGAAAGTCGAACAAAGTATTGAATTTCGCTAAGCCAATACCTGGTGGAACATAAATCGCAACAAACACAAGAGACACTGATCCAGACTTAACGCCAACTGCTACAATATCAATTTCTTCAAGAGGCGACACAATATTCATACCTGAAGAATAAAACTAGAAGATAGCACATATGATATAGTAGATCACATGTTTCGCAGATTGTTCAAAAATTTAAATATTCCTGATTCTACATTGCTTGAAGAAAAAAATCAGTATTTCTATATATCTACGGTATGTCCTAGTAATGTCCTAGTAATAACAGGTGTGACGGGCTAGAAATTTTTGAATTTTTTTAAAGATTTTGGAGTTGCTTGCTTGATTTGAAGAGAAAGTTTTTTAAAAAAATTAGGCCCTAATAGAGAAGCAAAAACTATTTACTTTTCAGGTAAAGTACAATTTTTGGTGATGATAAGTAGAGACCATATAAATAGTCTACCATTTGAAAACGTGGTAAGTTAACGACACTGTTGCGCAAGACGCGTCCCCGCCAACTTTACTTTCCCGATATGTTTATTCAATGTATAGTATAGCATTTGATTGGATAAGCAATAGGGATAGGTCAGAAGTAGGTGTGGTGTACACATTGTACTGTGGGGTTTTCCCCGAAGAACAATTTTAAAAAATATATTTAAATATACTGAACTTATGTTTAAAACTTATTATCATGTACTCTGTATTATGTTTATAAATATTGATATTTTGGATTTATTGTAACGTCCGGGACTGTATGTTTATTTTATTTAGGATGTAGTCCATCTGGCGGTCTTATTTTGTAGCTTTTCGCTCGAGGTCTGATCTTTTCCGGCCTATGATCGACAGAGATACCAGAGGCGTTGAATTGCACGTTTGGGATAAAAAAACTTCATTTTTATCTCTAGTTTTTGGTTTAAAGTCGGTTTATTTTATTTGGAGTGTTTTATTTGTGCATTTAAATTTACGATTTTAACGAGTGGTTGTGATCTCGTTTGTATAAAATTTAAATTAAAGTTGGTATCTCTCGCTACTATAATATTTCTCTGTAAAAGTGTTACGTACGTAAGTGCTGTTTATACATTTGCATTATATAAATTCTGTTTTACGATAATTTGATATTTGTATTTATTAGAAATTTTGAATTATTTTATATTAACGTACAATATAGAAAGCTAAGAAAATTACCATTTTCTTTTGAGGGAGTTTTTCATGTCACAGGATTTCAAAAGATTTTGAGGGTCAGGATTGGAGGGGAGATTTGTCCTTGTGTTTAGCTTTAGCTTTAGCTCCCTTTTCATTTTGAAAAGGGTTTTCTTTTTTTTAATTTTTTTAAAATAAAATAATTAATTGTGATTGAGACCTTTTATTTGACTTTTGTTATTTTTTCCACATCTTTCTCTGGAGAGATATCAGGGAAAGCTTGAGAGAAGGAGATTTCAAGCAGAAGTATCTACGACTGAACGCATCCGGACAATTGTCGTGAGCTGACCTAATAAGCAAAGGCACAGTTCACTGCAATACGTATTGCGTATGTACTCGTATTTCTATCGTATCCATCGTCAACGTATTAGATCAGACTGGGCACACGCCTGGTGCCTGGTATGGTATCTCCCTTCTCTCTTATCTAGTGTACTGGTATCGTTCGCGTCTCCACCGTTAATTTACCATATTTCCAGATGGTATAACACCGCTAAGTATAACACGCATTTATTGAATAGCACTATTCATTCGGTTAACCGCACAATATTATAGTGAAATTCCTTTCTTCATGGGCACAGATAGAAACTAAGTTTTTATAATTTATTTTTTTTATTAGTTTATATTTCGTAAGATAAATAAAGTACGGTGAGTTATTTTCTTTTTTCATTGTTTAATTGTTAATTACCATACTACGTAATTTTTGTAATAGATCCTGTTTAATATCTTTTCGAATTTATTTCTCCCAATTATTTTGACGTAAGTGTCGCAGTGAAGTTTCAATAATTTATGCATACATTTTTAATTTTCATTTATTAAGATCTAGAACATTGCTTAAGCTACTTTTTCTAACAACGTCGAGAATGGCATCGTGAAACAATGGCGAGTTGGATTAAGGGTCGTACTGATTGTATGTCCATTGCCAGTGATTCCGAAATTTATTGCAAAGTCTATAAAATATCGTTAAAAAAATTCCAAAAACTCGCACGTAAAACGTCACTTAGCATCGCAAACACATACACAGATATTAGACCCGTTGGAATCAGACAATTTTAACGAAGAAACTTGAATGGTGGCAAATATTCCATTAAATAAACTTAACAATTCCACCTTCAAAACATTTATCGAAAAATATACTGGCTGTGGTATGTTTCTAAGTGCTACACGAAAGCAGTAGAACGTATTTGAAGCCATCTTTCAAATCAGTACCTATATGGATAAGTGCCGACGAAACTGTCGATATATTAGGACGCTGCTGGTAAATGTTCTAGCTGGTGTACTAAATCCAAACATTACACATAACGCATATGTAATAGCAATAAAAGTTTTAAATACAGTTGATGCGAAAACAGTAACTGAAACCATTTACGAGAATATGCACCAAATGCTTCATTCGGATAACAGGTACAAAGAAAAAAATACTTTTATTTGTCAGTGACAGTGCTGCATATATGCTAAAAAAGGCAGACTATTAAAGGAAATATATCCTAATATGCTGCATATTACCTGTGTAGCACATGTTCTCCACAGAATATGTGAATATATTAGAGGCACCTTTCCGGAAGTTAATAGACTTGCATCCGCTTTTAAAAAAGTTTTCAGAAAAACACCATTGACAGCAGCACTTTACAGGGAAAAACTTCCATCTTTGTCACTGCCTCCCTCTCCAGTAATAACTAGATGAGGAACATGGTTGGAAGCTATTAGTTTTAATGCAGAGAATTTCGATAGTTTACAAAATTTCGTTACATGTTTAAATAATGATGTTCGAAGTATTTCTGAGTGCAAGGAACTAATACATATTCCAAATTTAAAAAAATCAGTTGTACTCTCTCCAGGAACACTTTGGAAATTTGCCAAAACTAATCACTTATTTAGAAAATCAAAATCTCAAATTAAATGATGGATTAACTATATTAGACGTGGCTATTAATCATTTGAAAAATATTCCAAGCGACTTCGGATGTGGCCTTCGGCAAAAGTTTGACGCAGTTTTTAATAGAAATTCAGATTTAATAACATTGCGGCAATTGTGTATGGGGACAATGCCTCAAAATCTAACTGCTAAATACGCTGAAATAAAATAATATTTCCAGTATGCACCGATAACCAGTTGCGATGTAGAAAGGACGTTTTATATGTACAAGGATGTATTTCATTCAAAGAGAACAAATTTTACAGAAGAGAACCTTGAGAAAGTATTGCTAGTTAATATTAATACCCCTTTACTCAACTTGAACTAGAAAATCAACAAATAAAAATATATTTCGTACTTTATAGATCACCACCCGTTTGTTTTCCAATTATATAAATAAAGTTAAAAACTCTTTAAAAATACAAGTTTTCAATAGTACGCCCATGGGCGAAGAGTCATGGGCCTCTCGTGTTCGGATCCTAATGATAATGCAACATTTTACTTAGAAAATCTGTTCAAAATCAGAAATTATGGCTCTAATCAAAATTCCAGGAAGATCTACCGTCATTTTTAAATATTATCTTAATTCCTAAATCTTAAAATAAAATTAAAAAAATTTTAGTCCACCGCACTTGTTGTAACATCAATCCTGGAAGACACTGTATATAGTCGTTGCTAGGCAATGAAATATGTCTGTTAGGAAGTATTCATTCCTGTACTGCGAGGAAATAATATTTGATTATATTACAAAAAATGATTGAAAACACGCTTTTTGGTAACAAAATCTTATTTTATTTTCGAAACAACCTCATTATACTCGTATTATTGAGTAAATTCTTAAATTAGTTGTTATATTTACAGTTATTTGAAAACTAGTACAATTATTTGAGCTACGAGAAATATTTTCAACATGACAATTGCTATGATTATTTTTTTAATTATTTTCTACTGTGAAAATTTTGTCTGCCACCTCTAATTTATTTTAAGAGGATATAAGAGAATTTTCGAAAGATTTTTCATAAACATTTGACAACTTCCATTCGTCATGTTTTCTTAAACTAATATTTGCACCAGAGTCAACCAACGTCGCCGCAGAAGACAGACAAAAGCGGTGGCCAGTATATTCTGTCGAATTTTGCAAATTGGACAGGGTATAATAGAATTTTTTAAGCATTAAATACGATCTGCTGAAACGCGTACTAGAAAATTCGGAGGAAACCAAACATAAGACACAAGTGGTGATTGCTGAAAAGAAGAATATCGGAATATCTGCGATAGCTCCACAATGGTCCTTCTGGGGGATATTTTGACGACCATAAAACTCTAGACAAAGTTCGCTGAAGATTTTGTTTTTGATACTTGAAAGATTGGTGCAGGAAATGTACTGACTGTTCCGCAAGTAACGTACCACAAAGACGCAGCCGTACCCCTATGCGGCAGTACAAAGTAGGAAACCCTAAGAGAAAATCGCCATTGATGCCACAAAACTTTTTTTCAGAGAGCGAAAGAAATGAATATATAATAGTGGTCTTGGACTATTTTACTAAGTAAATCGAAGTTAATGCCCTGCTCAATCAAATAGCTGGAACTATGGAGGATGTCTTCGTTAAAGTTTCGTCAGTCGTTTTGGAATAGCTTTGGAGCTTCATTCTGAACCATCTACTCTTTTCGAAAATATATGTAGACTTTTGGGCATTAGAAAAACAAGAGCAACTTCTTTGCATCCTCAATGAGATGGGATGGTGGAACGAATAAATGAAACCATGATCAAGACACGTCAAAAATGGTCTCTGAACACTAGAGTTTCTTATGGCACAGTGGGTATCCGTTCATGAAACCATGGTCACTTTCAAGCAAGCGTGTTTGACATAGAATTCCGGCTACCATGCGATTTGAAGTTTTGTTGCAAGCTTGGATAAAATCTTGCAGGAGATAATTACGTCACCAATTTTCGGCGAAAACTAGATGATGGACGAATATGGCGTAATATGCAGGACGACAGCGACAGAATGAAGGAGAGAAAATCTTAGTCAAACATGTAATTATTGTATTACATTATTTTAACTGAATTATCCTTCTAAATCCTTCTAAATCCTTCTAAATCCTTCTAAATATATTTCTTTTTACTGAAATGTTGCAACTCTCTTGTCGATTTCGTAACATAACTTACCTAACATAACTAATCTGTAACAGTTTTTCTGAGGCGGTACGACGTCGTCACAGGAATTCGAGCTTCCCGGACTTGGACCTGGGCTCGGATGTGCGGTCGCGGCGGTTACTGGGGGTCCGGTAAAATCCGTAGGCGACGCCAACTGTTTCTCCGTGTCGCTGTTTCGACACAACCAGTTCGTACATGAGCCGACGAAATTCATTTCCTTTCCTGTTCTTGTCGGTGTCTTTTTTCATTACGGCGCTTTCCGGAGCTGTAAAACCGAGACAAGAATATATTAAGAAATAGACGTTATTCCTCTATTGGAGTTATACTATGTTAAGAGAATATAAATGAGGTTCATTAGTAAACAAAAAAAAATTTAATTTTCCTTTATTTACTGAAAATTACTAAGCGAAAGCAGACAATAGAATGATCAAATATAATAATGAAGACAAGTCTAAAATAGATGATAGATCTTTGCTTTAGGTATAAAACAAGGCGAAACAAAATATGCAAAGAATATCGTAATAACATGAAATCTCAGGTGAGATTCGTTCATAGTTTACTTTTAATTCATTAAAATCGAATACCATTAAATGCATTCCAATTAAGAATAAGAAAGCATTTTCTTTCAAATGAATTTTATGCATTAAATGACTTTTTTGTGGGAAAAAATTATTATTATTTGTACTCAGTTCTATTTAAGTCGTTGAATAGAACAACTTCAATTCCGTTGCTAAAGACAACACTGCATACAAAACTCCCGCGTGCCTAATAAGGGACAAAGCTTAGCCCTTGTAATTTTATCGATTTCGTTAATCGGTTTCCTTTCATTGACACCAGCATGTAATATCCGTACATCCATTACATACATGCATGGAGGACGTGCGTCGTAGACGTTCAATTTCCGCAACTTCCCGACTACTTGTGTACCGAAATGTATCGAAAGCATAAAGTAAAGAACTGCTTAATGAACAGTGAAGCAGCGCTGAGATACATTACTCTTATATCGACATACGCCTATCTCCAGCTAACAGCTATCTCCAGAAAAAAAATAATAAAAATCGGAATCTATAAACACGAATTTTTACACAAACAAATCTAATATAATCTTGTTATTTTCACTTGCTTGGCATTTGTAATATACAAAAAGTTATCGTTGGTATGAATTCCCCTAAGACGTAATACGTTTACGTATAAAAGTATGTGTAATATCTGCAAAAGTTTCTCGCATCTTTGGAAAAGTCGCAGCAGCGGATATATTGTAAAATGGAAATTTTTCATTTTTAAAGTGGTAATTTGCATAGTGAAAATTCTTTTACTTAAATAAGCAGTTGTTAAGAAAGACATTCAAGATGGGATATTCTACAGAAATATGCATAATGAGTTTTAGGATAAAGGCGAGATGTAGAATTTTGTCACTGAAAAAAGTAGTTAAAATAAATTATATTGCAGGATAAAATATTAAGTTTATGTATTCACCCGGTAGCCTACGCGAAATTATAACGAATTTCATCGAAGAAATAAAGAGAAATTCTCAGTTGTACATAAGACAGGCGGTTAGAGTACATCATATTTACATATTTACTTTATTTAATCTATATATATATATATAGATATATCATTTATATTTTTTATTCCCTTGACAAAGGCATCATTGCCGAAACATGTAGGGTTGTTTTAAATATATATAATTTGAAGTAATGAACCAGACCTTTAATCGCCGACTTATTAAGTTTACCTTATCATACCAAGGTCACGAAAATATTATATTTATATATATATATAATATATATATATATATATATATATATATATATATATATATATATATATATATATATATTGTAATAAACCAGATGGGCAAATGAATTAATATAAAGAATATTAATTATAGAGAAAATACTCTGAATTGCTAGCTCAAAAGTAAATTGAAAAATTAATCAAAATAAAGCGAAAACTACTTATCTCAGAGTCTAAAAGGCAGGTTCCGGACGTATAGATATCAGGAATATAAGTACATAAAATAAAACAATTTTGTAAATGATAATGATAAATATATTTCAGAATTAAACTGTTTTTTTTTTAAATAAACAAGATACAATTCAGAAGAGAACGGAAAATGAGTGTGTTTCCAATTATACAAAAAAGTGTAATGGGTTGTCTAACCCAAATTATATATGCTAATTCTAACAAGAACGTTAAAATGATTTATCTAATGCAAATATTAAAATAAAAATTATAGTAAAGTGGTAATTTATTTGGAATTACGTGAGTAATATTGAAAGTGTCTAAAACTTGTAAGAAATGATATATCTTGAGAATTATTTCAGGTAATAAAAACTATGTAAAATACCTGTTCAGTAAACATTAATAGTAACTAAAATTCTGATGTAGAAGTAACCTCTGGATGATGAATTCTAAGATATAATCCGTCTGATACAGATGTGGTAGAACTCGTTAATCTGGTCCAACACGACTAGTAGAATATTCCAAATGTAAATCGGCTTATGGTCTTGATGTACGTAGGAATCAGCAAGGTTATGTGTTCTTAAAAATAACAGGAAAAGGTGTAAATTATCCCAAAGTATCCAATGTCGTCACTGGTAACTCCTTTAAAATCGCTGCATAAACGTAAATTAATATTAGTGACGAAGATATTGCAATTAAATTGAATATAAGGATTCCTGGATATTTTCCACTCGAAGAAATCCTTCCGGCTAGGTAAATATACCAATTATTAATAAATTATACACCTCCTTGTGAAGATTTCGTAAAGATATTACTTTTAAATATCAGCTTGAAGAGGAATCTTTTAAAATATTCCTTTATACACCAACTCTGTGCAAAAAAACTTCTTATTTATTATCCTGTTTTTCGTTGTCAAGACTCCCATTAGAAATTTAAATATTCAGGAATCAGATTTTCTATGAAATTAATACAGTGACATTGAAAAGTAAAATTAAGACAAATTAGACAAATTAATAAGCAATATTTTTAAATGTTACTTCAAAGAAAATCTTTCATAAACCAGAGATAAAAATAACTCTGACAGATTAATCAGAATTAACATCACTCACGTAATTGCAATTACAGTTTTTGAAATTGAAGTAAATCAGGGACATAATAAATAATAACGTTAATAGAAATATGGTTACATATAATATAATCAGAATTAGATTTAGAAAACCAAGATCCTCACGAGAAAATTAAATTTAAGAGCAAGAAATAAAAATAAAATGAATACAAATTACAATTTTAATCGATATCAATATTTCTAAATCCAGTTATAATTTTACATCGATAATACAAAAATTTGGCTATTAAATAATATACTTTAAAATCATTAAATTGCAGATATAACATTTCTATACAAGAAAACATATAAATGAAAGAAATTAAAAGAGCATCAGATGAACCACATCATTATATATATATATATATATATATATATATATATATATATATATATATATATATATATATATAAGGTAAACTTAATAAGTCGGCGATTAAAGGTCTGGTTCATTACTTCAAAGTAATGAACCAGACCTTGGTATGATATGGTAAACTTAATAAGTCGGCGATTAAAGGTCTGGTTTATTACTTCAAAATATATATATTTAAAACAACCCTACATGTTTCGGCAATGATGCCTTTGTCAAGGATATAAAAAATATTTTATATATATATATATATATATATATATATCTATTGTAGTAAACCCCGACAGCGAGTGTGCTAGAAATGCTAATGCAACAATATGATGTCTCTCGTTCGGTCGGCTAAATAATGTTCGATGCGGAAGTTTACAACATTTAGTAATATAAATGAGACTCTTGCAAATAAATTATGAATATCTCAGGCGTGTGAATTGGTCCGTTTTAAAAGCTGCGGAAATACATATAAACAAAAAAAAACAATAAGCCTTTATTTTCACCAATTTTTATTAAAAGATATTTATTGATTAGGAAAGGATATTTATCGATCACTTAAACCGTTTGTCGGACAAGCTGACATCTATATCAGGTTAGAAGTAACTCACTTTGTGTAATCAACAAGATTTAGATCTTCGCTAAATTAGGTAGACTAAAAAGAAACCTTTCAGCATATATTTTATTACGGTGCTGAAAGAAGAACAATAAAACTTCTATTTCAGACAAAGTGATATAAAATATTTATTTAAAAAAAAAAACTAAGAAAATAAAGTAACAAATACAGTGGTTGGATAATGAATACCTTAACAGGTAGGTATTTGTTTTCAAAAACTCTTACTCACCATAATTATTATGCTACAATAACCTAAGTTTATTTATTCTTTCAGGAAATGTAATAAAACAAGACTACAGAACGTTAGATTGTTTGCTTCAAAGGAAATATAAATAATTAAAAACACTAAATGCATGAATCAAACGCTTTATAATGCAACTATGTATTGAAAACAGTATTACCGAAGTGTACGGAGAAGGAATAACCTTGATGAGGTAATTCACATCTAAATTAACCCAAATAAATGATATATATATAGTTCTAGAATGGACTGTAAACTTTAAATTCGTATTAAGTATGATCCAATTGGTATATGGTAAAACGTATTCTGAATAGTTTCCAAGTATGGTTAAGTTATACTATAACAAGGTTTATCGATTTATTTTAAACTAATTACCAAATGATTTCTCTCATATATGTGTAATTTTAGGTACCTTCTAAATCGGGATGCAAAGTTGAGTCCGGATAAACGGAAGGATCTTGGGTATTACATCAACTAATACTGGAAACAGGAAAAATCTCTCGGATCTTCTAAATCTGGATCAGGAATGAGTTTTAATTACATATACGGTATAGATAGACTGCTCTGCGAAGGAATTCTTTGGGATAGTCACAATATTGAATAAATCTTCCAGGATTTCTTAAAAAACTGATCTTGCTTAAGGACAGGAAGTACAGGATGATTAATTTTCTACTTAAAGTTCCAAAATAAGGTAATCTTCTTGATAAATCGAGTTTTAAAACTAAATATCGGTAGTCGCCATGTTGGATTTATAAATTTAAAATGATGCTTTCGATGATAAATTATATAATCACTGGTGTACGGCGTTCAAATGACTTTTAATTAATTAATTAAACGTTAAGCTATCTTTTGAATATATTTTAAGCACTTTACATCGTTGTAATTATTTTAAATATCTATTTCAGTAATATGCAGACTAGGAACAACGCTGATATATTTCGAAAAATGGCGACCGTCTCTCACGGGCTTTATGCAACGACTCTCCATAGACGCCGATTAAAAACAAAAGCGTCCCCTTAAAATCTTCTACACATCTTCCCATTGGTTTGGTTGAACAACGGAAATGATGTGGAAATTATAAAATGTTCAAATTTGTATCGATTGCAATTTCCATCAGAATTAATTACATATAACTCATTACATATTCTAAATTTTGATATTAAAAACTATTCATAACGCTATATTTACATTTCCTTTGATTTTTCCTTTACTTATACTTAGTGTTTAAAAATGTATATAATATTTTTTAATTTTTCAAAATTTTATTTATATTGAAATAACATAAATGAAATATATTGTTGGAGGTAATTTGCCTCACAACAATATATACATATATAGGAAGCGTTGTTCTTCGGGATATTTCGCCGCGTATGGATGATTTCGTCCTGAGAAGGACAACTATATTCCTGAAGTTTCGGTGACATCACTTTCACCTTGAAGTTACCATCACTCTTCACTTTGTTCGAAGCAACTTTGAGACTAATTTTAATAACACTTCATAAACTGTCAAAGTTAACAAACAAATAATGTCAAATTTTGCTTTAGGTTCCATAGATCACTTTTTTTTTCTACGATCCCAATTTTTGAATATTTAAAATGCAATTTCACCTCTATTTTGAAGTCTAAATACAAAGTATAATGCCTCGTGAAAAAGAATTTTCCGTAGAATTGAAATTTTGAGGAAAATGTCCAGGGTGCTATTTAAAATAAAAAAGTTAGGGTCGTTTCCGGTTAAACCGGAAGTGAAAAAATATTAATGTTTGACTGAATTTAAAGAATATTAGGTTTATATAAGATGCCCCAAATTTCACATTTTTATTTTGTTAAATAATGGAGGTACGCCATTGAAACAACATAACTGAGAACGCGGTATAACTTTGACATTAATATACCGTCATTTATAATTCTTTAATAAAGGTAATATTTACCGAAACATGTAAGAAATTATCTTAATAAATATATACATACTAAAGTAAAACAGACCTTAAATCGCCGAATATCTAAATCTACTATATCTATATATGTGTATATATATATACACATAGGTCCAGCTCTCAACGGGCCATACCCGGCAATAAGTGGCAACAGCGAATCCCCCCCTCTACGCGCAGTAGCTTACATTACCATACATTGCAGATTTATGAATTTAGTAAGACTTAAACCGCGTAAGGATATAGTCGTTTGCATATTCGTTCTGTATACGTAATTTGACCATTTTTTTCAGATATAATAAGGTCGTTATATCTCCAAGTTATTATTATTGTATTCTTAGCTGCTACGGAAAAGTAATTTTAAGTAATAAAAAAACAATAACGTTTTCTAAAAGTTAAAAGTAAAAAAATCAATAATTCTGCAAAATAAATTTTAATTCTAAGAAAGTCACTAAATATAGGATTCAAAAATACCGCCCTCTCTCCCCAAATAATAGCCGAGCCTATTGTAAAACTCCCGCCTCACTCCCTCGAGATTTCTAGGGGTTATTGTCTCGAAAATTCTAAACAGTTGAACTTGCAACTGTTGCAACCTTTAACGTTTGCACAGCTAGATACGAATGACGGGCAATCTATTGCTCTCGATCATCGGACTTATGTATGCGCACGCTGAGTGGCATCGTACATAGGTTGCCACATCGCATTACGTTCCATATGTATATTGTTTCGTATGGCCCGTAGCGGGTTGGACCTATCGGTATACATATATATATATATATATATATATATATATATATATATATATGTTACTCTTGATGTTTTCGCGGACGTATGATGAAGGTGTAGTTTCTCGGGTTCTTGACCGCGTGTGAGTTTTGTCCTGAAAAGGACTATTTACTCTACGTTTCAACGAGATCGCACTCGTCATCTTCAGGAGCTAGTCGGTCTGTCGCTGGTTAGAGCTGAAGATCTCCAGCTTATTTTGATGAGGTTTCGAAGAAACATGTCTCGGCACATTACACTTTTGTGGAGCCTTTAAACTTAATGAACAGGCACGGTAATATATCTCGGTATCATTACGAATATGCAACCAATCTGTATGGCCTCCAATCCATACTACCATGTTTGCCCTACGAGAATTCTCCATAGTTAATGAAAACAAAGAGAAATACTAAGAACAGAAAGAAATGGACTAAAAAGAAGAAACGAAAACTACTCCAAAAATAAGGTAGTAAGTTAAACTTGATATTTATAAAAAATTATAGGATAAATATACAATATAACAATATGAAACGGATTTTTTAAAATACTAAACGTTGTAACCGAATAACACTGAAAGAAACGAAACCAGAAACAATCCCTTATAGAAGTGAATAGAAAATATACTATCTCAAGAACAATAAATACATATATGTATATGCATGTATAACTACATGTAAATACGAGAATACACTTTGGAAATTAGCGGATATAATTTTTTAAGCGATTATTTCAACGAAGTGAATGAAATAATATATAAATATATGTTCCGTCTTATCAGCCACTGTAGAATAGAATTTATGAATGAAAAGACACAATAACGACGGAAATAACAGCACCTGTTCGAAGAATTCAATCGAGCAAGCAAATAGTGGGGCTGTTATAACATGCATACTATACCGGATACCACCACAACTTTTATCGGGGGAAGTTGGTCATTCAGTTGCTTCACTCCGCTCTCTGTTAATGACTCATCCAGCCAATAGTGCCAAATGTAAACTGAGTGTGGTTTATATAGCAACCAAGATCCTGAACTTATTTATCATATTGAAGCATGTCCTCCTGAGACACTGGTAAACATGTATACTCAACCCAGCCAGTAAGATTTCTCACTCTTTGCTAAACGGGCGCTTCACTCTAAATGAAACTAAGAACACGAGTTTTGCAAGAAAACCTGACGAGATGGAATTTTTCGAGTATTTTTCTCGGTTTCAGTGAGCAAAAATTTATAAGAAACAGTATGAAAATCCTGTGCAGTATTTTGGTTGCAGACCTATGTTATCAAACCGAATCTATCAATGTACCATGTTTCACGATTATCGAATAGAAAAAGAAGCATCGCTTTACAGAATCTCTTACTCAAACGTTGCATATTGCAGATACACATTTAATTTTACGTGCAGCTCCCGTTGCATCATAAATACATCGCGCGTTCTAATAAAATTCTCTCCTCGTCCGATGGGAAATGTATTATTTTACGAGTTCGTAATTTCTGAACTCGTAAATCGTTAGATGCGCGAACAAGCAACGGGATTTGACGAGTGGTACGTGAAAATGAAAGAACGGAAAGCTAGGGTATTGTAAGCGCGACAAAAAGAGCCGATGTTCTGGAGGATTCGCGAGCACCAAGAATAATGGCCGTGGAAAATTAAATTTCCCGAGAACACTACTGCGACTACCACGGAGTGAATCCTCTCTATCCTGAACTCTAACGAAGTTACCGCGGGACAATATCTGTATCAGCGAGCGAGCTGTAACAACGGTAAAGTTACATCCGCCCAAGCGTTTTCAATAACAGCGGGAGCTCCCGAAGTCCGAACTATTCAAATTTATGATGGATAGATTATCGTGTAATACGCGTGTGTAACTTGTGTATTTATTAAAGAAGGATATTATGACATTATGAATTCTGTTCGCGGTGCTTGATTACCTGGGAAAAAGGCAGATAATACTCATAACGTAAAAACGTATTATTCGGAAATAAATTGCATTTTCATATTGGAAATATTACGCTGTAGGGATTTATAGACCGACATTTTAATATTACCTGATAAATTTTTTAATATAATCCGGTTAACGCTCAATTGAATCTTAAGTTGTAGCATTGAAATAACAAAGAAATATATATAAGTGTTTAGATAATTTCTTAGCCGTTTATTAAATATAACAATTGATAAATTATTGGAGTTTTTTATTTCATATAAAAGCCGAAAAACTCCAATAATTTATCAATTGTTATATATATACAGGCTGATTCATTTTCGGCCCTCACCATGGAGATCTCGCTTGTTATTGGAGATAGAGTATAGGTTTAAATTTGGCAAAGTTGTTAAATTTTGTGTTTGTTATAAATCCGTAAAGAAAATAGACCTGTGACACCTGTAGCACAGACATTTGGCCTTGTAGAGAAAAAATAAAAACACATCCTTTTGGCCATTTCTAAACCTCTATCCAGTGGTGTACTCTAAATTTTTATACGACGTTTCGTTTCTTTCTGGCCATCATCAACTATCTAATTTCTTATAGGCGCCATATTGGATTTAGACATCTTCATAGAGAATTTTCTTTTCTGATTTCAACCATGTACCACTTGCTGACTAAAGTTTTTGACATTAGGTTTTATTTGAAAGAATAAATTATAAGATTAAATAAGGTAGCCTTTGGAATTTCAATCTGTCAAACATTTCATTTATTGTTCATTAATAATACAAAAATGTCATACACTAACGAAGAGAAACGAGATATGATAAGAATTTTTTATTCTTCGAACCGAAATTCAACAGTAGCGAGTATAAGATATCTACAATTATATCCAGAACGACAACAGCCTCATCGTAACATTTTTCTAGATCTCGACAGAAATTTGGTCGAGAATGGATCGTTTACTAAGCCGCGTAATGGTCAAGACAACAGGAATTTAAATGAAAATCGACAAGATATTTTACAAATGGTAAATTAAAAGCGTGTTTTCAAATTTCATGTTAATCTTGTATTTTTATAGATAAATAATAATCCATCAATTTCTACACGCGAAGTAGCGTCAGAATTAAATTTGTGCCAGTCCAGAGTTTGGAGAACCTTACATAAAAGTAGGTTTAAACCATACAGGATCCATGTTAGTCGCTCTTTACTGCCTGGAGATAATTTGAGAAGGCTAGAATATTGTAATTGGTTAATGGGAAGAACAGAAAATGACGAAAATTTTTTAAGCAAAATCATCTGGTCAGATGAAACAAAATTTACAAATTCTGGAATGTTCAACAGAAATACTATTGGGCAGTACAAAATCCCCGACAAAACAGGGCTAGAAGACCACAACATCGTTTTGGAATAAACGTTTGAATGGGTATTTTGGCAAATCGTCTCTTAGGACCAGTTATGTATGAAGAACATTTAAATGGAGAAAGATATTTAAACATTTTACGTACATACGTATCTGACTATCTTGACGACAATATCCCATTAAATCAATTACAATATTTATGGTGTCAACAAGATGGCACACCAGCACACAATGCAGCTGTTGTTAGAAATTTCTTAAATCAAGAGTTTGCAAACCGTTGGATTGGAATAGGGGAGTTGTTAAATGGCCTGCGAGATCACCTGATTTAAGTCCGCTAGATTTTTTTTTATGGGGATATGTTAAAAATAATATTTATAAAGTAGATGCGCCACAAAACATTGAAGAATTACGAGACAGACTTCAGAATGCCTTCGATGCAGTTCCTAGAAGAACTATACAAAGGGCAGTACAAAATGCCAGAAGGCGTGCCCAATTGTGCATTACCGAACATTGAACATTTATTGAAATTGTTTATTGTTTACTTTTCTATGTATTTTTATTAATGTTTTTGTTATCTTGTACTCGCTACTGTTGAATTTCGATTCGAAGAATAAAAAATACATATCATACCTAGTTTCTCTTCGTTAGTGTATGACATTTTTGTATCATTAATGAACAATAAATGATATGTTTGACAGATTGAAATTCCAAAGGTTATCTTATTTAATCTTATAATTTATTATTTCAAATGAAACCTAATGTCAAAAAGTATAGTCAGCCTGTGGTACATGGTTGAAATTAGAAAAAAAAACTCTTTCTGAAGATGTCTAAATCCAATATGGCGCCTATAAGAAATTAGATAGTTGATGATGGCCAGAATGAAACGAAACGTCGTATAGAAATTTAGAGTACACCACTGGATAGAGGTTTAGAAATGGCCACAAGGATGTGTTTTTATTTTTTCTCTACAAGGCCAAATGTCGGTGCTACCGGTAAAAGAAGAAAATGGGGTTTTCGTTTTTTTTTTAAATAACGAAGGTCATTTGTCACAGGTCTATTTTCTTTACGGATTTATAACAAACACAAAATTTAACAACTTTGCCGAATTTAAACCTATACTCTATCTCCAATAATAAGAGAGATCCCCATGGTGAGGGCCGAAAATGAATCAGCCTGTATATATATATAGTAAACTCAATCAGTCGGCGATTATTTACTTCAAAGTATATATATTTAAAAAAACCCTACATGTTTCGGCAATGATGCCTTTATCAAGGATATCCTTGATAAAGGCATCATTGCCGAAACATGTAGGGTTTTTTTAAATATATATACTTTGAAGTAAAACAGACCTTTAATCGCCGACTGATTGAGTTTACCATATAATACCAAGGTCACGAAAATGTTATATATATATATATATATATATATATATATATATATATATATATATTAAAAGTGTGTATCCATATTTTCTTTTATACAAATTGTTTGCTACGAGAGTCCGTTTCATCAACGTGTACTTCATAAAAGGAAAATTTCTAGAGAAACTAAAATTTTCAGTAACGCATTGCTGTGTTGTTTGACTCTAAGTTGGGCACCATTTATATTAAATACAAATCGTTACACACGTATATACCGCATGTGTCAAATATCATTAGGCTTAGGGAATACGTATGAGTATATACATACGATGTATATGTATATGGAAAAGACGATCCAATGCTGGCGAAGACCGCGACGGCCGGCAACGATTGTCTCCGATTGTTTCGCAAATACAAGTTAGCAGTAATCATTTGACCATCGACATAGGTACTTGTAATGCGTTCTAAAAGAACATTTACGAATTGCAAGGGATTTGCTTTTCTTATTTCTTTCAGTAGATGCAGGAAATTTTTAAGCTGCGGTGCGTCGCATAAACAAAAGCGTAATTCTAATAAAATTAAAGAATAATCCTAAAAAAATAAATAAAAAAGGATTCTAAAAATTATAATAAATTATACAAGAGGTTCGAAAATTCCTCCTTGCACAGCAAGACATTGTCCTAGGCGGCCGTAGAAATTAGCTCTTACATTTGCTA
Source organism: Melolontha melolontha (assembly GCA_935421215.2). NCBI lineage: Eukaryota > Metazoa > Arthropoda > Insecta > Coleoptera > Scarabaeidae > Melolontha > Melolontha melolontha. The sequence goes on along the minus strand of OW285235.1, from coordinate 252,693,449 downwards.
ACATGTCGGCAGTTAATGAATTCGCAGCCTCAATTATTTTTTCTCTCAAGGCAACTAGATTTTCTGCTCTACCAGCTTCATGAGTATAAACAATATTTTTTAGATATCCCCACAAAAACAAATCATTTGGAGAAAGATCAGGAAATCGCGGGGGCTATTTAATGTTTCCTGTTCCAGTAATAAGACGGTCAGGAAAAGTATTTTCTAGAAATTCCATTACCCTCACTACATTATGTGCTGGACAGCCATCATGTTGAAACCAAACGATTTCCTGATTTATTCCCATGTTTTGAATGGCGGGAAGTATTTGATTTATCAGTAATTCGAGATACTTGTCGGCATTTAATATACTGTTACGCCTAGCGTATAGAAGTTTAATTCACTTATTTAAATACATATTATTTCGTCTTTAAATACATCATTAAATTATATTTAACTAAGACATTTTAATTCATTTGTACAACTGTATATATTCGTTGCAAAGAGAAAGTATTTCTTTTGTCATATTCTGACTGACCGAGACCCTTCTTTCTACCTGACTCTCAGAACCCTAACGTTAATGTCGAATTTCTTCTAGATAAATTCCATATTTTAAATTGTTTTAATTTAATATTATTTACATCTTCTTTTATGTGTCGTGTTTGATATCGTTAGGAAGCTTATGTCACAAGGGTTACTCTAAGAATAATTATGACATCGACAGACGACGTCTTCAGGTCGCGCTTTTAATTAACTATAATTCAAGTTATCGATCCCCCTCTTCGATAGATCATAAAACCGACCGTGCTAGACTTTTCTAGGGACACAAACTAACAGTTCCTTCTTCTCTTTCGAACCTTTCGTGAGAAAACAACTACTCGTGCTGTTCCAGTACACAATGGACCTCACCACGCCGTCCAGGCTCTTCCGCTTCTAAGGTAAATTGTATTGTTCTATACATTACTCTTTTAAGTGAATCCAAATTAATTTAAACTAATTAATTTCTTATTCCTCCGGTAAAACATCGCTCTGCATATACTTGACCAAGGTATATCTTCGAAGACCACGTGACCATCATCGCCAACTCAGGTAACTCTGGATTGTTCTATACAGAGGTTATTTTATACATATTAATTAACCCTTAATTTACTACTCCATTTAACGTTCGTTTCAGAGTATTTTTTGTGTTAATTTTAATCTACTTATTCACCACTCCACGTGTATATAGTACTTTGTTTTATTACTGTTTCGCCTTTCTATTTCAGATATTTTATATTAATTTCTCGATTACTAATTTATCGCCCCTTGCGTATATATTACTAATTTGATGACTTTTACATACATCAATTTCTTTTATTTAAATACACGAGTTTCAATTTCTTATTATGTAAATATACCAATTTAAGGACGCCGCTGTGTTTTATTTTATGTATTAAGTTTTGTGTATTTATTTGAATTTTTAATTAACCAATACCACGCACGTCCTGGACCTTTGAAGGAACTTCATCAGCACCACAAATTATTGTATTACAAAATAACTAAAATATTATTTTATTATTTATCTTAGAATAATTTTAATATTATACCTAGCCATACCCCTTTGGCAACCCCTTATTTGTAATAATACCATAAAAAAAATAGGGGCCTATAGAATGGTCACCTAAAATACCTGCCCAAAGTTTAGTATGTATTTGAGGATACTGAGTGCGATTTGCAAAATGCCGGTGTTGATTTTCCGAAGCCCAATATCGAAGAACAGAGGGATTGTGCTTTCCGTGGCTAATGGAAAAGTTGATTCATCGGTGAAGAGAACATTTTTAACGAAATTTTCATCTCGATGTATCTTTTCCATAACGTCTTGACAAAACTCCATTCTCCGGAAATTGTCCTCGGGAAATATTTCTTGAGTTTTCGAATATTTGAAACATTTTAAACCATTACGTTTCCAAATACGTGAAATAGTCGTGTTACTTGTACCCAATTCCTCGGCAACACTTCTAGTAGATCTCGTGTTATCAATTTCCACAATACTACAAATTAATACATCCCGCCGTTCTTTTTCCTAAATTTTTTGTGGTGATACCTCTCTTGGTTTGCATTTCGTACAGTTATTGAGACAGAAACAAGTTTCAAATGTATTTATAATATTATAAATGTTTGTCTGCAAGGTACAGAACGGTCTGCAAAAGTCAGCGCAAACAAATTCATGCACTCCATTGCAGACTTGCCAGCATAAAACCATTTCGCTAACTGAAGCTTTTCAGTGGGTGTATAAAGAGCCATTATACATTAATTTTATTGTACGCTTTCAAACTGTAACGGCCGCAGCTAGACTAAATGCAAAATTTCCAGTCAATCGGTATCGGAGACAATCGTCAGTCGTCGCGGTCTTCGCTGGCATTGGACCGGCTTTCTCATGTACGTATACATTGTATGTACTCATACGTTGATTCTCTATGCCTAATGATATTTAACACATACGGTATAATGTTTAACTATTTGAGTAAGTATAGCTCTCAGGGTTTAGTTTCGGGTTCTTTGTAACTAGGCTTAACATCCAATGTAAAAGGTAAAGAAATAAGACAACAAGATGTCAAATTAAATGCGTTTATTGTTCATACTTTCAATATACGTTTAGAAATCATGAACTCAATAAAGCATTATGAATCATTTATCAATCTAAATCAAATCACAAACATATAAATTTATGAGTATTGTCTAAAAATATACACAAATTACCTTGAAGTCCTTTTTCAGATCTTGAAGTCTAAAAATATTTAAAAACAAGATTTTGTACAAGTATTTAAAAAACGAAATTGTTCTTTGTTTCGCTTCATACGGAATTCAATTGCTTTTCAATTAGTTATTTACTGGATGGAGTCATAGAACAAAACCTGACTTAATTACGGTGTAAAATATTGAATAGACAGACTTCGTTCCATGCACCGAGTTTCGGAAAAAAAAACCAATCATTGGAAAACAAACAGCGCACAACGAAAACTAGCAGGCAGAGGCAGAATGGTATTAGCGTTGGGCGTATCGGTGTTGGTTCTTTTTTCTTCTGGATCGATTGAGGGATTTCATCGGGCTTTGGCGAAATTTTAATTAAACATTAAATGCATTTAATTATGTAATTTCGAAGATAGGAACGAACATCACTTCTTAAATAAAGAATTAGAAAGCCTTTCCGTAACGAAATTTAGAATTCGATGTATATTTCGATAGTGAAGTCGACATCTTAAGTAGGAAGTGCAATTTAGTTATGCAATGTAATGTAAATGATAATTACATCACAAAATTAAAGTGCAGCCCTTTTGATGTTAATATATATATACACAAGTGTCCCCTATCGTTATGTTCAAATTCTAGGAGTGTAAAGTAGACTTCATTTCAAGTAACAAAAACGCAAAACTTGTATATCCATCTTTATTTGTTTCAACGTTACAGATCTATGAATGTGAGTGTCAGATCACGAACAAAAATGTAGTCCTAAAGCCAATAAAAACTGATTTTATTTAAAAAAGTTTAATTAATAATATTTTCGAAATGTCCACCTCCTTGTTGAATGCAGGCTTGTGCCCGTAAGCCAACAGAAGAAGTACTTATCCGAATTTCATACTTGTTTTGTCGGATTTGCTCGGCAGCCAGGTTAATACGATCCAACAACTCTTCTCTTGTGTTAGAAACTTGCGCGTAGGCTACATTTTTCATATCCCCCATAAATAAAAGTCAAGGGGATTAAGATCGGATGATCTGGGTGGCCATGCAACAGGACCACCTCGACCAATCAATCTTGGATAATTGACGTTAACGCAATTTCGGACAGCTATTTCGAAATGTGGTGGTGCCCCATCCATTTAGAAACCGCATGTCTCGTCGAACATTCAGTGGGACATCCTCTAAAAGAACTGGCAGTTCGTCAGTATGAAATTGAAGGTAATTGTCCGCATTTAACCTCTCAGGAAGAATAACAGGACCAATCAACAAGTCATCGATTAGGGCCGCCCAAACTTAACTGATCCGCCATTCGCATCAATTACTGTACTTAACCTTCTAGGTACAGAATCAATGAGACTTCTTAAAAAATTAGGTTTTTAAACAATATTTGCCCAGGTATTTTCAATAGATTTCCATAATTGTTCCCTATTAGTAAATATTAGTAATAATATAAGAGATCTATGGATTTGCTTTGTTATTTTTTGATTTTTTCAAAATTCAAATAAATTGTGATCTATATCAGTTGATATTCATTTCCTCGTTTGCGACATATACTGCCTAAATTTTCCCATCTTTTTTAACTTGTAGTACTGTAGATTTCTTCAAATGAAATTCTTCTGCGACTTGTTCAATGATGCAACTTTCCAAACTCTACACAAACAACGTATATTGTATATAAATGACAACAAGATATATTAGTTTCTATGTCACTCATGTTTATATTTTTAAATAAAATATCAAGTAATGTTAACGAAAATTAATAAATAATATGTAATAACGAGCCATCGAAAAAATTCATAATTGGAGTAGACTGTGAAATTGGGTTGGTACTTTAACCACTTCCACATAATGACACATTACTTCATGCTTGACAGTTTCATTTGGTTTCATTGTAAAAAAAGGTTATGGCATTGAAATGATACTACAACAAAAAAGAAAGCAAATAATTTATTTAATATCGAAATCATAATCAAAATTTACATATAGCTACAGAAGTTGTTGAAAATGTTGTCGATTTACATCTGAACACAAACAATTTTCTTAATAAGAGTTTTGAAAAATTTGACACAAACTTATAGTTTCAATGTCAAATAATAAATGTCATTGTGTGGAAGTGGTTAAAGTATCAACGCAATTTCACAGTCTACTCCAATTATGAATTTTTTCGATGGCTCGTTATAATATACTTTGCGAATAGCAAGATTTATATTTTAAAATGTCAAATATCAATGTAACCAACTGCATGCTTTATATAAAAATAAAACTGAACTTTCAAATTAAATAATTGTAATTTATTAATGTAAAAAATGCAAAATAGAAAAAAAAATAGTATAAAAAACTCGTTCATCTCGTGCGGCAAAATGGTGCCTTATGAAATTTGTTTTTTAATATACTATTATCTATCTTTCAAACTATGCTAATACATCTATGTTCTATCAAGTAGTAATAATCTCACTCATTTTTGCAATTTATATGTTACGTTCTATAGTTTGGAGTTAATACGAAATATACTTATTGATTATTTTATTTATTTAATGCCATTTTCGCGATACTCGCTTGAATATTTATTTATTTATGTTATAAATATGATATTAACTAGATTAGGAGCGTAAATCGAAAATGGCTAGTATGGCTGTATGCGAACTTTTTGATCCACTGTGTGTAATATTAATGGAAAAAAGATTAACCTATATTATATACCTAGAGTATAACATTTCATAAACAATAACAATATTATCGAATACAATATCTCTACTGAAATACATAATTTAATTATTAAGCGGATTATATTCCGTACATTCTATTTGTTCGATCTAAAGCTTATTTCTTACCGTAAATTTATGGATTGTTGTTTATGGATTTAATATTAATATGTGCCGATAATAATCATCTTTTGTATTCGTCCAGGAATCAAAACATAATGTGTATTGGTTCAATTGATATATAATCAGTAATATAGGAATAAAAACGCTGGATTTCTTGATTTCGTATTTTCACATTTTCGCACAAAATAATGTCTTTCAAAGCTAAGCTTTTCAATATTTTTGAGAATGAAGAGAAGAATAGTACCCGTAGATAAAAAAGGTGATCGTAAACTACTATCTAACTACAAACCAATTTCGATATTATCTAACTTTGGTAAGTTGTGTGAAAAAGTTCTATATTGCAATATTTACAATAGCATTTACTCTTTTATCTTACCTGGCTGACATGGTTTTATATCTGGACGAGTCACTATTATTTATTTAGCGTATGGCATACATAGATTGGAATTAATGACCGGGTGAAATTACGATGGACCATATAAATAGTAATAACATCGCTAAGTACAACAAGCAGTTATCGAATAGCACTATTAATTTGGTTAACCGCACATCTATTTTTTGTCGTTGAATTGTGACGCAATTATCTCAATATAACAGTTAAATTCCTTTCTTCATGGGCGTAGATAGAAACGTGAGGAATTTTTATAATTTATTTTATTTATTAGTTTATATTTCGTAAGATAAATAAAGTATGATGAGTTAGTTTCTTTTTTTCATTGTTCTAACTGTTAATTACATACTTCGTCATTTTTGTAATAGATTCTGTTTAATATCGTTTCATCGAATATACTTCTCCCAATTATTTTGAGGTAAGTGCCCAGTGAATTTCGTTTATCATTTTTAATTTTTATTTATTTGGATCTAGAACATTGTTTAAGTTACCTTTTCAGATATGATAGGGAACGACGTCGAGAATGGCATCGTGAAACAATGGCGAGTTGGATTAAGGGTCATACTGATTTATATGTCCATTGCCAGTGCTTCCGTAATTTATTGCAAAGTCTGTAAAATATCGTTAAAAAATTCCAAGAAATCGCACGTAAAACGTCCTTAGCATTGCAAACACACACAGTAATGAGGCCTGTTGGAATCTGACAATTTTAACGAAGAACTCTGTGAAACTTTAATGGCGGCAAATATTCCATTAAATAAACTTAACAATCCCACCTTCAAAATATTTCTCCAAAAATTTACTGGTAGAAATGTTTCTGATGAATCCACCTTGCGCAAATATTATGTTTCTAAGTGCTACACGAACCAGTAGAACGCATTAGAAGTCATCTTTCAAATCAGTACAATCCCTATTGTGTAATAAATTCTGAGCGTCAATATTTTAATAAAGTCAACGCCTGGTGTGCAATTTCCTATCGTTATTGTGTAATTATAAACATATTTGATTGAGGGAGGACTTAATCGGTATACTTATTTAAATATTTTCAACACGACGGTTGTCCTGCTCACTCGACTTTGTCGGAGTTTGTGAATGACCGAATGAGCATTTTCAAAAAAAATTAATAGCCAATGCTGGTTACATTCTGTGGTCCCTTAATCTAACAATTATTCTTTTGGGGTCGGATAAAACAAATAGTTTATTCAAATAGGATTCCAAATGATGTAGAGGTGTTGAAGAATCGCATTAGAGATGTTGTGAATTCAATTTGCCTTGAGGAGATAAGACCAGGATTCAATGTATTTCGGACGAAAATTGAGGAATGCGTGAATAAAGGCAACAAACTTATTGAATGAATGTATTTTTCAGAATATGTTAATATTGTTATTTTAGTGTCAAAGTGAATAGCTTGAGTTAATGTTATTTTTATTTTCATATTTAATAAACGATTAAGTAAAACCGATCTTAATGAAATTGTGCAGATCTGCAAAAGTTTTGAATCTGAACGACTTTTTTAATAAGATTTTGTCGTATCTCATACAGAAAAAGCACTTTATTATAGGGAAAAATTACCTTTTTGTACATTTTCACAGCAAGCTTGATTTTTCAAAACTAAAATTATGGCACAAACTATTTCTTATCCATGCAGGGTTGAACTCCAGAAGATAAAATTTTAACTCAAAAATTTTTAGACTTTTTTACTTATTGAAATGATGAAAGTGAAATGATCGAAGCAAAAATTGATGTAAATTTGGCATAATAGGTTGCAGTCGAATGAAAAAAGAAGATAAATTTTTATAAGTAGAGATGAAAATTATAGAATAAGCGAAACACGAAGTAAATTTGGGATAATAAATCACAGTAGAGGTAGACAGAAAATCAAATAATCGAAGTCTGAAATATTCTACTAAATTTTTAAAAAGAATAAAATCTCAAACATCTGCATGTTACCTATAATATCCTTCATTCTTAAAAATTGTAAAATTCAAAATTAAGATGGTAGTTAAGTTCTAAAAATAAAATGCGTATTTGTAGAGATTAGAATAAAAACAATAGATGAAGTGGGCTAAATTTACAAAGCTTGAGAGAATTTACGCGACAACTAGTAAGATATGCGTATAGATAAGGATGATATTAGATAGCATCCTTTACGACACCGCTCAAAATGAAGAAATTTAGAAGAAGTATGTATAAAAAAAATCGCGAAATTCTTCAATAATAAAAAATCCATCTCTAAAATTCTCGTGGTAATATCTCGTTATTATTTACATCCAAGCAATGACGCTTCGAATCAAAATATCTGTCGGATTCGATTTTTGTTAAACAGAGAATTTCATATTTCGAACATTTTTATTTTAGCCACCTCATGACAGTATCTGCCTGTTTCGTTTTAAGAAATTACAATTAATAATAATGGTTCAAATAAATTTCATCCACCTGATGAAGCCAGTGAATTGCGAAACAATGTTATAGTGGATTTACAATCAAAAATTTTTAGGAATTTTTATCGTTATAATAAAGTTTTAACAAGTATCTCCTTCGTCAAGCAACGGTTTAAATAAATATATTTTTCAGTGTTTTAATAAAAAAGAAATACCCAAGTCCTTTGCCAGGATCATATAAATACATTCATCAAAACAATTAAAGCTTATTTTATACAATGAAAGATAATTGTAAAATTACAAAACGCACAAAACTACTGATATGTTTTAATGAAGTATGCTTGCAATTAATTTTTCATATACTGATTGTATAATATTTATTATAACTACTTTCATTTAAGAAATACATAATTTGTTCAAAATAATTGATTAATCTTTAAAATTTAAAAGCAAAATAATTTAGAAATTGTCATACATTTTAAAAATACTGCAGAGAAGATATTTCGAATTCTGAATAAATGTATTAAAAAATTTGGTATCAATCACGTTTAGATTAGCGAGAGTAGACATGCCATTTGTCATATTTTATCTACTTCCATTTTGTTAATTTACTTTGTATAAAAAATTGCATTCATTTAAATCAAACAAACTTTAACCGCAAATTAGAAAGTAAATTCTACAGTAAATACTACTGAACCAAACACATTAAAAATATAAAAGAGCTAATAATTTGCTATTTACCATGAATTTAATTGAAAGCTTTCACAAACAACATTTAAACATAGTTTTTCGAACACTGTATATTGTTTGTTTACTATCTAACCGCTTAAATTAAACTTAATGAAATGGCGCGATGTTACGGTCGGTTGAAAAAAATTTAATTCTTTTTCGCCAAAGTTTGTCAGCTTCTTATTTATTCTGACACTTTCCAAACTCGAGCGTAACTTACGTGCTTTCGCAAAACACCGGTTCATAAACATCTCATCGCAATACAATCGCGGAAAATTCTGACGGGGAAAATCGGAATTTGTGAGATTTCATAGGCAAGCGCCAGAATTTTCCCCCACCAACATTTGAAATCGATGCTTCCATCTTGAGTTTAGCGACAGAGTCGGCAATGTTAGAAACTGTTTTAGTTTCAGATGATCGGTATTAATGTCAACGGTTGTTCATTTACTGTCAAAAAGATTGTTTATGTATGCTTGGTGAATTGTGACTCATAAAATATTGAAAAGAGAGAAACGAGAATTTAAAAAATCAACACATACTACTAAATACGTTAAATTTTCACACAACGTCACTGTTAAAACTGTGTTTCATGTGGATGATCCGAAATCTGACGTTATTTTTATGACGTCCAGGAATATTGTGACGGCCAATATTTTATAACAGGTATGACTATTTATGATGTGTATAATTTGAAAACGTTTTAAAATGTATTTCGTTGATAGAATTTGGAAATTTAAGAGACAGAAACTATGATATAATAGTGACGGTTACTGTATACTGCAATAAACAATCTGGCAATTTCCTAGCAATTTTGAACAATGTGTGATATTTTGTTTGTATTTATTTATGTTGATAATATTTTATTTTATATATTTAAATACTTGCCTATATTTCTATGCATTATTTACATATTTTATTTAAGAGTTTATATGCTTCTAATTATTAATGCATGTAGAAAAAACTGTTTCAGTTAAATGAACATATTAACATTGTTTTTCTAGAAACTTTCATGTACAGCCAGTATATATAACTTGCATCAATTAAATTTTATTTACTGAAGAAGCTATTAAATTTAATGCAATTAGAAAGTAAATTTATAATAAGTTTGCATTTGAAAGTTCACACAAATTTCATTAAAGCTGATTATATTATTGTTGTTGATCTTTGTTTGTGATGTAGGAAATTAACCAGACAACATGACACCTGGAGATAGTGTCAGGAAAAAAACGCCAGAGGATTTTGTATTTGGCAAGGCCATCGGTGAAGGAAGTTTTAGTACAGTTTACTTAGCGAAGGATATTCACACGAATAGAGAATATGCTAGTAAGTACAAATTATTTTTTATGTCAATATTACTTAAATTTATAAAGTAAATATTTTTCTGTAGGTTGCTGATTCACAATAATAACAAAGTTTGTACATTATCATTGTATATTTATGTTGGATAGTTGAATTATGTTAAATCATAGCAACATTCACACTGTAAATAATGAAGTACTTTTAAAAACATCTAATTTAAAAAAATAGGAATTATTTAAGTTATATCGACAGGAAAATATTTTAAATTAAACAATGAAAAATTTAAAAAATTAAATTACGCTTGACCAAATTTTTTAAATGATTTCATGAAGAATATATGTGCACTTGACCTAGGTGTAACCGGCAATATATTTTAATATAAATGATATTTCTTTGAAATAATACAAAAATAGGAAAAATTAAATTTAAATAAAGACGAAAGATATTACTAAAATTAAACATTAATTTTAATTTATGAGATGAAGTCAATTGACTATTCGTTTCAAGAAGTTTCTTTAAATAAGCTGAACGTTAATAGTTTTTTAGGTACACACATATTTCACTATATGTTTTTATAGAATAATCCACACTGGTCTTGTGTACTTTCTATGCTTTCTGGACTTTTTTTCAGTCAAAATATAGTAATTGTTCATGGGACTCTTTTGGTTTTTGATTTAAATAATTTTTTACTAAAATGGATGCATGTGTGAATGAATGGATTCGCAAGCTTAGGCGATATTCCAAATTAATGAGGTGTATTCAATGTTGCTTAAAATATAAGTATGACACACTGATTTAAACGAAGTGATATATTTAAAGTATTTTGACACATGCATAATAAATTTTAGAACGGTTGTAATATACAACTAACATCTAGATTCTGCTGAAGTTTAACAATATCGTCAATTATTAAAATCTCAGAATATATTTTTATATCGTCCGCGTAAGCAAGAATGGGACACTTCACTTAGAGAACAAAACAAATAGCAAGAGGCCCAAATTTGATTCCTGAGGAACACCAGAAGGCATAGTATGTCACGTAGTATTTTCTTTGAAATAGATACGATCGAAAAGAGACTGGTAGAAGTTGGAACAAGACCAAGAGATCCTAGCTTATGAATCAAAATCTCGTGATCAATTAATGCTAATGCCTTAGATGGGTCAGTATATATTACATCAACCTGTTCTCGGTTGTCTAAAACTTCACCGACGTACTGGGTAATCGACGCCAGATTGGTGACAGTAAAATTTATCCGTCACAAAACCATGCTAGTACGGTGAGATATGAGAGTGCATGCCACAAAAGTCAGGCGTATAATACCTTCTCATAGAGTTTGGTGAAGTTTGATCTAATAGAGATTGGCCTATCATTACTATTATCAATGTATTGGCGTTTGTTGGAACCAAATAACGAGCCATCGAAAAAATTCATAATTAGGGTAGACTGTGAAATTGGGTTGGTACTTTAGCCACTTCCACATAATGACACATTACTTGATGCTTGACAGTTTCATTTGGTTTCATTGTCAAAAAGAAGGTTATGGCATTGAAATGATACTACAACAAAAATGAAATCAAATAATTTATTTAATATCGAAATCATAATCAAAATATACATATAGCTACAGAAGTTGTTGAAAATGTTGTCCATTTACATCTAAACACAACCAACATAGGATAAATTTGTTTGTTGGGTCACTACTGAAATGGATGTTTTTGGATTTTCATCAATAATATGCTGAAGGGCTTCAATATTATCAGCTGTACGTTTAGATGGTCGTCCACTTCAAGTTTTTTGACCGACGCTACCAGTCTCTCTGAATAACTTTACACAATTTGTCAAAACATTGTAAAAATCATTGTAGTCAAACACTAATTCAGGATTCCGTAATTGAATACTGCCACTCGCCATTTACTTTCACACCTGTACGGAAGTAACATTCGATAATTTTTGCTTTTTGTTCTATGTTGAATACCATTTTTTAAATAAATTTAATTTTCTTATTAAGAGTTTTGAAAAATTTGACACAAACTTTTAGTTTCAATGTCAAATAATAAATGTCATTATGTGGAAGTGGCTAAAGTACCAACCAAATTTCACAGTCTACTCCAATTATGAATTTTTTAGAAATTTAGACTTGCCGGTCCACAAAATCTGTTTCCAATCAATCTCCTTAGTCTTGGTGATTTATTACCGCGTTTTGGAAGCGTTTCTTTTTAGAGTTATACATCTTCGTAGATTTCTTTTCGTATTCGTCTTAAAGAGGGACAGATGTAGGAATGTTTCTCTCACATCAAAATTTCTCGTTCAGCACTTAAAACGGGGTATTATTTACCGGTCGTTAAATTTTCGGTTTGTTAAAATATAATGAAATTGGTAAAATAGACCAATTTCATTATATTTTTTAATAATTCTCCCTTGCAATTACGGATTGACCAAAAATTTTTTTTGTTTTCTTATCTCGCCAGAATGCAGGACTTTTCTATTCGTAAAATGGAAAAAAATCAACATTGTCTTCACATTCGACATCGGTCGCGGCAAACCTGGACTCTTCCACTGTAATGATGGTACCTTTGTTTCTGCGTCATATTCGTAAACATATGTTTTATCGCCTGTAATAATTCTATTCAACAATTTTGAGTCATTTTCGGCTCGATTAAGTAGTTCTTAGAACACTTGAAGTCGGTGTTCTCTCTACTCGTCTGGCAGCAATTTCGGAATGTATTTCGCGGACACTCTATGCATCTTCTTCTCGTCACGACTTTATGCATATTCAAACCTTCAGCTAATATTGATTGAACCGCGTATAAATTTAAATTTAGTTCATTAGGCGTTTCCCTAATTGTAAGTTGACTGTCAGCAATGTTCGTAATGTTTTCGTTAGTTTTTGCAGTGGAAGGTCTACTAGCGTCGACTGATTCGTGGTTGTTTTTAAAATTTATTAAACTAGATAAAAACATTTGATCTGCCCAAACATTTATTTCCGAATGCCGTTTCCGGAGACGATTTCCCGGTTTCAATATAAAATTTTACACTAACTCTTTGTTCTGTTTTTTCATTCATTTTCGAAAGCAAATTCATATACCAAACTGTCACTCTGTACTGAACAAACATAACGTGGGTGATATTTTTAGAACGTTTCAACGATAAAACGATCTTTCTTTTCATATGCGCGGGAAAACCTATCCCTTTGTATTGAGCAGTGGCGGCTCCTGTCTTAAAACTTTCTAATCACACCTCGTATTTTTTATACTTGACACTTCATTTGGTTTCTTGCGAAAATCCATTTTTTGTCTACTTTTATGTTAAAGTTTTTTGAATTTGGTTCTGCCAAAATTAGACTATATTTAAATCAAAAGTTATTAAGACAAGCTCAGTTTAATACTAAGTTAAGGTGTCCCAAGTTGCAGTTACAAATTTCGTTATTTTCTATTAAAATTCATCTTAATATTTTTTTAATATTTGATTATAATGATAACACAGGTCTACGGTGATTTTGATGTTTGAAAGCTGTTTGCTAATTTGTAAATGTTTGGGGACCCTTATTCCAAAAAACGCCATATTTTTGCTCTATCACGTAAATTTTTTTATAGCGCTCTATATCTTAAAAATGTTAATTTATTAATATACATACCTATGACAAGAATATATTTGTTCCATGTTAGGCATGATTTTTAAATGAATTGATTTTTATGAAATTAAATGTGATTTGGCAACACTGGTTAATATTAGATTTTTCAGCAAAGCAACAGAGTCGGCGCAGAAGCGTCAATACAACGTTGAAACCTGCTTATGTGGAGTTTGGTTGTGTTAGTCGTCGTGCTACTTCGTTGTTGCGTATTTAAGTGTTCTAGAACATATAAATATGGAAAGAAGACATTGTGTGAACAATCCGAATAACTTTTGTTATATATGTGGTAGTTATGTCGTAGTAAAGCAGAGGCAAACTATAACTTCGTTTGTGAAAAATGTATACCACGCTTATTTTGGTGTAAAAATTGGCGACCAAGACAAGTCCTGGGCTCCTCAGACTATTTGTTCCGTTTGCGTTGAAGCATTAAGAAACTGGCAAAAAGGTAGGAAGAAATGTTTAAGCTTTATTGTTCCTATGGTATGGCGAGAGCCTAGAAATCACAGTGATGATTGTTATTTTTGTTCGTGTAATGTTCAAGGATTCAACAGAAAAAATAAGAAACAAATTGTGTATCCCAATCTTGACTCTGCTATTCGACCAGTTCCTCATGGACCAGATGTACCGATACCTACCGCCCCAAAAGCACTAGAAAACGTCATATCGTCAGAATCAGAGGAATCTAATTGCGACCCAGATGACTCAGATTTCACACCAGATTTCAGAGAGCCCGAAGTGTTTAACCAGAGCGAACTAAATGAATTAATTAGAGATTTGCACCTTCCAAAGGATGCATCCGAATTGTTAGCCTCACAACTTCGTGAGAAACATTTACTGGCACCTGGCGTCACATCAAGCTTTTACCGGGATCGCGTCAATATTTTACTCAAGACGGACCGCTAGTGTATTGCAACAATATTCCTGACTTAATTTCAAAATTAGGAAATGTGCCGTATGTAAAAGAAGAATGGCGCCTGTTTATTGACTCAAGTAAGCGTAGTTTAAAAGGCGTTTTATTGCACAATGGTAACGAGCTGGCCTCGGTTCCCGTTTCCCATTCGGTACATTTAATGGAAACGTATGAAAATTTTGAACTTCTTTTAAAGAAAATAAACTACCAAGAACATCAGTGGATGCTTTGTGGTGACCTTAAAGTGCTGTGCATGCTACTAGAACAACAAGGAGGTTATACAAAATTTCCATGCTTTATTTGTGAGTGGGATAGTCAACCAAGGGATAGACTTTGGACTCAAATAGAATGGCCCTCTAGAACAAGCCTTACACCTGGTAGCAAAAATGTATTAAGAGATAGCTTGGTTGACCCCAAAAAAGTTTTACTGCCTCCTCTCCATATCAAACTTGGCTTGATGAAGCAGTTTGTTAAAGCCCTAGACAAAAATGGACAGTGTTTTAAATATTTGTGCGAGACATTTCCAGCCTTATCCGATGCCAAGTTAAAAGAAGGTATTTTTGTTGGGCCGCAGATAAGACCATTATGCAAAGACAAGGATTTTCAAAACACAATGACCAATGTCGAGAAAAACGCCTGGGTTTCATTTAAAGAAGTAATTGATAAGTTTCTTGGGAACTCTAAGGACGAAACTACGAAAATATTGTTCAAAATATGTTACAACTTTCATCGTCTAGGTTGTAATATGAGTTTGAAAGTGCATTTCCTGTTTTCACACTTGAACTATTTTCCTGAAAATCTTGGAGCAGTTAGCGAAGAACAGGGATAGAGGTTTCACCAAGACATTAAGGAAATGGAACGGCGATACCAAGGCAGATGGAGCATAACGATGATGGCGGACTACTGCTGGATGTTAAAACGGGATATGCCCTTAAAAACATACAACCGAATGTCCGGACAACGCAGCTTTCTGGCAAAAAGTCAAAGATTTCACTTAATAAAGACTGAGTAAAGTATTTTTTTCCACTTTTTTAACTTGTATTCCATCTTTTTTTACTCAATAAACAATTTTTTTTCATTTAATATTTGCAAAAAAACCTTACGTCATCCAAATAAATGCATAGAATTTTTGAAACCAGCCTACCAAAATTATATAAAATCAGTTTTCAAAATAAAAACATCTGTCAAAAAGTTTACTTTTGTAGACCTGTGTAATTGATTAATTTGTTTAGCTTGTAGAATAATAGTAATTAAAGAAATTGAAGCAGGATTTAACCAATTTATCCCAGAAATTTTTTGTCATAGAAACGTCTCTTTGGTTTTATTATGTTTTGCTGTAATGGTCTCAAAGTACTTCTGTATTGTAGAGTGTCGATATCGTTTTTCATTTCACATTGCATGGATATTTTTCATTCTTTTCATGAAATTGTATTTAATATTAATATTAAATTTCATAGTTAGTTAAAATTCATAGTTATATAACAAATAAAGCTGCGATAGCCTATGTACATGTGTCTACAAATTATTTGCAATCAGAGAAGAGAACGACATTTGACTACACTTGCCTATCTATTGCCTATACTATTTAGTAATTATATACGCCGATGAACATATCAATATCAGACGGTGCAGTAAAATTTGCGTTTTGATATTAAATATTTATTCAATGTTCTCGAATTTCGATATCAGAATGACGTTAGTTATTAACAAGTTAATTTGAAACATTATGTACCTAGTGATGATTTTCTATAGTAACATGAAATACGTGTCTGCATGTCTGGAAAGATATTTTCGCACAAATATGAACTTGTATTGTGTTCTCCACACCCGTTTTTTAAATAATATTTTTGTATTATTAAAAATAATTTTGTTTTATACAAAATATGGTGAGGTTTTATGTACTCATGTATGTTTCAAATTATTTAGTTATATACGGAATTAGTTGTGTCCGATCTAGAGTGGAGGCACGTTAATACAGTTACCATAAGTTGCGGCTGTGTCCGTCAGATGGAAACCCCTATCTATTTAACGAAGCGTTTTCGGATACAGCTTCATAGGAAGTTTTTCTCTTATTTTGGTGCTCTGAACCCAAATTTAATTTTTTTTCATATAATCCTGAAACACCCGGTATAAATATTGGAAGTTGATCCCTTAATTTAGTTGCGTAAACTGAACAAACGTTTTTAATTTATCTAAGTTAATTATTTAAACAAAGTTTCACCAACAACCAACTGCTACACCCATTAATAAGATATTTCAATATTATTAAAAATGTTTTTGTTAGTTATTATTTTGTAAATAATAAAATAAAATAAAACAATAACTTTGTTATACCACTTTATTCACATGTAATAGTGACCGCGGCTTCGACATACAATGTCATTATCAAACTTTTTTTTGTTTGATAAGGACATTGTATGTCGAAACCGCGGTCACTATTACATGTGAATAAAGTGGTATAACAAAGTTATTGTTTTATTTTATTTTATTATTTTCAAAATGAATTACCACAAAGTTACGGCTACCAGTATTAATTTTATTATTTTGTTGTAGATGAAATTCATTAGATTGTTCGGGGAAAATTGTAAATTTATGCAAAACTGCCTGCAAGTGTTAAAATGTAATAAATTATTTTTTTCTCATACTTATTTGAATGCTTTATCATTATTATTTCTGTCTTTAAATAAATTTTGAATAGGTACGCTGTTATTTGTGTTGGTCAAATTACAATCTTTATATAATCTATATATTTCATATTAAAAGCACTATGATTGAAAAAGAGAGCAGGATTTATAATAATAATAACAATAACCGTAATATTTTAAAATGAAAAAAAAAAGAAAATTTTCCTAATTTACAATAAAAAATCTAGAGAAAAACTAAATAAAATTATGAAGAACACATAAAAAGTTAAAAGATATAACAATAATGCGATTACAAAAAAATATAGAATTTTATAAATTCCTAAATTGAGCCTAGGAATTTGTCATCTTTACAAAGCAGTAATCTTAAGTAGACACGAGGATTGCTAGTTTATGTATTGGGAATAACAAACAAAAACAAATATTGATCATTGAAAATTGTTTTATGGTAATCACTTTTTGTTGGCTCCTTTGATCTTCTGAAATAAAACCATGATACGCGCATGCTCCCTTTCTCTCTTAAACATATGCTACAGTAAGCCTAACGGATATCAGACTGTTTGACTTTTTAAATAAGCCATCCAGTTTACATTTTTTAATTACTATCTACCTCAGTTGTAACCTGCATTTAATAAAGGGAAGAAATATATGCGCGGGTTCCCATTTTATTTCAATAATTTCGAATAGTGATGCCACTGCTTAGGTCTATACTGTGGTTATGGTGAAGAATGATTCTGCGTTGCTGGTTGTTTTTTCTTCAAAGACTTCTGGCAAACAAAAGGTTGCGTAGTATTCGGAATTGACCGTTGTACGATCCACTATTAGCACTGAAGTCAAATGTCTATTTTACCAAAAGAAGCTTTCTTTGAAGTGCTTCTCGCATGAACAACTTTCGTTGGGTTTGGTAAATCTTGGAGCACTCATACCGTAAATTGCTACTTGCTTCCGGAATCATACGTGTAGATGTTAAACACGGCTTTTGACGCACCACGATTGTATTTTTTGAACATTTATTGGCAATAATCGACATGAACCTTTTTTTAGGGACTGTCAAATTATGCAGGATCCAACGCCAACAAATATTTTCTACGGCTAAATGTTTATGCAATATCTTATATATGCGTGCCATACCCAGAGATGCCTCAAAGTCACGGTATGTTACATTACGATCTTGGATTATCAGTTCGATGTTTTCTGGCACGACAAACGATTTTGGACGACTTTTAAATTTGTCCGTTAGCGCGAACAACGGCCACGATTGAATTCACTAAATAACTGATATATACTGGTTTTATAGATGGTGCTTCATTGCAAAAAATCGAAGTGAATTGATTAGTTCCTGGATACATAAATAGCTACCTTCGTATAACGTTTTATATATCGTTTTATCAAAGTTTTCTGTGTCAATGTTTTAACTTTGGCCAAAATCATTAGTCGTCGATAGCCAAATCAAAAAAATATGATGGCTGTTGGCCCAAACCGAAATCTCCTTGATTAATAATTAATAATTATATCGCAAAAGGTGTGTGACTGACTGTGTAATCCTGATGTCCTAATACCTTGGGTTATACTGACGATATTAAAATCTTCAGTATAGTGTCAAGTGATGCTGATGTCAAATGTTTGCAGGAAAGTATTGATTTTATCTTCAATTGGTCTAACGCCAGTCGTTGAATATAACTGAATGTTTTGTTATGTCCTTTACTAGGGAAATTAACACCTATTCGTTCCTCCTATGCGCGGCCATGTGCTTTCAAGAGTTACTTCTGTGAGGGATCTCGGAATAGTTTTTGATCCCTGCTTAAACTTCAATTTCCACGTGCAAAATATGTGCCTTTCAGCGAGTAAAATTTGAGGTTTTATCCTACGATCTAGCATATTTTTCAATAACGTTGATCTTCTCAAAACATTATATTTTGTGTTCATTGTGAGTAAGCTTGAGTATGGATCTGTCACTTGGTATTTTTACGACGCTCAGAATGTTGCTGTGGAGAGAATTCAGCGTCGGTTTTTGAAATATCTAGGTCTTGAAACATCAGGCGTTTATCCGGATCGTGGAATTGACTTTTCTCTTTTGCTGGAGTAGCATAACGTTCAGTCATTGTCTGATCGTAGGAAGTTACACAGTGGAAGTTTTTTGTATAAACTAATCAGTGGTCGTACTGTTCGGACTTGCTTTCTGGCGTTAACTTTCGTGTTCCACGCATTACTTTCCGTCAATGTTCCACATCTGCACATCTCATTCCTAACACAAACATCTTTCGAAAAGCTCCATTAATTCACATGCTGAATACAGAATGCGGAGACAATGTACGTGGACATATTTACTGGGAGTCGGCTTTGAAGATGAAGACTTTAATTTTTCTTTTTGTTTTGAACCTGTATTTTTATTGTTACTTTATTATTATTAAACGATATTATTATTATAAAACGACAGAACCTTTATCAATTTCTTATATTTAATTCTATTTAAATTTCAATTCAATCAAATTTTCTTGTTTTCAGTCAAAGTATTGGAGAAACGTCACATCCTCAAAGAGAAAAAGATGGAGTACGTAATGCGTGAGAAAAGTGTCCTCCAAATTCTATCTGGCTGCAGTAACTATTTCGTTCATCTTCACTGCACCTTCCAAGACACCCAGCGATTATATTTCGTCTTGACCTATGCGAAGAACGGCGAATTACTTACCAGAATCAACGAAATCAAGAAATTTTCGCTGGAAATGGGCAGATATTACGCTGCCGAAATCCTGTTGGCCCTAGAAGTATTACATGTCAAAGGCGTTATACATCGCGACCTAAAACCTGAGAATATTTTGTTCGATGAGAATTGGCATGTAGTAATCACCGATTTCGGAAGTGCGAAGATACTGAAAAAGGAAGAAGAGGAAAATAAAGAGCAAGGCGCTAATTCGAGGCGGAGGAAGAATAGCTTCGTTGGCACAGCACAGTATGTTAGTCCTGAATTATTAACAGACACAGAAGTTTCTCCTGCTTCAGATCTGTGGGCGTTAGGTTGTATAATATATCAAATGTTGAGCGGGGAAGCCCCGTTCAAAGCCGGTAGTGAGTATTTGATTTTCCAAAAAATCCTGAAATTGGAATACGAATTCCCCGAAGGTTTCAACAAAACCGCCAAGGATTTAGTCGAGAAACTTTTAGTTTTAGTTCCTAGTAACCGTTTAGGTGCGACAGACAGTAGACCTTACAATTCGGTACGCGATCACGAATTTTTCCTAGATTTGGACTTTGACAATCTGGGGCCACCGCCGAGGATGAAAGAATCCGTACGCGCGCCCGCTCCCGTAATTCCCGATCACTTAGAACCCGGCCTAGACGAGCACAAAGCGACCAGATTGCAGTTCGAAATGGTTTGTCCGGTGGGTACCACTGCGACAGCCGTGCCACTTAGAAGGAAATCGGAGATTAATCGCAACACCATTGCGAAACTCCAATCGGAAGACATAGAGAGGCGGTTGGAGATACAGAAGAAGGGGAAGTGGCACGAATTCGTGGAGGGTAATCTAATATTAAAGCAAGGACTGATCGATAAGAGAAAGGGACTTTTTCCGCGGAGGAGAATGTTCCTGTTGACTCTGGGACCGCATCTTTACTATGTAGATCCCGCGGCCATGGTGTTGAAAGGCGAAGTGCCGTGGAGCGAAGACATGCGGACGGAATCGAAAAATTTCAAGACATTTTTCGTGCATACAGTGAGTATTTTGGTTAGTTTCCGTGAGGTGCCGCTGTATCCAGCGGAATTGTCTTATCCGTTCTCTAGATGACTTAAAGCCTATTTCTTATTTGCCAATAACTAGATGGCACTACTGTATTTGTTATGCGATCAGCTATTATCACCCTTTACCGACATTAACTTACTTATTTACAACTCATTATTCGTAAATTTGTTTCTTATATAATCAGTACCTACTTAAGAATAAATATGGTAAAGTTACGACATGTAGTAAGTAATGTAGTTTAACACGAATCTTAGAAAATCTTATGTCATATATACCGGGTGTCCTTGAAAGAAAAACACAATGTATGGAAAAATCAAAAGATGTAATTATATAGAATATTAAACAAAATATTTTCCCCTAACTCTTTCGTAAACGCGAGAAAAGAAATGGCAGATATTTATAAAAATATTTGTCTCTCCACTGCATTTTGTACTGACTATAAATAGCGAAATAATTCTGCCTGTGACTCGGTCAATTTTGATCGTTACATATGTGTACATTTCTATTATGCCTTGTACAACGCATCAACTGTTCGATATAACTTACAGTTTTTATATTTAAACATAAAAAGAGTTTATAAATTGATTCACAAGTGATCACAGAGTACGTAATCTTATTGAGGTTAGTGAAACCTAACCTAAACCAATGCAAAGCTGCTATCTTGTAGAGTTTTTATAACATCGACAGCTGTTTAAACAATGTTATATTCTAGAGTTTTTATGAACATAAACATTTCAGGGTATATTTGCGTGTAAATTCAATACAGGTGTTTCCTATAAACATTCTGGCGGCACATAATACAATTTTCAGGGTGTTTTTAAATTTTAGTTTCGCGTCGTATTTGATTCATATTCTATATCGTTGTCTCCTTCCTTCAAGGACACCCCGCAGATAAAAGATTGTATGTCGACTTTATAAATTAAATAGAATATATATCAAGGAAAAATAAGATAAAACAGAAGGGCAGGTCTTATTTTTGAGGAATTAATTGCAACAGTTGGTCATAGACATGTTTCACTTGTTCGCAAACTATTCTAGATCTTTTTGCTACGACATTAAACTCGCTACTTCTGTGGTAAAGTTTGTTTCCTATATTATTGTTTTTCGGTATAGGTTTGCCATTTTCTAGAAACGTTTATACCACCAAAGTGTTCGCAGTTTCATGTTTTTTGCCATACAACCAAATTTTACTTACTTTAAATGGCTTTCACTCTATTACGTAAATTTTTACAATTTATGGGTTCTAATAACGTCATTTTCATTATGTATTTACAAAAAATACTATGGATCATATCTTCAGGTTTAAATCATGAACTCATCATATTACTTTGTTTTAAAAAGGCGTTGAAAATATGGAATTCAAATACAAATATGCTTAAACATATCCGTACCCGTACACTTGGAAATACACCACGTAATTTAACTTATGGTCACTTTAAACCGCAGACACATACGTTTCTGTCTAACGACTTCATCAGTACGCTAATATGCGAGTTTTTTCCCTTTTTGGTAATGGCTTAGCCATTCAAGTGGAAACCGCTTTTATTGGCGAGTCTTTTTTGTTCGTCAGATGTCACGATATTATCCCTTGTCACCTCATAGGATAAAATTGTTATTACTTTGCGAAAGCGAATCTTTGGAGGTCATTTCATAAACCCGCATTGATGAAGTCGTTGGGCAGAAATGCACTTGTCTGCGATTGAAATAATTACTGGTTAAGGGGCTATACCAGTGTGAACGTTGAAAATTTGGGTGATTTTCGGGAATTTTTTGGAAGAAAAGTGTTAAATTAAATATTTGGGAAAATTAAGGATATATTTGGCTATATTTGACCGATATTACATAATTTCTTCATAGAAAAATATTGAGATCCAAGTGACTTATGCGCTGCCTTCGGAGGCGCAAAAGTTTCTCCTTTGCTGACTTGATTCCAGTCGATAGAGTAGCTGAAACCGAAAAAGGAAAAATGTCGTTAAACTGGAAGGTTTTTCCTGTACGATGACGTAGGATTTTCGATCTAACAAAATGGCGTAGTTATGAAAAAAAGTATGTTTCCTTGCCTATAAAATGGTTGTTTCTTTTAATGCCAAATCGTCAATTTTCATCCAATCAAAAATATCCTACGTCATCGCAGAGTAAATATATTCAAGAGTACTCAGTTCAAATTTCAAGTCAATCGGATAATTGCCCTTCGAGTTACAATGTCTCATTCGAGAAATCTCATTTCGAGAAAAATGCGTTTAAAGATTTAACTATCGATTTTTGCAAGATAAAATGATATTTACCATAAAAACTGCTAATCAGCTGTACCTGGCCCATACAATGGACCCTCCTCTTCCTCGAATAATGCCTGCTGAGAGGCTGAAGCTTTTCTCCGAGCTGTTCGTCCCCTCTTGAGAATGCTTCATATAATATAGTGACATCTGACGGGCGAAAGAGACTATGCCGAAAAATGACAACCCTTCCTTTGCCCGGCCATGCCGGTACAGAAGGGAAGAAAATACGTATATAGGTGTAAGTCTATTAACACGATGCCAGATGGCAGTAAATATACAAAAAGGTTTAAGTATATCAATACGTTAAGCACGTATTACGCATTTGTTACAAATGAAACAGATTTGTAATATACAAGGGAAGGGTTGCCATTTTCGACATAGTCTCTTTCGTCCGTCAGATGTCATTATATTATATGGTGCTACCTGATAGGACAAAATTTTTGCTATACCTTATAGGCGATTTAAGCTTTAATTACTTCACTAGCTTAACTGATGACGCCTAATAGTAAATGGCAGAAACACGTGTCTTAAGCAGAAGTAAATGCTGAAAATACCAGGTGTATTGTCCATGTGTACAGTTACAGATATGTATATTGCATGTCTGTTTCATTTGTCCGCTAGCTAGTTTATACCTGCGAGCGGTTGCTTTTTGGAAGGCTGCCATTCTAGGAGTATTAGAAATACGGCCTTGAAATTTTCACAGGATATTCTTGGAAGTATAAACTGTCGAATAAGTTAAAATCGATTTTTTGATAATGTCACACTGGTATAGCCCCTTAAATACGTGGTGTATGACCATGTGTACAGATCCAGATATGTTTATGCATATTTGTATTATTTGTATACATACGCTTGATGTGTGTTTACGCATCGATATGCAATATTTTTTTGGTATATAGAATTTAAAGTTAAATTGGAAAAGATGTATTATGGGTTGCCTGCTATTATTTCTTATAAATCCGTGATTTTTGTCAATGTGTCAGTTCATCCATTTATTGTATTCTCTTTACAGCAGCGTATAATTTTGATAATAAAGCTTATAATTTGTACGGTTTCGCGACATAAACAATGGAGAAGAATTTGAGAAAGTCCATAATGTAATGCTGTATTACAATTTACTGCTAAAAACTCGGTTACATTTTACAGGTTTGAAATTATTCGAATCGTTCTTAATTTTAAGTTATGTTTTTGTGTGTGTGATTTTGGTTTGCTGTAATTGAAGCAAACGTATACAACGAAGTCGAAATACATTATTATAACATTAGCAGGGCAGGGCTATTTTATTATATTTTTTTCGTTGTTAAATATTAAAATAATTTCTTAGTTAATATATGACTTCCATTAAAAAGAGAAGACGTTATTACATCTTTTAAATTTAGTCTTTTGATATTAGTAGTTAGCTTCGATGATTATTCTGTGAATTTTAAATAGTTGTTATGCAATTGGGATATAAGAAAAAATAAGAATAAAATAAAGATCAAAGCTTTACTCTGCTATATGAGATATTTCTGCTACCCAGAAATTCCCGAAATATGAAAAAACAATAAATTTTTCTTACAACTTATTCACTACCATCCCCTTTAAAGTACACTTCTTCCGTATTAATACACCGATCCCAGCAACTTGTCCATGACTTGAAGCAGTGCTGGAAGTCTTCACGTGTTAACGTGTTCAACATTGCTTGGAAGTCTTAACGTGTTCAACATTGCTTGCTATTCGATCTGGATCTCGTCAATCGTTTCAGCGCTCCTTGAGTTTTAATTTCAACTTCTGAAACAGGAAGAAGTCACGAGGGGCAAGATCTGGGGATTAGGGAGGGTGGGGTCGTATTGCTGTCTTTGTTGAGGCTAGAAACTGACGCACAACAAGTGACGTGTTGGTTGGTGCATTGTCGTCGTTAAATAAATGTCATAGGTGTTCCTCTTCGGTCTTGCAAGATAGCATCACGTACTTTTGCCATATTTTGTGGCGTGTTTTCCGTCGATGGACGACTGGAACGCTTATTGTCATCAACCGACACACGTACATTTTGTACCGTTTATAAGTTTGCGTCTGGCCTAATAAACCATTCTCAGCTTTTCCAACTTTGAAACATAATTTGATGCATGTCTTTGCTCTTTCACACCAGACATTGTGGTGTTGCACAATAACTTAACAAATATAATTACAAAAACTGTTTGTCACCACCTAGCAAAGCGTACTACTATCCCTGCACGCGCTGCATTCAAATTTCGGGAATTTCTGGGTAGCACCTCGTATGTATTGTAAATGTAGGGACCGGTAACTATCAGAAGTTTAGAAACGATCGGCTTTCTGGGAAAGCAAAATACCGCAAAGGAGTCTGATTCATCTAATATTTTATGTACTATCGTGAGCAATTGAAAGTTAACACTTTATTATGTTGGCATGTCGAAATTTCAAAATTTATCTAATGTATACAGTACTTTTGAAGTGTCAGTGTCATAACATAAATGATATTAGCTTGACAATTTGGTAAAATTTACGCAGCTATAATAGTGCGTTTACTTTCAATTGCTCACGATAGTACATTGCATTCTAGGTGACCCATTATTTTATAAATCGGTATTTCAGAATGTCCCAAATTTTTGGCAACCAAAAAATAATTCTATTTGACCGGATTCTATTTGACCGGTGCGGTATTTATTGACAATTTTTTCGCATAATGTTTTAATTACCTATAGGGAGAAACTGTTTTCAAAACGTATTTTCGAAGATTGTTTATGAAATTGATTTAATATCAAAATCTCATCTTATATGTACATTTGTAGATGTTGTCCATTAAATCTCAACCAGATGTGGTGGTAATTGATTGGATATTCAAGTAGATAAAATAAAGAAGATATACGATTGTCAAAAACAATAATGTATAATAAAGTTAGTTTAGTTAGAGTTAATTTTTAGCAATAGCACTATTCGAAAGTCGTCTCATTTGTAAACTTTAGTGTTTCTTTTTAGTACCAAGGCTTTTTTCTGCTGGAATGTAAAGTTTAATTTCGTATATTTTTGCTAATAAATACGCTTCTGGATATAACGGGTGAGCCAATGGAACGGGACGATTTCAAAAATGATCTTTTGTAAAATTTACATGAAAACAATCTACACAAATCGAAATATTGTGTAAGTTACAATTGTTTATTTTTTTTTTAAATAATGTCCGAAAGGTGGTCTCCATTTTGTCGCACACATTCTTGCAGCCTCGTTGCAAAGTTGCGACCACTCCATGTCTAATCTTTTGTTTTAATGCCTGGGTAGTCGTTGGCGGGGTACTTTGAAACACTTTTGTTTTTAGGTACCCCCAAAGGAAAAAGTCGCATGCAGACAAATCAGAAGAGCGAAGTGGCCAGGGAATATCGCCGGACTTGCTCATAAAATGACCGGGCAGTACTTGTCTCAGTAAACCCATTGGCACTCGTGCTGTGTGACATGTCGCACCATCTTGTTGGAAAATTAGTTATTTCATTTCTGTAGGATTGCAGGAAGAAGTAAATTCTTCAACATATTGACGTGACTCCGTTCCCAGCTTCGTTCTCAAAAAATGTAGGCCGACTATTCCTAACGATGAAACTGCACACCGCACGGTTACTTTCTCTGAATGCAGGGGTCCTTCGTGAAATTCCCGTGGGTTATTGTCTGATCAAGAGCAAAAATTGTGCTTATAGACGAAGCCACTTAGATGAAAGTGGGCTTAATCACTCGTCCCGAGATTATACAGCTCCTTATCGACTTCATTGATGCGCTCTGTTTGTTCACAAAACCTTAAGCGAGTAGCGTAATCTAGAATGTTGAGAGATTGCACAATCTGGATTTTATATGGATGGTAGTGAAGTTCATCATGCAAAATTCTTCTCGTGGTGCTGTAGGTTAATCTGATTAAATTAAGCTTCGGGCATCGAACGGATCTTTGTGGACTTTCTTCGAATGTATTACGTACTGCTTGAATATTTTCTGACGTGCGCGCAGTTCTGTTGTTGAACCATTGCTTTCAAAGTCCCTAACCCATGTTAGAATAGTGTTGTTAGACGGCACACGAGCGCGAGGCAGTTACCGGTAAACGAAACGCTCGTATCGCGCGAACGAAATTTATTTAAAATTTATCAACCATAACCGAAGAAGTATTCAATTAAGGAAAATAGTATTTTTACGATAACAGATCAGTCACGTCATCTACAAAATCTATTGTTTACATCTTGCAAATAATTACCATTTGGTCTATGCTATATGGCCTTGTGAGCACTAGTCTTGCGTCTACTTACGTATTACCTACTGCTTATGACTTACCCAATAAACCTCACTACAAGATTGCCCCGGAGATTTTTCGGCTAAAGACCAGATCAGCTTAGAGGCGAGTGGAGGGGGGTGTTCTTATCATAAAGGGCGCCACAATGTTTATACCTTTTGCCGTAACAGAGAACACAGACTCTGTCGTTAGTAAATTGAATAAATCTAGGTAACTACGAGTATCGTTGTTAAACCAAAGAAAACAAACAAGTTCAAACAATAACAATAAGGATTTATTATAATCCAAAACAACCATAAAATATGTTTGAATGATTCAAAAAAAAAAGATTGAAAGTTATGCAAAAGCAATATAAGCGAAAAATCCCTATACGGCGCAGGTTCGAAATGTCAAAGCAATATTAATAAACAGAACTCTCGAGGCAAGAGAAATTGAGAACTTAGGTAGTAATTAAATATAGCAGAATCCTATTATATATACCTTGTGGTACAAAAATAACGAACAACCTAAAGCCAAGATAAGGTATTTCAAATTCTAATAATTCAAGTAGTACGATAATTAGTAAATAATTATATAGCGGTTACTAAACTATACATCGGTCAAATTTGAAGTATAACAGCTGTTAGTTATAGTTCAGGTTAAGAACTTTAAAAATTATCTTTTTTTACAGATGCTATTTAGGTTACACCTTAAACTGTTTGGAATGTAAAAAAAATGTATGTATAGTTGTTTTCAAATTATAAGAATATAACTTTGAACGGCTCTAATGCTTTTATTGCACCACCTGCGGCAATAACTACCTGGCCGCTCAATACGCTTATCTTTTACGCAAACAAACTGCAAGGTCCGTAATGACAAAATTTAAGTAAATTGTAATTACTGCAATTTAGATGAAATATAATTTAATAATAATATAAGTACCAACAGTTGTTAATTTGAATATATAGTTATTATATATAGTTAAGTAGTCATTAAATTACAATTTAGATGAAATACAATTTAATAATAATATAAGTACCAACTGTTGTTAATTTGAATTTATAGTTATTTTATATGGATAGTGATAATACTGTTGGAGCATGACAGAGAAAGCATATATCAGAAGATGCAAAACAGATAATTTTCAATGTCTATCATACCCTGATGGATGAAAATAACGAACTACAAAACCAGAACATTCAACGAACGTCGAAATTAACCAAGGTGCCTTTTGGAACAATATATAAAATAATTAAGAAAAACGCAGGGCCTCGAAAGCAAAGAAGTGACAAAGGAGCACCGAGAAAAATTGAAGAGTATGAAATTGATACTGTTAGGCAGCAAGTATACTCCTTCTACAGAGGAAATGTTGTATCTACACTTGACTGCTTACATAAAAGAATCAGTGATGAGCCTATAAATATTCATTGTTCTAAAGCAACCTTGTGGCGGATGCTAAAGAAAGCTGGTTTTAAGTTTGGCACTATAGACAAACGTCGCACAATTATGGAAAGCCCGAGGTTACCGAAACTTCGATATGAATACTTAACGGCAATTAGAAGGTATAGATAGGAAGGACGATTCATATGTTACTTAGACGAGGCGTGGTATGACACCCATGACACAATTTGCAAAGCTTGGGTGGATAGTTCAAGTATGTGCCAGTTGGACGCGCCGGTTTCGAGAGAGAAGAGAATAATAATTCTTCATGCTGGGTCAGAAAAAGGATGGATCGGACAGCCGCTATTATCTGCTAAAAATGTTAAATCCTCAAGTTTAGATTACCATGAAGATATGACCTCATCTTTATTTGAAGAATGGTTTTGTAACACTTTGCTGCCAAATTTACCAAAATATAGTGTGATAGTGATGGACAACGCTCCGTATCATTCTCGACAGCAAACCAAAGTTCCTACAAAATGTAATAATAAGAAAGATATTAAAACATTTTTAGAAGCAAATGATTTATATTTTGAGGATCATTATACAAAAAAACAATTAATAGGGGTGATAAAGACAAAAGAATATTTAAAGGATTATTATGTGGATAACAGAGCCAAAGAAGCAGGACATACAATTTTGCGTTCACCACCATACCATTGCATTTTCAATCCCATTGAATTGATATGGGCCCAACTGAAAAATACCATAAGACGAACAAATCAAACACCGAAATTTAGTGAAAGCAGTGTAACACACATGAAAAATTCTATGGAACATATAACTGCTGTAAATTGGAAAAATGCTGTTATACACGCAATAGCAAAAGAGGACGAATATATGCGCATGTACAAAATAGTAGCACCTTTGATTATAAATTTGCAATAAGATTCAGACACAGACACCGATTTGCAAGACGACTCAATCACAGATGATTTATGAAATGCGGTGACACATAAAAATTTTATTGTGTATTACAAATAAATTAGCTTTATATATCTATATGTATTCACTACACATGTTGCCACACGTTTGTAATGTTTTCTTTGTATATAAACCTAATGTACAGATATTTTTTATTATATACTTGAAATTAACAGCGTTTTATTATTATATTATAGGGCCCTAATATATAGTCAAACGGCCCCTAGATTCATACGTTGCAAATAGGTAAACCGTAGCCATTCAATAAGGAGACCAGGCATAATAATTATCATCACAGAAGGTGGTGCAATAAAAGCATTAGAGCCGTTCAAAGTTATATTATTATAATTTGAAAACAACTATACTACGTTAGTAAATTTAATCACTTTAAGTTTTTGTACCTGATATTATTGGTTATGACGTGACTGATCAGTTATCGTAAAAACACTATAAACAAAACTTAGCAACGCTGTGTGACGCAATTATGACGTACATTTATAAAGTAGCTCGCCTATTATTGTAAATAGACTACAGTTAAAATTCATGGTGATACCTTTGGGACGACATAAAAAAATAAAACATAAAAAAATATGCAGCGGTTATTATAGCTAAAATATTCTACTAAATATTAATAGTTATGTACCGAATTTTAAGTAACTTGTGAATCTTGTTCTTCAGAAGATGCATAACATCTTTTTATCTAATTTTGAATTGCTACATGAACTTAAACTACATTTTTGGTATGCAGTAGATATCTTTACTTGTTTTTACACAACTTGCGAGTAAAAAAAATTAAAAAAAGTTAGGTTCTTCCGCAACTTCCTCCAATTAACTTAATTTTTGTCAACCAAAAATAAAAAATTCAAACTCTAGCATTTATAATTGTAAAGCCCAAGTTGCTAACACATTTCTAACCCACATTTTGAAAATTTTAGTTTATAAGTAAAATAAATAAAAGTGATTTTTCGAATTTGTAGATAGCTATATCTGTATATACGAGATTTACAAGAATGTACATTATTCCTTTCTTGCGCGCGAATATGAATTCTAGACGATTGAACATTTTTAATGTAAACAAATAGCGTATGTTCTGTGCAAAACGAGTTTTGATTTCACAATAAACAAAAGTATCAATATGGAAATGGTAAAATTTCGAACAATTATTGCACTGTTATTATTTAGTGCACACAAAAAGTTTTTGGAGGTGAATGTTTGGAAGTTTATGTTCCAAATAGCTATTTTTGGAAATAGAAACCTGAACTTCGTCGCAATCAAACCATTAATACATCATTTTATTGTTGATTGTACATCCTAACTTGCAGATACTTTTGAAGGCTCCAAATACTAATTGCCTATTACTTCTACTCATAACGTTTGTTAACGCAATCGTTCTATAGTTTATAAAACTTTCCGGTCTTAAGTACAGGTTTAATAATAAGAATTGTAATTAATAACACAACGTTTTAAGTTTCAAAAAGATATAATGTAGACACCCATATGTTACACCACACTGTGGCAATGAAGCCACAGTGTGGTAAAACGTATGTAATGTTTGCATTATCTTTTGAAACTTAAAACGTGTTATTAATTATTGTAATGAAGTATCAACGCATATCTTCTCAATTAGTTAGTTTTTTTTTTATAAGAATTTTGTTATACAATTTGGATGTAATTCAATTGGGATATGTTGGTTTGCAGCTAAGTTATGTTCAAGAAGCGTAAATACAAGCTGTCCCGTATCGTTATGTTCAAATTTTAGGAGTGTAAAGTAGAATTCATTTCAAGTAACAAAAACGCAAAACTTGTATATCCATTTTTATTTGTTTCAAAGTTACAGATCTATGAATGTGATTGACAGATCATGAAAAAAAAATGTAATCCTAAAGTCAATACAAACTGATTTTATTTAAAAAATGTTATACGATTCAATAATAGGCCTGTGATTGTTAACGTCGCATAATAAAATGTTATCCTAAAATAAATAAACACGTGTCGTAGTGCACACAGTAATTTCTTGGAGATCTACAAAAAAGAGTACTGGAAATTGATTTATGATAAAGAAGGTTCTTACTTATTTCGTAAGTGCTGAACCATGAATATCATACAATAAACAAATGTTCAGATGACTGTTAACGCTACATTTTTTAATAAAGCATTACATTACGTTTCAGTTCATACAACAGCTTATTAGTGAGTAGATACGTTTTCTTTGTTAAAAATGCCTTACCGATTTTCTTCTCAAGAGAATGCGGACATGCATTTTGTATATGGCTACTGTAACGGCAATGCACGTCAAGCAGTTATTGAATACCGACATCGGTTTCCCGATAGGCGCGTTCCTCATTACATAACGTTTCTGGAAGTACACAGACAATTTCGGGAATGCGGACTGCGTGATTATCTTTCGAGGAGTAAATTTGCCAGCAGACTTACAGAAAGAAGCAGTAGCTATTGTTACTAGGGATCCAACTCTCAGTGTACGTCGAATCGCAAAGTGACAACTAGGAATGCCACGAACGACAGTTTGGTGAATTTTAAAACGTGAGGGCTTATATCCATATCACTATCGCAGGGGACACGGTTTGCTTGAGGCAGACCACTATGCTCGTCTAGTTTATTCTACCTGGATATTAAGACAGTCACGGCTTCATTTCAATTTCTGCAGAACAGTCCTCTGGACAGATGAATCTACGTTCACGAGAAGTGGTGTTACAAATCTGAAAAACCTGCACAGGTGGTCATCAGAAAATCCCAAAGCTGTACGCCCATCTAAATTTCAACATGAATTTTCTATTAACGTTTGGGCGGCCCTAATCGATGACTTGTTGATTGGTTTTGTCGTTCTTCCTGGGAGGTTAAATGCGGACAATTACCTTCAATTTCTGAATGTTCGACGAGACATGTGGTTTCACATGGATGGGGCACCACCACATTTCGGATGAAATTCGGATAAGTACTTCTTGTGTTGGCTTACGGGCACAAGCCTTCATTCAACAAGGAGGTGGATATTTCGAAAATATTATTAATTGAACTTTTTTAAATAAAATCAGTTTTTATTGACTTTAGGATTACATTTTTTTCATGATCTGACAATCACATTCATAGATCTGTAACTTTGAAACAAATAAAAATGGATATATGTACAAGTTTTGCGTTTTTGTTACTTGAAATGAAGTCTACTTTACACTCCTAAGATTTGGACATAACGATACGGGACACCTTGTATTAATTAGTCAGTGTTGGAGCCGTTTCTTTCACATAGTATATCACCAACTTTTTAGATTATCATGTTATTATGATTTAAAGATTACCAATGTTTGTTTACAGTGACATAATGATAATTCCTTGCGTAAATTAGGTAAAGATTATGTGTTTCATCATTGTTATGACATTTTTTATATATGCATATATACCGGGTGTATTTTTTAACTTGATACTGTCAAATATCTCGGAAAATAAGGAGTTCACGAAAGAATGTCCAGAAATTTAAGAAGATATATTTCTCAGTTGTCTACACTCATTTGAAATGCGGATCAATAAGTGCATTGAAGTCAAAGGCCATCATTTTGAGCACTTACCTTAACTGAAAGATGATGAGGCGAGGGGAAATCTAGCATCCTGATAAGTGGGAGGCGAAGGCACTTGCATAAATGAGGCACCCTGGTACGTGAGAAGCGAGCAGACTCAGGTTAACCAAGCACCCCAAGGTGGTACTACGTGCTGTCGTTTTTGTTGGGTTACGCTAAAAGTAATTTATTCACCAGCAATTTACATTTCTACAGGGGACATTTTCCCAGGTATTCGAAATTTGTAAAATAAATATAGGTTTTCGAAGACTAATTTTGATTATTTACAAGGAAAACGTATTTTTTATTGCACACGTATTTCAGAGAAATTGAAAAAAATTGAATTCATCGATTACAGCGCCATCTATCATGAATTGAACAGGCAAATCCTACGTACTATTCCCAGTAGACTTAGAATCTGTAATCAAATATACGGGTTCCTATTTAAGAGTTCAAAGTTACCCCCGCCCAATCTACATGGTGAGAGAAAGAGGGACTAATTCTAGCACTGATGTATCTCCTGCGTTGAATTATTAAATTTTAAATCTGGACATTTTTGCGTGTACTGCTTATTTGACGTTGAATGATGCGAGTGCTTCGTGTGTTCTCGTGTACCTACTAACAGTAGCGTTTTTAAACACCGAAAACACACGAGGCACTCACATCATTGTACGTGCCCCTACACTACGTCATCAGGAGTCGCGCCTGTAATTTAGTACCAATTTGTTCACTGGCCGACCCCAGCTGGAATATAAGTGAAGGCACAGAAACTTGTTTTAGATTTTTACTGAGCTTTCCTGAAATATTTTGATATTAGATATACTTTATAATACGTTTCTTGTTGGGAAGGGATCCCCACTCCATGAACACCGTTTTTTTCCTTCCCTGGTATTGCGCGGCTTTCGGAAGGATGTGCATGTTCAATCTACCTACTAAATATTTCTTGTTCACTATTCCAACCACCATCATCTATACACTGCTTGTAAAGTACTACCGAATATAATAGAAAAGAAGTGATATTAAAGTTTGGAATTATATTTTGATAAATACAGTTAATATCAGGAGCAAATCTTAGGAAGCATTTCATAACTGCACTGAGGAGATCGTAAAGGAGCAAATCGTAAGATGTCCCTTCATTTCTTCTTTTAAAATAGAGCATTTAAATTTAAGTTGAAAGTTTCAGGGTAAAATTTAGATTTATGTTTTACTTTAATGTAAAACTCTTTTCCAAATTGGAAGCATAAATAATTTATTAACGCTGATCGCGCAAGCCAACAATTTAAATTAGTGTTTTAATTGTTTTAAATTGACTTTTACTTGACGTGTCCGCTGGCATATATCGCACAAGATTTAATTTTATTTATTATTTTTCAGCCAAATCGAACGTATTATTTGGAAGACCCCGAGGGCTACGCTCTCGAATGGTGTAGGATTATAGATGAGGTCAAGGCCTATTATTTTCCAAGCGCACGATCTTAGCGATACAAAGTATTTTTATTTTCCTAGAAAAAAGGAAGACAATTGCAAAACGGAAGGATATCAGCGCCCTATTCGAACGGCATCTTCGTTTTTTAATCAACACCTTGCCCCCTTTTTCCTCAATACTGACGTGTATAAAAGTTAATTTATATTATTTAAATTATTTTTAATAAATTAAATATTTCATAGTTATATATGATATATAGTATTCGTATTATTATTATTATTAAAATTATTATTATTATTCATTTGTTATATTATTTATAATATTCCTGAAAATTATGTAAAATATATTCACGAAAAAAAAAACGAAATTAAACAATTTGGTGGTTTTATTTCCCAACAGCCGGTATTAATTTTTTTTAAGTTGCATGACTGTTTATTAAATCAAAGATGGCGGTCACAAGAATATATACAGTGACATTTTAATAAGTGATATATTTTGTTTACAATTGATTGACAAACTTTGATGTTATTAATTACGGTTTTTAAATTTTTGGACGATCTCATGCAAAACAGTTCTCAATTATGAAGATAAGTAATTTCAGGTGAGTGTAAAATCGTTAAAAGTTACCATTACCACCCGCCCACTACTCCAATACCGAACACATGAGATTTTTATTCGTAATATACGTAAATTTACGTGAGTATATCGACTGTTTCTTTTGTTAAATTCGAGTTTGTGTCGGGAAAAATATATCCAGTCGATTATAACCTAATTCC
The DNA here is from genome assembly GCA_935421215.2 of Melolontha melolontha. Classification (NCBI taxonomy): domain Eukaryota; kingdom Metazoa; phylum Arthropoda; class Insecta; order Coleoptera; family Scarabaeidae; genus Melolontha; species Melolontha melolontha. Next base: position 252,657,558 of record OW285235.1, on the reverse strand, counting down.
ACCGGCCAGTTTTGCGAAAACAACACATTTTTCTACGGCTCGATTACAAATATCATCTGTTTTGTTGTATTATTATTGCTACATAGGTATTTTAATTTAGCCAATATGTCCCTTTTTCTAAAATTAACCCACTAAAGGACGTTAACCCTTTTAAAACGTTTGGACATTTTTTTCCAACGCGTTCTTATAGGAACATGTTATTTTGGTATATGTATGTGAGATGCATTAATTTACATACTTTTATTTTTCCTGTTTGTTTTCGTAATATATTCCAGTTAATTTTATCGTGAACTCCGTAGATATATATATATATACTAATTTATTGGATAAATAAGAGATTACCTGTATTTGTATGGAGAATTAAATAAATTTCTTGATGATTTTATTTGTACTCAAGTTTATTTTTTGTATAGATATAGATATGTAAATAATGATAAGTATTAATATCGCCGGATGTTTTCTTTTTAACATGCTTATTGAGATAGAATGTATTGGTTTTAGAGGTGTGTAAAGCGGAGATTTAAATAGGTTTTTTATAATATTTGATACCTATTTGCCTGGCAACTATCAAACTATGTAAGTAACATGTGTCAATTTTTTGTTTACATGTTTGAAATCCATATTTTTGTAACGATTTTGCTTGGAAATGTTTGTATATCCTAGTTATAAACGTGAAGGTAAAAAAGGTTTTTGACGCAAGTTGAAAATAAAACGTACAGTTGCGATTTGACATATTTCTTGAAAAAAATTCAATGCAAAAGAAATTCTTAAATTGTATTTTAAAAATCCAATTTAAAATGCCAGGTTTTTATAGCGCCATTTAATTTCTTTCTTAATAGAAACGATTAATCATTCAATACCTATTAGTTATGGTGTCTGTAAATTGCTATTTGAGTGATTCGGAATACATATGCATTTCTACGCCAAAAATACCTGACACTCCAATAAATTACTTCGAACTCAAGGTGTACGGTATTAGATGTAAATAATTGGTGGTAATTAACATACATATTTGCTTATCAAAAGAGAAATATAAAGAAGCAACTATAAAAATTCATTGAAGTCCATATAAAATATAAAATATTTAATACACAGGGAAGTAAAGTAGAAAGTATGCAATGGCAATAGCTCATTTATCGACAGAAATAAAAATTTAATATTTTTATTTTTTTTGACATATACACAGGCGTAAAAAGTACAGCTAGACATAACGTGCCTTCAAAATTTTTCCTCATTAGAGATGGCCATGCTCATTCAAAGTTATACGTTTGTGACAGATTACGTGCACTGGCACCAACCATTTTTATAAAGCATGGCGGTCTCTAATCAGGAAATTTTTTGAAGGCATGTTGCACTATCATAAATTGCATGTGTGTATTTCTACACGTATGAACAATGTCTCTTGGAGCGTGTATTACAGCGAATTTGGCGTTGAATTTTCCCATGTATTTCTACATGTAACAAATTGACAAAATAGAACCTGTTCTTAATTTGAAGGTCCTTCACGTGTATTTCTCCTAATTTCTAATAATTATAGTTTTTAAAATCGGTTGAAGACGGTAAGTGTTTGCAGCATATATCACATGGTTTTGGTTTTTATTTATTATTAGAGACCGGACACGAAAGGCCGATGATTCATCGCTCACGGGCGGGTGTACTATTGAAAATTTATATTTTTAAAGAGTTTTTAATTTTACTTATATAATTGTAAAACAAACGGGTGGTGATCTATAAAATACAAAATACATTTTTATTTGTTCATTTTGTAGTTCAAGTTGAGTAAAGTAGTATTAATATTAACTAGAAATACTTTCTCAAGGTTCTATTCTGTAAAATTTGTTCTCTTCGAATGAAATACATCCTCGTAGATAGAAAACGTCCTTTCTACATCGCAACTGGTTATAGGTGCATACTGGAAATATTATTTTATTTCAGCGTATTTAGCAGTTAGGTTTTGAGGCATTGTCCCCATACACAATTGCCGCAATGTTATTAAATCTGGATTTCTATTAAGAATTGCTTCAAACTTTTGCCGAAGGCCACATCCGAAGTCACTTGGAAAATTTTTAAAATTATTAATAGCCACATCTAATATGGTTAATCCATCATTTAATTTGAGATTTTGATTTTCAAAATAAGTGATTAGTTTTGGCAAATTTCCAAAGTGTTCCTGAAGAAAGTACAACTGATTTTTTTAAATTTGGAATTTGTATTAGTTCCTTGCACTCAGAAATATTTCGAGCGTCGTCATTTAAACATGTAACGAAATTTTGAAAACTATCGAAATTTTCTGCATAAAAACTAGTAGCTTCCAACCATGTTCCCCATCTAGTTATTACTGGAGAGGGAGGCAGTGACAAAGATCAAAGTTTTTCCCTGTAAAGAGCTACTCTCAGTGGTGATTTTCTGAAAAGTTTTTTAAAAGCGGATACAAGTCTATTAACTTCCGGAAAGATGTCTCTGATATATTCACACATTTTGTGGAGAGCATGTGCTACACAGGCGATATGTAGCATATTAGGATATGTTTCCTTTAATAGTCTGCCTGTTTTTAACATATGTTAAAAACAGGCAGACTATTAAAGGAAACATATCCTAATATGCTACATATTGCTTGTGTAGCACATGCTCTCCAGAAAAAATACTTTTATTTGTCTGCATATATTATATGCAGACAAATAAAAGTATTTTTTCTTTGTACCTGTCGTCCGAATGAAGCATTTGGTGCGTATTCTCGTAAATGGTTTTCGCTATTGTTTCCGCATCAACTGTATTTATAACTTTAGTTACTATTACATATGCGTTATATGGAATAGTTGGATGTAGTATACCAGCTATAACATTTTCCACACAGCGTCCTAATGTACCGAGAGTTTCGTCGGCACTTATCCAAAGGTACTGAGTTGAAAGATGACTTCTAATGCACTCTACTGCTTTCGTGTAGCACTTAGAAACATACTATTTGCGTAAGGTGGATGTATCAGGAACATTTCTACCAGTATATTTTTGGCGAAATGTTTTGAAGGTGGGATTGTTAAGTTTATTTAATGGAATATTTGCCGGCTTTAAAGTCTCACAGAGTTCTTGGTTAAAATTGTCAGATTCCAACGGGTCTAATTTTTGCGCATGTGTTTGCAATGCTAAGTGACGTTTTACGTGCGATTTCTTGAATTTTTTAACGATATTTTACAGACTGCAATAAATTTCGGAATCAGTGGCAATGGACATACAATTAGTATGACCCTCAATCCAACTCGCCATTGTTTCACGATGCCATTCTCGACGTTCCATATCATATCTAAAATAGTAACTTGAACAATGTTCTAGATCTAAATAAATGAAAATTAAAACTGTATGCGGAAGTTATTGAAACTTAGCGAAATTCACCGGGCTCTTACGTCAAAATAATTGGGAGATGTAGATTAGATGAAACGATATATTGCAAAAATTACGAAGTATGTAATTAACAGTTAAAACAATGAAAAAAAGAAACTAACTCACCGTACTTTATTTATCTTACGAAATATAAACTAATGGGTGATTCATTTAGAGATACATTTTCCAAAAGCAAAGAACAAATGAAAAAGGCCAATTTATTTAAGAAACTTGATTATCATACAAAAGAACCATTCTTTACAATTATTTTTTAAAGATTATTTCTCTCAAATGTTGGCCGCGACTGCGGTTAACGTAGTCTATTCTGCTGTTCCAATTTTCAATGACGTGTTCTAGCATTTCGAGTGGTATTTGTCCAATGACCCGAGTAATATTGGCCTCCAATGCCTCAATTGTAGCCGGTTTATCCATGTAGACTTTAGACTTCACGTAGCCCCACAGAAAAAAGTCTAATGGTGTGATGTCACAAGATCTAGGCGGCCAATTTACTGGTCCGAAGCGTGAAATTAAATGTTCACCGAATCGTTCTCGCAGTAAAGCCATAGTTACACGAGCTGTATGGCTAGTGGCGCGATCTTGTTGGAAGTAAATGTCTTGTAGACCACGGGTGTCAAGTTCAGGCAGCAAATAGTCCCTTATCAAGGCGCGATAACGGTTGCCATTCACAGTCACATTCCAGCCGGCTTCTGTTTTGAAGAAATATGGACCAATTATTCCACCGGCTCATAATCCGCACCAAACAGTTGTTTTGTCTGGATGTAATGGTATCACTTCAATCTCTTCAGGTTGCTCATCACCCCAAATACGGGCATTTTGCTTATTCACGTACCCATTAAGCTAGAAATGGGCCTCATCGGAGAACAAAATTTTTGTCGAAAACAGTGGATCTTCTGCAAGTTTATCAAGAGTCCAACGGCTGAAACGGAAACGATTCGGAAGGTCGGTCGCCTTTAGTTCTTGTACTAGTTGAATTTTGTATGCTTTTAAACCAAGATCCTTTCGTAAAATACGCCAAGTTGTTGCATACGACAAACCAAGCTGTTGAGAACGGCGACGAATTGATTCTTCCTGGTGTTCGCGTACACTCGCTGCTATCGCCGCTATATTTCCTTCACTACGTGCTGGATGAGGTCTATGTGGTCGCGTATTATCCATTATTGTAAATTGAGTTTCAAACTTATTGATGGTATAGCGAATTGTGCGTTCGGTAGGCCGATTATGTGGCCCATATGTTGCTCTAAGCGCACGATACACATTCCTTGTAGAACGCCCATTTTCGTAATAAAGCTGTACTATTTGTAGACGCTGTGCTGGACTAAGTCTTTCTTTCCATTACGTAATGTCAAATAGTACTGAACCAGAATGCGCAGTCCGCTGACGCGTCGCATGCGCGCTCACCTATTAAATCCCCACCTAAAAAAGTACCTCCAAATGAATCACCCATTAGTAAATAAAATAAATTGTAAAAACTCCTCACGCTTCTATGTACGTCCATGAACAAAGGAATTTCACTGTAATTTGAGGTAAATGCGTCATAATTCAACGACAAAAAACAGATGTGCGGTTAACCGCATGAATAGTGCTATTCAACAACTTGGTGTTGTACTTAGCGATGTTATAGACTATTTATATATCCATCGTAATTTCGGCTTGATGCGCCCGGTCTCTATTTATTATTGTAATAGCAGCTACTGCATCAGATTCATTAATTTTTTTTTTAAATACAAGTCTCAGAAACTCAATAACTAAATTAAAAAAGACAACGCGAGAGAAGTTATTTCTAGTAATTTTTCTAATTCCAAGAATTGCTAATATTTATTTACTCTCTGCCAACAATAAAATTCCACTTTGTTAGCCTTGATTTTTAAATATTAACGCGTATTGTGGCAACAAGCGTTTCAATTTATCACATATATTTTGTGAGTTAACAGGGTAATAACGGGTGTTCAGAAACATTCGAAGTCAAAGTAGTCCTTGAAAATATGAAGTCATGTCTGAGATAGATTGATTTTTGTCAGTCAATAGTTGACATTTAATAATTATTACAAATCAGATACTTAAGTAAAGATATACTATTTTTTGTTCAGAGCCCACTTGACTTCGAATGTTTCTGAACACCCGTTATATGTAAAAAAGAAAACTATACTTATTGATTCTGAAGAGAGTCATCTATGATTGAAAGTACTTATTTAAAAGTTCAAGTATTTCCTACTGTTAAGATATTAGCATATTCGTGGAATACTCGCGTTATGTATTTCAATTAAAATTTAGAAGGGGAAAAAATAATAGGTGTGTTGTCAGTCAGAAGCTGTTTATTACTGATTTTATATTAAAAATCTAAGTAGGCACTTATTTTTAAGATCAAATGCGATTATTACTATGAATTATGTATCACGGGGAGCATGGAAAATTGAACGAGGTATTTTAATGGTGTGATACTGACATTATATGCACTCGCATAAAACATAGCACATGCTTAGCATATCAATAAGGAATAAACGAAACCATAATATTTTTATTTGAAAAACGGAATGCAGTAATAAAGTAATCAATTTTGAATCGAAGTAGCATTTACTTGATGGAAATTTATAATTAATGGAATAAAAATGAAAAAGTAATATTACTTAATTTCCACTTTATTGGGGTAAAATCCAATTATAATTGTTTCGACACACAGTGTCTTCGTCGGATGCAGTTGTATTGCAAATCAAACCTAAACGATGTTAACAAATTTGAACTTAAATGAATTATTATAATAAAAAAATTATTATACTTAGAAAGGTGGTTCAATAATAGGCATTTTATATTCAAGATGTGAACTTTATTACACAAAGAGACCAAAGTTTACCGAGTACAAATATAAAAACGGGGAAACCAAAATAAATAAAGAATCAGTTGTAACATAGGTCGAATAGAGGAGAATTGCCGAAATCCATATGATTATTGAGTAAAAGGTCGGTATTTTTATATATCAAAATTTCCATAATTTCAAGTAAATTTAATTTTTGCGATTTATTTTCTTTGTTTAAAATTTTAGTTGTAATTAAAATTATTAGCTTCTTCTCTCAGATGTATTGCATAATGTGAATCATTATTGTTATTAATATAACTTCGTTGATGAATAAAATAAAATTAAAAAAAAACCCTTACCACAATAGAATTTAATGATTCTAAATACGTATTTCTACAACCACGTTGTCATCTTCAGTAGAAAAGACAGTGTAACACTTGAACGCACAAAAACACTCACAGAAGGATTGTTCTGAACGTCTTCTAGTTTAACACTAAAATCTTCAATCTTAAATGCTACAAAAATTACCTACATTTTGGTAAACCCCACCTATTCATGCAAGAGCATTAACCCATTATTTGTAAATTCTATAGAAAAACAGTTTAGAAATATTATAAAATCCGTAATTTAACATACATTAACGATCCAATTATGAAACTAATCCTTAAATTATGTTGAAATATAAATTTGGAAATTAATGTTGAGTCAGAATATTTTAATGGCAAATATTGTAATGAAACGAATTTAAAAATAAATTCCATGAATTCGAATATTTTTTAATGGTTTTCCTATTTTTCTTGCTTTAATAACATCTAACTGTCAATTAACTCAAATAACCTATACCAGGTTCTTCTTTATTTGAGTTGATGCTCTTTGATTTTTTTAGAAAAGGATCTACTTCTCTGGCCTTATAAAATTTAGGGCATAAACTACATTCAAGTTTGTAAACTCACAATTTATTGTATTTTTTTCCATTTTTTGTTGATTGTTTTTGACAATTGAACCTAAAGAGTTGTTGGTTTCGAAAGCTATGTTATAATTATTTCTCGTTAAGAATTTAGATTTTTTTTGTGTAAGATTAACAATATAAGTAAGAGTTTTATATTTATTATTCATATCACGACTGTCTGTAGGGTATACTAATTTAATAGCTTTCTTGTAACTTAGTTTACTAAGAATATTGGAAATAATATATGTTCTATATCCATTGTTATAGGATATTTGTTTAATGTAGATAAGCTCTTTACTATAATTTTCTATTGATAAGAGAGTACTAGTAAAGTCTATGAATTAAAGAATAGAACGAAATCATTTTATGGGAGTATGGATGTGTAGATTTATTGTGAATTACTGTTATCAGTATATGACGGTTTATGGTATATGCTTATTGTTTTTATTTAAAATGGTTAAATCTAGAAAATTGATGGTTTTATTTATTTATTTTTCAACAGTACACTTAATGTTAGGGTGGAGATTGTTAATATATGATAAAAAAGGTTTAATTGTCTGTCTGTACCCGTAAAACAACCTAACACATCGTTTACGTACCTATGTCAATAAATAAAATATTTGAAAAGTTTCATGAATTTCTTTTCGAAATTGTCCATAAAAATTTCAGCTAGAAGGGGGCTTAGTGGGTTACTCATTATTAAACCATTCTTTGCGCGTTATTAAATAATTCTTTGCGCGTTCTCCTATTCTTAACCCCCTGAATTTTCGTTGGGTTTATATGAAATCTTTAGTTTACGAAACGTCTATTCGTAATGAGGAAGATTTCTAAGCAAGAATAATGGCGAGTTGTACACATGTAGAAGCTATTCCCGGAATATTCCATGGGGTCTGCGAGTCAACGAACGACGGTGCAAATCTTTACGTTGAACCAAATTTTTGTAAACTATCATTTATTTGTCAATAAAACAAAGTCCAACATGAACAAAAGTGATTTATTAATGTCATCCTAAACATTTTTTGTAAAATAATACCAAAACAATTTTTAGTTTTTTATGCTAAACCGGCTCATTTGTGGACATATTGCTATGAATAGTGGTTTGAGAATTTAATGCGCCACCATCCACAACTAGTTTTCCCAAATAGGCTTTTTAGCCGGTGAATTTTCAAATGTGAGACTTCTAACTTCTCGGGTTCCAATAAGGAAAGTCGTGTTATTTCTACAAAGTGAGTTGAGCGCCAGTGAAATGTTCACAATTTATTTACTTATTTTATTTATATTGAGCTTGAACAGCAATTTTGGTATGTAAAATAAAACAAATGCAGGATAAAATTTAAACTGAATATTTAATACAAAAATTAAAAAAAAAGTATAAAGATACTGTATTACACAAAATACACGAGGTAAAAGCATTCACTGTAAAATTGACAGCTAAATGAATGGAAAACTTCCTCTTAATGAATCCGAACAAACTTATCTGAAAATAATCAAGTTTACTATTAATTTCTTCCCCAGAGAACCACACTGTATAATCAAATTCTGATACACGTTCAAAATTAACACGTGTTCAAACGACACGCACAAAAAACCCTTTAATCTCTCGAACAAACTTTTCAATTATAATATTAACAAAGAAATGTTAATAGTAAGCTTTAGTATCTATATTTATAATTATTAAATCTCTTAATTACCAGCTTGGATACAATAGAAATTTTCTTATAATTTTAATTTATGTTTTATGATATCATAAAAAATACTGGAGACAAAGAACAAAGAAGGTGCTTATACAATATTAACCATCAAATAACATACGAGAATTTAACTCAACAACTCTCTAATACATCAATTAAACACTTTTAAAACAAATAACCGAATTAATTCAATATAATTAATTAATATATAATATATATTATATTATAATATATATACAATATAATATATTAATTAATTAATATAATTAATGTCCCTTACCGCCCTTACAGTTTGTCGTATGTTTTTGGGACACTCTCTATACTTACGTAAATTTAAAATTGCAACTTTAAAGAGCCAGGATTTTAAAACGATCCTCAACTGAAAAATACACTATTGTATCATATTTTTTGTTCTTATTTATTTAAAAATGGCGGGTTGTAGTTTATATAAAGCATCAATTACTAAATGTGTTATGTTTCCAGTAGTTTTTTCTTTAACATTCCTTAGATTAAATTTGATAATCCTAAGTGCCGGTAGTGGTGTTTTTTGTTTTGAATTTTTTTCTTTCCGCATATATTACGTAGATTAGTATTGTAGTAATAATTGAGCCTGTGTTTAATTCTTGGCTGTAATACATATGGAAAATAAACCTTTTTTGAAGAGTTAATTTGTTGATTTTAATCGTATTTTCTTTTCTATTTTATATTGCTTTTTTTGCCATAAAACACAGTGATTTTATTTACGTATTTATAGATATTGTTTTTTTCCATGACCAATATTCTAAAATAAGCAATCTGGTCGTCCTGGTCCGTATTTTGTGCATAACAAGAAGATTACGCAACCCAGAGATATTTAAATTTAACAACACATCAGTGATGAGCACAATACTGTATTTATATTTAGATTTGGACGTATAAAAATAAAGTTACTTGTCGGTTGTTTTTGTGAAGGCGGTTTTTGCAAAATACGTGCACAAACACACTCGCACATACAAAAACTATATTACTTTCCGTACACGTTTAAATAGCCTGTATAATTTTAAATTTATGGCATTGGCGAGAAACGATATTTCACTTAGGTTATTTATTCATTTATACAATTTTGTTTGCAATCACCTGAGCGACGGAGAAACTTTTTTAAAAAAATAATCCGCGCACGTGTTCCATTCTTATTGGAGCTCAACAGTCGCATAAAGTGGATGAATGGGCTTTCACTCAATGTTGTTTGGAAGCTTATTTAATAATATCTTAAGGAACTTTTGCATTTTCATCTTAAATGGTTGTCGGATTTTCACTTAGCATTCATTTAGCGTGCAGCTGTTAAAATTTAAATGTCCCGCGTGTAAGATTTGTTAACGAAGCATCCCCGGTAGGTATTTCCAGTTCATTACATTGGCCAACACGATTTTTGCTGACTTCTAAGCGGGACTTGTTGTTTACTAATTCGGGTGTGCTGAATCCGAAAATAAGATTAGTTTTTGCGTATCACGTCAAAATTAAACTGTATACTGTACTATGCTCTTTGAAGAATGACTAACGCGGCTAAGTAGTTACTTACATAAGACATGTTATCTATACAAGTGTCCCTTATCGTCCCCGTATCGATAGCCTGGTACGAAAGTCAGCTAATAAAAATGAATACTTTCGAGTGAATTTTTCAAGACGATGTATTAAAAGAACATGTAAGATCTAAGGTCTTCGTGTATTTAATATCCTATTTGGTAACAATTTAATTTTTAATCGAGGACGTAAATGGAAATCATATACAAGTGTCCCGTATCGTTATGTTCAAATTTAAGGAGTGTGTGTGTGAATGTGATTGTCAGATCATGAAAAAAGATGTAATCCTTAAGTCAATAAAAATTAAAAAAAGTTATACGATTCAATAACAGGCCTGTGATTGTTAACGTCGCATAATAAAATGTTATCCTAAAATAAATAAACACGTGTCGTAGTGCAAACAGTAATTTCTTGGAGAGAAGGTTCTTACTTATTTCGTAAGTGCTGAACTTTGAATATCATACAATAAATAAATGTTCAGATGACTGGTAACGTTGCATTTTTTAATAAAGGATTACATTACGTTTCAGTTCATACAACAGCTTATTAGTGAGTGGACACGTTTTCTTTATTCAAAATGCCTTACCGATTTTCTTCTCAAGAGTATGCGGACATACATTTTGTGTATGGCTACTGTAACGGCAGTGCACGTCAAGCTGTTATTTAATACCGACATCGGTTTCCCGATAGGCGCATTCCTCATTTCAGAACGTTTCTGGAAGTACACAGACAATTTCGGGAATGCGGACTGCGTGATCATCTTTTCGACCGAGGAGTAAATTTGCCAGCAGACTTAGAGGAAGAAGGAGTAGCTATTGTTACAAGGGATCCAATTCTCAGTGTACGTCGAATCGCTAGACAACTAGGAGTGCCACGAATGACAGTTTGGCGAATTTTAAAACCTTAAGGCTTATATCCATATCACTATCGCAGGGGATACGGTTTACTTGAGGCAGACCACTATGGTCGTTTGGTTTATTCTACTTGGATATTAAGACAGTCACGGCTTCATTTTAATTTCTGCAGAACAGTCCTCTGGACAGATGAATCTACGTTCACGAGAAGTGGTGTAACAGATTTGAGAAACCTGCACAGGTGGTCTTCAGAAAATCCCAAAGCTATACGCCCGTCTAAATTTCAACATGAATTTTCTATTAACGTTTGGGCGGTTCAAATCGATGACATGTTGATTGATCCTGCCGTACTTCTTGGGAGGTTAAATGCGGACAGTTACCTTGAATTTCTTATTGACCAACTGCCAGGTCTTTTAGAGGATGTCCCACTGAATGTTCGACGAGACATATGGTTTCACATGGATGGAGCACCACCACATTTCGGAATTGCTTTCCGAAATGGGGTTAACGTCAATTATCGAAGAAGTATTGGTCGAGGTGGTCCTGTTGCATGGTCATCCAGATCACCTGATCTTAATTACCTTGACTTTTATTTATGGGGGTACATGAAAAATTTAGTCTACGTGCAAGTTTCGAACACAGGAGAAGAGTTGTTGGATCGCATTCACCTGGCTGCCAAGCAAATCCGACAAAACAAATATGAAATTCGGATAAGTACTTCTTCCGTTGGCTTACGGCTTAATATCATTAATTGAACTTTTTTAAATAAAATCAGTTTTATTGACTTTGGGATTTCATTTTTTTTCATGATCTGACAATCACATTCATAGATCTGTAACTTTGAAACAAATAAAGATGGATATACAAGTTTTGCCTTTTTGTTACTTGAAGTGTAGTCTACTTTACACTCCTAAAATTTGAACATAACGATACGAGACACCTTGTATAAAGCAAGTATAAAATTTAATAATTCGTTTATTTATTTCATTACAATACAAGTATTTACACAATAATCATTAAAAAATTACAAGAGTGTTCGTAAAAGGAAAAACAACAATCAATAAATTTTCGATTGTAGCACTTTCTGCTGTACATTTTGATTTGGCAGTCCCTTTGAACACTCCAACAGTAGTCGGCCATCATGTGAGGATGCCGGAGGATGGATTTCGGTAAAAGACACGTCTTTATTTTAAAGATACTTAATCACTGCACGGCGTTCAAAATTATCCATTTACACTTAATTAGTAGCAGGGTAAAATTAAAAAGATTGTCAACGAGACATGCTTTGGCACAGATTTGTCAAATACTAACAGTAAGCTGATAAGGTATCGATTGTCAAAATGTGAAGGGTATTTTTTTTTATTTCACGGCCTTACTCTAGGCAGTCGCCCGGATAAGTGAACTTTGTACAGTACATAAATGCCCGTATAGCAACCTATTATATATATATATATTTTTCCTTTTTAAATTAAATATATTTTTAAAGTACAACATTTTAATACGGTCCTATACTATACAGGCTGCCCTTGAAAGAAAGAGACAGTTTATGAGAAATGGAAAGATGTAATTATACTAGAATATGAATCTAAAATATTTTCCCAAAATTGGCACTGTGCCATCCACTACAACATAAAGAGTAAGTACTCATACTCTTTATAATATAGTCGGTAAGTATCGAAACAATTCTCCACTAATCAGCCGTCGATCGTTACGTGTATACATATTGCTATGGATTTTTTCTAAAATAATATTAAAAATTATTTAAAATAAATGTACTATTATTTTTGGATTAATGTGTATATCCGGTATGTTTTAAAATTTTATGTGTGAGATAAAAACTAGTTTTATATTCGAGGCCAATGTGTTCTTGAGGCCTAATATAATTCAAGGAGACCAAGATTTGCTGTATTACGAGAAAGTTGTGTTTTTTAGATATATCTTATATACAGGCTGATTCATTTTCGGCCCTCACCATGGGGATCTCTCTTATTATTGGAGATAGAGTATAGGTTTAAATTTGGCAAAGTTGTTAAATTTTGTGTTTGTTATAAATCCGTAAAGAAAATAGACCTGTGACAAATGATCTTCTTTAAAAAAAAAAAAACGCGAAAACCCCATTTTCTTCTTTTACATGTAGCACCGACATTTGGCCTTGTAGAGAAAAAATAAAAACACATCCTTGTGGCCATTTCTAAACCTCTATCTAGTGGTGTACTCTAAATTTTTATACGACGTTTCGTTTCTTTCTGGCCATCATCAACTATCTAATTTCTTATAGGCGCCATATTGGATTTAGACATCTTCAGAAAGAGTTTTTTTTTCTGATTTCAACCATGTGCCACATGCCGACTATAGTTTTTGACATTAGGTTTTATTTGAAAGAATAAATTATAGGATTTAATAAGGTAGCCTTTGGAATTTCAATCTGTCAAACATTTCATTTATTGTTCATTAATAATACAAAAATGTCATACACTAACGAAGAGAAACGAGATATGATAAGTATTTTTTATTCTTCGAAACGAAATTCAACAGTAGCGAGTACAAGATAACAAAAACATTAATAAAAATACATAGAAAAGTAAACAATAAACAATTACAGTAAATGTTCAATTATCTGGCCATCTTCGGTAATGTACAATTGGGCACGCCTTCTGGCATTCTGTACTGCCCTTTGTATAGTTTTTCCAGGAACTGCATCGAAGGCATTCTGAAGTCTGTCTCGTAATTCTTCAATGTTTTGTGGCGCATCTACTTTATAAATATTATTTTTAACATATCCCCATAAAAAAAATCTAGCGGACTTAAATCAGGTGATCTCGCAGGCCATTCAACAACTCCCCTATTTCCAATCCAACGGTTTGCAAACTCTTGACTTAAGAAATTTCTAACAACGGCTGCATTGTGTGCTGGTGCGCCATCTTGTTGCCACCATAAATATTGTAATTGATTTAATGGGGTATTGTCGTCAAGATAGTCAGATACGTATGTACGTAAAATGTTTAAATATCTTTCTCCATTTAAATGTTCTTCATACATAACTGGTCCTAAGAGACGATTTGCCAAAATACCCATCCAAACGTTTATTCCACAACGATGTGGTCTTCTAGCCCTGTTTCGTCACTTTCTATCCTTCCCATTAACCAATTACAATATTCTAGCCTTCTCAAATTATCTCCAGGCAGTAAAGAGTGACTAACATGGATCCTGTATGGTTTAAACCTACTTTTATGTAAAGTTCTCCAAACTCTGGACTGGCACAAATTTAATTCTGACGCTACTTCGCGTGTAGAAATTGATGGATTATTATTTATCTATAAAAATACAAGATTAACATGAAATTTGAAAACACGCTTCTAATTTACCATTTGTAAAATATCTTGTCGATTTTCATTTAAATTCCTGTTGTCTTGACCATTACGCGGCTTAGTAAACGATCCATTCTCGACCAAATTTCTGTCGAGATCTAGAAAAATGGTACGATGAGGCTGTTGTCGTTCTGGATATAATTGTAGATATCTTGTACTCGCTACTGTTGAATTTCGGTGCGAAGAATAAAAAATACTTATCATATCTCGTTTCTCTTCGTTAGTGTATGACATTTTTGTATTATTAATTAACAATAAATGAAATGTTTGACAGATTGAAATTCCATGGCTACCCTATTTAATCTTATAATTTATGCTTTCAAATAAAACCTAATGTCAAAAACTATAGTCAGCATGTGGTACATGGTTGAAATCAGAAAAAAACTCTTTCTGAAGATGTCTAAGATGATGGCCAGAAAGAAACGAAACGTCGTATAAAAATTGAGAGTACACCACTGGATAGAGGTTTAGAAATGGCCACAAGGAAGTGTTTTTATTTTTTCTCTACAAAGCCATATGTCGGTGCTACAGGTAAAAGAAGAAAATGGGGTTTTCGCGTTTTTTTTTTAAATAACGAAGGTCATTTGTCACAGGTCTATTTTCTTTACGGATTTATAACAAACACAAAATTTAACAACTTTGCCAAATTTAAACCTATACTCTATCTCCAATAATAAGCGAGATCCCCATGGTGAGGGCCGAAAATGAAGCAGCCTGTATATAGTTAATTTAGTTCGGGTTGTTTTTGATAGTGTTCATTTGTTGTTGGTATTTATATTTAATTCCCGATATTTCTACGAGATTGTTATTCTCTAATTTTGATATAGTATTTGATTACAACTTTTTCTCGTAAACGTGTCTCCAGTAAATTTTTAATGTAAGTAAAATGTAAGTAATGTAAGTAAAATTATATTCATAAGACGTCTTAGTTCAAAAAGCTTTTAAAAGTGTATTTCAGTTGTATTAAAATAATTAGTTAAGAGTCTTAATTATTAGAAATAAATAATAAAGATTATTATTAACATTTCTATATTAATATTATAATTATAATTTGTTCGCGAGGATTAAAGGGTTTTTTTTGTACATGTTATTTGCGCATGTGTAAATTTAGAACGTGTTTCAGATTTTGATTATACAGTGTGGTTCTCCGGGGAGAAATTAAAAATAAACTTTATTATTTTAGATAAGTTTGATCGGAGTAATTAAGAGGAAGTTTTCTCAATCACTCAGCTGTCAATATTACAGTGAATATATTTTACCTCATGTATTTTGTATGATACAGAATCTTTATATTTTATAAAGATAGTTTTTTTTTTTCTTTTGATTTTTTTGTATTAAATATTCAGTTTGATTTTATCCTGTGTTTAATTTTTGTGTTCTAGTCATTACTGCTTATTAATTAAAAATTAGTAACTCATAAAAATATAAGTAAACAAGTTTGTGTGAACTTTTTACTGGCGCTCAAATTACTTTGTAGAAACAGTCACGACTTTCCGATTGGAACCCGAGAAGTTAGAAGTCTCATATTTTGAAAATTCACCGGCTGAGTAACCTAGTTGGGTAAACTAGTTGTGGATGGTGGCGCATTAAATTTACAAACCACTATTCATAGCAATATGTGCGTTCGATATGATTTACATTTCCGTGTTCGATTAAAGGTAGATTGCAACCAAATTGGACGTGAAATACTCCGTAGAGCGCACATCTTACAGTTTCTTGGATACACTTGAGGCTTCTGCTGGAACTGTCAATAAACAAACGCCACTCACTTGGGTGGTATTGTACAATGCCCATTTTAGTTAACAAACCTAGCACATTGTTACAATAAATAAATTCACACTCTTCTTTAAAATATTGCACAAGATTACATTTCCCTGTTACGATAAAAAGTTATCTTCGTACTTTGCTCGAGTAAGTTCTTTTTATTTAATCTTGAAAGCAGTGCCAACGATTCCTTTAACAAATACTTTGACATTTTGTTACTGCAAAACTCAGTTATCTTTAGAGCTGTGCGGAATGATTCGCCGTTGTGCCGTTTGCAAAGAAATTGTAGCTACATGACCTGATTTTGAGACAAACGCAAGGCGTTGAGTTGATTCTCTTCAAAAGTTATAAAAAATTATTGCGTGAGAATTTTCTCAATTCAATACAAATTGTTGGCCAACTTACAAATTTTAAAAATTCACGATGACTAAATCACTTGCCGTATCTTTGATGAAACTGTTGATTAAGTTAACGAAAGATTGGGATTAATTTTGACACCTGGCGCCCTCTATGAGACTATATGCAACATTAAAAAGACATCCCTTGTAAAGAACTGAAGAGGCTCGGACAGAAACATTTCAGTAAAGATTTTATTGAAGCCTACGGAGGCACTCAAATTTGCTTTTAACGAGGACGCAGAACTGACAAAATGGAATTGAGAGGAACTTAAAGGCTTATAAGACGAAGTCTTTAATGTGTAAAGTCCATGAAATTATTAAAATTTATTATAGCTTGTTACGATCGTAAAAAAATTGTGTCAAAATTTTGAAAATTTCTAATTCGATAAATACTTTTAAGATGACGAAATGCCATATGTCGTAAGTACATACGAGTACATTAAATAATGTCTTAATTAAAACACCAACTGCTAATAATATATGTGTAACTGATACGTATGTAAATTAACTTCGTTCTATTATTATTTGACTGTGTGATTATTGGATTTAGCGGTAAGCTGTGACCGATACACATACATCTAAATGTACCGTCAATTCCTTTTGAAACTAAATTTACTGACAACATCCCGTCTAAAAGGCGAAGTAAATGCAACGTTATAGTGTTTGAATGACGCACTTTAAACGTCGAACGAACGACACGCGCATATATATTCTCCAGCATAGGTGTCAATGTATACAGATCCTAACATATATACGCATACATAACAATTTGAACGCAATAATAAATAAAACATGCTGGGCGTGCTTTTATCTAACTTCCGAAGACACAGATTTGAGAATGTAGGTGGTAATATTTCAGCGTGTATGAACAGACTGATAGGCGAGGAAGCCGTGTGTCAAACCAAACAACCACTCTAGATAGATATGTACAGTGGTGGTCATAACATTTAAAATGATAGGGATAATAAATGTTGTCACTTTATACAGGGTGTAAACGAAATACGCCGACACACTTTAATATGTAATAACTAGAGAACGGACACGCTTACCACCCAGTGCAGTACTGGCGAAAGGCTGTATTTCTAAAATATTTAATTTTATTTATATAATTGGAAAACGAACGCGTGGTGATCTATAAAATTACGAAATACATGTGTATTTGTTGAAAAGTTGTATTTTTAAAGTTTTTAATTTTATTTCTATAATTGGAACATTTTTATTTGTTCAATTTGTCGTTCAAGTTGAGTAAAGGAGTATTAATATTGACTAGCAATAGTTTCTCAAGGTTTTCTTCTGTCAATTTTGTTCTCTTTGAATTAAGTACATTCTTATAAATAGAAAACGTCCTTTCTACATCGCAACTGGTTATAGGTGCATACTGGAAATATTCTTTTATTTCTTCATATTTAGCCGTTACATTTTGTGGAATTGTCTCCATACATAATTGCTGCAATGTAATTAAATCTGGATTTCTATTAAGAATTGCTTCAAACTTTTGCCGAAGGCCACATCCGAAGTCACTTGGAATACTTTTCAAATTATTCACAGCCACATCTAATGTGGTTAATCCTTCATTTAATTTGAGATTTCGATTTTCAAAATAAGTGATTAGTTCTGGCAATTTCCCAAAGTGTTCGTGAAGAAAGTACAACTGATTTTTTAAATTTGGGATTTGTGTGAGCTCCTTGCACTCACCAATACTTCTAGCATCCTGATTTAGCAGTGTTACGAAATGTTTTAGACTATCGAAATTCTCAGCATAATAACTAGTAGCTTTCAGCCATGTTCCCCATCTAGTTATTACTGGAGTGGGAGGCAGTGACAGAGATGGAAATTTTTCCCTGAAAAGAGCTACTCTCAATGGTGCTTTTCTGAAAACTTTTTTAAAAGCTGATACAAGTCTATCAACTTCCGGAAAAGTGTCTCTGATATATTCACAGATTCTGTGGAGAGCATGTGCTATACAAGTAATATGCAGCATATTAGGATATGTTTTCTTCAATAGTCTGTCTGCTTTTAACATATACGCAGCACTATCACTGACAAATAAAAGTATTTTTTCTTTGTACGTGGCGTCCGAATGAAGCATTTTTTGCATATTCTCCTTAATGGTTTCAGCAACTGATTCCGCATCAACTCTATTTATCATACTTGTTGCTATTACATATGAGTTATAGGGAATAGTTGGATGTAGTACACCAGCTACAACATTTACCACACAGCGTCCTAACATATCCACCGTTTCGTCGGCGCTTATCCATATGTATTGATTTAAAAGATGGCTTCTAATGCGTTCTACTGTTCTCGTATAGCACCTAGAAACATAATATTATTTTATTTTATATATATTATTTATTTTATCTACGCACACGACACCACTGAAAAACACTATATTCTCCGAATACAATAGCTGGGTTGTCAATTGTTATCGCTGCGGGACCAGGTGGCCGAGTAAGTCAAACAAATACTTCATTGAATTACGCCGGGATGTACTGAGCGACGTTATACACAATTCTAATTGCCGAAAACGTTTTATGGAAATTGCATCCGTTCTCTAGTAATAACTGTAATAATATTGAGCATAAAATGTGCGAAATGCACGGAAACTATCTCAAACGAGATCCTAGAAAAAAATATTTAATATATCATATGTTAGCCATAATGATACGGCCATTAATTTTTCTAAACTATATCTATTTCATTTTACAAATCCTTTACTCTGAATAATGTAATCATTGACAGCGACATTCTGTGCAAGATAGTGAAAAAATTTGAAGAAACGGGGACCGTGTTAGATATTCAAAATGGATAATCATTCCAGTAAATAAATAAATATAAACCGTTTTTGCCTTCTTTGGTGGCGGAAAACCTTTTTATGTCAATTGTTTAGATTATTCTTCGGTTTCGGGAGTCCAGGTTTCATCGACGGTAATGAAATCACGTACAAAGTCCTTCTGATTGCGGCGAAAACGTGCCAAAAGGTCGCGAGAAACACCCAAACGATACAGTTTTCTCTCCGGTGTGAATAACCGCGTCACCCAACGCGCCGAATTCTTCAGTTAAAATTACTCGATGGTCATCCAAGACGATACGGTGAACTTTTTTCAATCATATCCGGAACAGTTAGTTTTTGGACGTCCACTGCGGGGTTCATCATTTGTGTTCATACGACCACGCTTAAATTCGGCAACCCGGTTTTTAACATTGAAAACTAACGAGCGGATTCTAATAGTATTGAATACAGCTCTGTTTTGATTTCGGTTAGTGTTAAGCCTTTCAAATAAAAGTACTTTATCACTGCTCTCAACTCAGTTTTCTCCATTATCACAAAATCACACGAGATGTTCACTTTGGCGCACTGTCAACAACAGATTAATTGAGAGATCGCTCTGTGCTGTCATATTGAACCTATTAAAGGATAATTTTATAGAATGGTGAAGAATATTCCTGCGAATTCGCGCCATCTCTGTGTTTGGCCAAGTAGTTTCCGAACAATCCGTGTAGTTCGTCTTTACTATATCTCTTTGTGTAATATAAATATTTAATTGAATTGATTCGGCTTCTACTTGATGAAGAACAATAATTTAAAATAGAAATAAAATTAATGGTTAAATCTTCACTTTCTTATAAATATTTAAAAAAATTAACAGCCCCGAAGAACGATTTTTCTCACAATTTAAACATGTTGATGTTTGGGCCAAACGTTTATTATCAATTACCAAATTTTAATTCACGGAACATCTACTATTAAGGTGCGGAAAGTGAAGTACATGTTATCGAATCTTTCAGAACGTTCCAGTATAAATATCGATAGAATAGAAAGATTTACATCTGTTCACTTTAGATAACATGGCTACTTGTAATATTGAATGCTGTATTTAAATTTAAATTTTATTTTTGTATCGAACAAAGCAGTTTATCATTCAATTGAATAGAACTCAATTCCAAAATTTAATTATGATTACGATTATTAAAGGTATTATTTTCAAATCATAAATGTTATGTTAGAAGGTAAGATATGTTCTCTGTCCTTTACTCTAAAACATATCAATGATTGGGCACAATACTGAAAAATTAATATTTATATTTACTCAACACACTAGTGTAAATGAAAAAGTGTGAATTTGGAAAAATAATAAGCGTGCTTTTATTTTATTTTTAATTAATATGATGAGTCCAGGAATCGGTGGTCAGGGATACATTCCAGGAGGGGACTTAAATGAATTTGTAGCGGGCCGATCTATTGTTCAGTTTTATTAGTTACTTGAGTTATTCTGCTTTTCATGTTTTCCCTAAATTAAAAGAATTTCTCGGCGGCAAAAAATTCTACACGAATGAAGATCTAACTTCAATACTGGATAATTATTTTGCAGGGTTAGAAAAAAATCACTTTCGCGACGGAATAAAGAGGCTTGAACACAGTTGGACCAAATGCATCGAATTAAGAGGAAAATATTTAGAAAATTAAAGTTTATTTATTTAAATTATTCCTTTGTTTTTGTTCGATCGCACGAATTAATTAACCTGCCCTTGTAACTTAGAACGCCTGTATATTTTAGTAGCATATGAACATAATGTGCCTTCAAAAGCTTTCCTCATTAGAGACGGCCATGCTTTTTTAAATGATTGGTGACAGAGCACGTAATCTGTCACAAACGTATAATTTTGATAGTTTGGTTATGAAAAGTCTTTCTTTGGAGACTGTGGTTAAGTAAAAACTTAAAAAAGGTATATAACCCCTTACCACAATTATTAATCGTATCCTAAATACGTATTTCGACAACTAAGTTGTCATCATCAGTAGGTAAAACCACTAATCAAGGTGTCGCACATGGGGCACAGTAAAGCTAGAACACCGCTTACGCAACAACTACTTTACACGGCGTCCACGTATAGACTGCACGTATAGAGTCTATACGTGGACGCCGTGTAAAATAATTGTTGCGTAAGCGGTGTTCTAGTTTACTGTGCCCCATGTGCGACACCTTGATTAGTGGTTATAAGTTATAACTTCTAACTTCATTCACCTAGTTCAAGTAGGTAGTATATATAAAATATATGCAAAATATGTGCTGCCAGGCTTTGAAAGGCTGTGTGACAAGATTTTAATAAATCGAGGTTTCTTTTGTTTTCGTAGCTTTTATTGCATTTGGTTATAAAAATAATATAATAAATAGTAATAAACACAGCTTCTAATCTAGTAATATATTATCAGAATGTGTTTTTCTGGATTTTAGTTAAATTTACACCTTGTGTTAGAATATTGTGAATGAACACTTTGCAATTGACTACTTACAACATGGAAATTCGATGAAACTAAAACTTCAACACTAATAAAAGGCCTTTGTTGTTTATAATAATAGTTCTTAACGACAGTAATAAAATTTTCTAAGAATAGGGGCTTTACTTCAGCTCCAAAATGTCCATTTTCGATCAATTATGGAAGTTATTCGTAGAGTTGCACACTTTGTCTCGAATGCATGTATTGTAAGGACGGCTTGTCGTTAAAATATTACGATTCGTTTTAAGTTTAAATTGAATTCACAACCAAATACAAATACATGCGTATTATTATTTATGATCCATAAATACAAATGGCTATTATGATTTTGTATAATAACAATATCCAGTGCATACTAAAATATCACTCTATTAATTTATGAGATCCGGCAAATCATTTCAGAGAATATTTAGATAAATAGTTAAATGTGGGGATGCACTACATACGGTCTTGCCGTACCGCAAACATCCTCAGCTCTAGTTATAACTGTATTTCCTTTATCAGCTTTTGTTAGTTGTCGCTTTTTGTTTAATTGATTTATTTAATTATTTTATTTTCTATACAGGCTTTTTCACGTAACCCGTTCGTTTTATATATTAACGCCTTAGTACACTTTTGAAAATTTGTGACACGTAATCTTAATACTTTGTGTGTTAAAATAAAATATTTACACTTATGAACCACTTTCGGTTATACCGGAAGTCATAGCCAACTTTGATATTTTAAATGGAATATCATATTTTTTTATTGATTTTTTTGATTCCTTATAAAATGCTATAACACTTTATATTAAGGTTTCTTTTGTTAAAAATGAATCGTTTTTGAATTATTTTAATTTTTGTGAAATTTTTTTTTTAATAAATTTTTTAAAGCCACATACCTATGGCGTATTTGAACTGACATTTAACATTCCATTTAAAATATCAAAGTTGGCTATGACTTCCGGTATAACCGAAAGTGGTTCATGAATGTAAATATTTTATACTAAAATATTAAGTGTGCTAACGTGTTAACATAGAAAACATCTAATAAACTGGTTACGTGAAAAACCCTGTATTAAAATGCTTAGTAGTGCGGTAATTTTCATAATATTTAGCTGCAATCAACGATTGTAACTCATTAACATTATAATAAAATAATTTTAAAAATATAAAAGTTTATAATTTGAATTTATGAATGGCAACTGTCAGAATTTGAAATTTTCTAAAGGTTTGCATGTGCAAAAATTTTTGATTGCTTAATTACTTAAAAAACAGCCTACTATAATGAAAGTTTTTGAAGGCACGTTCTAATTGTGTACATGTTGTCTGCGTATCAGATTTTATTAAATTTTGTATCAATATTTAAGATGATTAGGTACCTATATTGCAATAGAACATTTTGCAGAATCTATTTGCTGGTAAATAGAGCACATTTTCCTCGGAATTGCGAAATCTCGCGTATAAACTAGAAAACAATATTTCTAGTTTACTACCTCAGTCACGATATAAAGTGGAAATTTTACTTTGCCATTTCATCAATAACTAGCATGTGGTGTATGAATCTGTGCCGATTTCAACCATCTGTAGTAAGACCTTGGTGCCGGCCGCTTTAATGGGCTCTCTCCGTAGCTTAAGTAAAACGTGCGCGATCGCGACGCCGCCACCTCAACATCGCCGTCGCGGCGTCTTCGACAATTTTCGTCGTCGTGGCGAGCTCGATTCACGACAGTAAGCCGCCGCCCGCACGATATAGACGTCCAGCGTCCGTACGCTGCGTCCTCGACTACGACAACACACACACGAACCAGACACACAAAACAGACGTTCCATCATTGACTTACGCAGACAAACACGAAAGAACGAAAACGGCGACCACAAATATCAACAACACGACCTCCAGGAAAAAACCAACATCGACGAAGACGCAGCAAAAACGGAATATTTAGTGGTGTCTAGTAGTAGTGATGTCCTGTAACGTCAATTCAGCGATATCCGGCATCGTTACACGTCTGGATAATCGTTGCAAAATCGCAGCATTGCACGCAGTACTAGTGGTTGGCGGTGATTTTGATTTGCCACTGCAACGGCGAACGGTCAGCGACATCTGCACGGAGGAATAATATAACTACTGAGTGGTGTTATGTCGTGAAATCAAAACTGCCGAAATCACGGACAACCGGCGAAGAGTTGAGGGACCATGCCCGTGAGCACGGGTTCGATAGGAGGAGAACCCCGGGCCAAGCGCTGCAAACATTGCGACGGTAAAAATATAAATTTAAGAAAAGCATCCAAAAGTTTGTGATAACGCCTGGTGATGTCCCAATAAAAACAGAATCTTTCGCCTTCAGCCTTTTCACCAAATAACTCATGTCGAATAGTGTGTTCTTCCTCTGATATGAGCGATTCGTTTATTGTGCAACGCATTTTAATTGCAATTCGCAAAGTAAGGTGTGGTATATTGCAAAATAATCGACTAAAATTCCAATCCCTTTACACGTTTGTGCTATTGCTGTGTGATGGCTTACACTTAATTCGACCTTTTCTATGTATAAATAAAAGTTTTTCGGAAGTTATAATGTTTGTTTATGTGTTTTATCTCTTGTTGTTGTGTCTGTAAGTAAATAATTTTGCTACTTTTGTTGCTAACGCTGTTACTAACCATATTGTCGTTTCATTGTAAAACCTGTTACAGCCAAAGAGTTTTACTGAATTTAAAATGTTATTACGAAATTTAGAAACATATGAAACATGTTTAATTAAAAAAATATATAGAAGCGATAATAGTTTGCATATTCCTGCAACCAAACTATCTATAATGGAAAGGAACGAGTTTAGCAGTTAGACATAGCAAATATTTTATAGAATACGAAAGAGTAAGCACGTTTTCTTCACCTTAGATCGCTAAAATACGTTCGAATTTCTTCACCAAAATTTATACTTATTTATCCAATAGATAAGCATATAATGGATAATGCATTTGTAAGAAAGCGGACTGAAGCGATTGAATGACCAATTGCCCCGATAAAACGTTGTGGTGGTATCCGGTATAGTATGCATGTTATAACAGCCCCACTATTTGCTTACTCGATTGCATTCGTCGAGCATGTTATTTCCGTCGTTATGAATAGCACATTGTGTGTATTCCTTTATAAATTCTATTTTACAGTGGCGTGTAAGAAGGATATACATTTATATATTATTTCCTTGACTTCGTTCAAATAATCGCTTAAAAAATTATGTCCGCTAATTTTCAAAGTGTATTCTCGTGTTTACATGCTGTTATATATGCATACACATATACAGTGCGTCCATAAAGTATGAACACAAGCCCGTAGTAACGTTATTGTGCATTATTTGACAAAATGCAAAGATGTGTCGATTAATGTTTTTTATTAGCTATATTTAGATGCTACCATTTTGTTTTTTTCCGTCGACCTTGAATAAGTTATGACCTCATTGATATTTTTTTTTAATGTCAACCCCATTTTTTTTATGTATTTTGAAAGCTTTTATAATTCTTATTCGATGATGTAAAAATTTTGGTATGTTACATTAGAAAATTTTTGAGTAAATTGTGTTCTAATTCTAAGTTTTATTTTTGACATTTTCAGTATCAAATTTATAGCAAATGCTCAAAATGTTTTCCTTGATTTTGTTGACAAAATCCTAAGCGATGATAAATTCCATTTCGAACATTCTGTAATATTTCGGGAGTGATTAGTCTGGTTTCGTAGATGCGTTGTCGTAAAACATCCAAATTTTCCAGTTGTGTCGCCTAGACTTTTGATTTTAAGTAACCCCACAAGAAGTCCAAAGGGGTTAAATCTGGCGATCTAGCTGGCCATTCAATTGCCCCTCTTCTTAAAACTGTTAGGAAATATATTATTGAGGTATTGCCTTACTGGTAGCGTATAGTGCGGAGAAGCACCATCCTGTTGATACCAAATTCTATGATCTGGCAAGTGTGGGTCCTCGTTATTAGGAAAAGGAACCGCTAAAACGGGTATCAATTCATTCCTCAAAAAATTCAAGTATATTTCCCCAGTCAAGTTTCCGTCATAGAAAAACGGTCCCACAATGCGATCGCCGATAATCCCTGCCCATACATTTAGTTTTTACGGGTATTGGGTATGTGTCTCTTGCATCCAATGAGGATTATCAGTCGACCAAAATCGGCAATTTTATCTGTTCACAGTGCCATTCAATGTGAAAGTAGCTTCGTCAGAAAACAAAACGTTGAAAAGAAATAGATGGTCATTATCACAAATTTGCATCAACCGTTCACAATATTCCAAACGCCGATCAAAATCATTCTCAGACAACTCTTGAACTAAATTTATTTTATAGGGAAGATACTTTGATTTGATTTGATTAAGTTGCCGTGTGCTTGTGTGAGGACGTTCTTGAACTGTTAACAAAATGTCAACTTTAGTGTCTAGGGTCGTTGATGGACGTCCAGTTTTTGGTTTATCTCGAACGAACCCTTCTTCCATAAATTTTCTGTGGATTTTTCTTACTGTTGAAAAACCGATAGGGTCCAGTTCAGGATGCGTTTCATTAAATAACTCCGCTACTTCCCTAACATTTCGACGTCTATCTCCAAACCCAATCATCATGAGCACCTCAATGCGTTCCCGTTCAGATAAATGCATCTCAGAGAATGAATAATTAAAACACTTTACACCAACAATTAGGATTAAAAAAAAATGTCGTGATTCGGATTCTTTACAATCTGTCAAAAAAATTAGCTTGTCACTTTGGGAATGACAGAAAGTTGAAAAATGGTTACTCAAACATTTTTTAATGTAACATATCAAAATTTTTATATCATCGAATAAAGAATTGTAAAAGCTTTCAATATCCACAAAAAAAATTGGGTTTACATTTAATAAAATTTTCAATGACGTCATAACTTATTCAAGGTCGACGGAAAAAACAAAATGGTAGCATCTAAATATAGCTAATAAAAAACATTAATCGACATATCTTTGCATTTTGTCAAATAATGCACAATAACGTTATTACGGGCTTGTGTCCATACTTTATGGATGCACTGTATAAATATAAATAACTTAAAAGAAATTATCGACCGTACTATATTGGTTAAAATAAATTAAAAACGGGCAAGCGGTCTGTCAATTAAAAACTGATTTATTATCTCTATATTTCACAACAAGTTTGTTGCTTCTTCAGGAAATATACTACAAGATTAAAGCTATAGTAAAATACTCACATGAATGAAAGTGATGTACAGACATTAAAATTGATTAAATTTAAAACAATTGAACTATAGATATAAGGTGTCACATCAACCTTTAAAAAGTATGTATATGTAAAAGTTAAAATATAAAAAATATGAAACTAAACATATAGCAAAAAACTAAAGTCAAAGGAATATCAAAACCAAAAAAACAATGAATGGCAAATGGCAACTACCTCGACATTACAGTGAGCAATACAGTTTTGGCTGCGAGCACAGTTATCGAATTGCTTGTGTGATTACAACAGCTAGAAATTATCAATCATATGTAGCATGTTCGCAAGTTGGGAAACCATCTGCTCTGCTTGTTTATGCGTCAAATGGAATAACGAAGAATATTGTGTATCCAAAGGCATTGGAATGATAGATTGATTATAATAAAATATCATTGATTCATTGTTTAGCTAGAGAATAAACAAAAATTTTATTTCGGATAATGGCAGTTAACACAAAGGCTTTAATTTTTCTATAGAATGTAGCCGAGCAACGCCGAGCTACGGACAGCTATTTTTATATAATTAAGTACATCTTTCCATTTTTCATACGTTCTTTTCCTTTCATGGACACCCGGTATGTCGCAATTATAAAACTAAACCCTATATCAAGTAGTTCTTATAATAAGAGTAAAAAAGAGTAAGTTATCTAATCAAATTAGCCTTTTCAAATGTATCGTATCTTATATTCAAGACTAATAAATCTTTTATATTATTTTTTCCAAATTTTGAAATCTTACTGTTCTAATTTCTATGACAACTATGTATATTTAAAGCAGGGACTGAAACCATGAAAAAAATGGGTTCAGGTTCGAGTTCGGGTTAATCAAAATAAAAAGTTCAGGTTCGGGTTCGGTTCAGGGTTCGGGTTCAAAGTTTAAAAAAACTACGTGTTTTATTAGTAGAAAATTTATTTTTCAAAGAAATTTTCGTTTGATTTTACAATTAATATTTTTTCAAGTTTTCTTCTTTTAAATTTGTTCTTTGTGGGGATAAAATGAATTTCAAGGCTGAAAAAGCCCTCTCGACGCTTACTTGCGTAGCAGGTACTGCGAATATAATCTGAGCCGCTTGATACAATAATGGCGTTTCCGTTTTATGTTGCTCCCAAAATAGTAAAATGGTTTTTTCTTTTCCCAGTCTTGGATATTTTTCATATATATCAAATTCATTTTTAACTAAATTATCAATCGAAGCGGTGACATTTACATTTGAAGAATTTGATTTATAAAACCTTTCCTTCTTTTTTAGAACTTGTTCGAGCATATCTTCATCATCATCTGAAGAAAAAGATATTGATTCTCTGACAAAATTCTCTTTTTCTCTTTCCACTTGTAAATTTTTCAAAATTTTTATTGTTTTCAAAATATGATTTAGCATTTTCAACATCTTCGGGACTTAGAATGACCTTAAATCTGCTATCTAGATATACTGCTGCAATCAAAAGTGGATTGTTAAAAAAGTTGTTTTCTCTTTTTATAATATTTAAATATAATTCTTTTGAAAATGATTTTGTTTTGTTATCTTTTGTTAGCTCCAATTTAAAAGTAAGCCAGATTCTATAAAAATCGCCTAAATTCATCTGTTCTTCTTGTAGTTTCAGCGTTATTTTTTTAACAGGTGCAAAACTTCTACGAATTCTTCACAAATATTCCAAGTACTATCAGTCATAGTTAATTCAGCAACCAGCAATTCCGAACAAAAACTTCTGTATTCCAATAAGGCTTGAACCATGTCATAACTGGAATTCCATCTAGTTTGACAGTCTAGTACGGCTTTTTTTTTTGTTTGTTTGTTTAGCTTCTTAGCTAAAGAAGAAATATTTGGTGTTTGCAATTTTTTGCAAATGGCTCTGCATTGATCAAGAATTTTCTTAAAAGGAGGACTAGACATTGTGTCGAGCACTGCCAACTGTAAACTATGAGCAACACATCTGAAATGAATAATATTTGGGTGTGAATGTGCTAATGTTTCTGCTCCTTCCAGTTCAATATAAGAAAGCGCATTTGCTCAGCTGCATCAAATTCATCTTCCATGTTAAAGTTTTCATACTCGTCTTTTAATAATTCAGCAGCTTTGATCATATTTTTTCCGTTATCTGATGTAATTGAATATACTTGCTGCAGTTTTATGTCGTAACAATCAAGAACGCTTATGATAAGATTTTTTATGTAGGCTCCTGAGGCTGATTTTGAGCCTCTTGCATGTCCAAAGTTCGTAGTTTTATTTTTCCGTCAAAAATATATTGAATATTTATCCCTACAATACATCTACGAAGACGAGAAGCAGAATCAATTTTAATTGAAATAATTTTGTTTGATATTTCCAATTTAATTTTGTTTTTTATTTCCGTTGCTTTGTTGTTAACAAGATCACTTATATTATGACTATTTACTGATACTTTTAGTGCATTCATAATCTTATCGATTATTTCTTTCATGCCAGAATCTTCGAAGATTGTGAAAGGACGGCCATTAGCGGTTACTAATTTTACGCATGAATCAATGAAACTTTGTTTGCAGGTTTTTATCTTGATAATATTTAAATACTGTTCAAGGGTATTTTCCTCCGCTCTTGCTCTTTTATTGGTGATCTGACTCAATTTAGATGTTGACGATTCATTTTGAGTTTTCTTGAATAGTTCAGAATGCTTCCGTTGTATATGCCGCCCAAGATTTTCCGTATGTTTACCTTTCATTTCATATTTGCATTCTGAGCATATAGATACACCTTTTCCTGCATCATAAACAAATAAATTTTTCGTAAATTTCGTAGACATCTCTGGGTTAGAAAAATCAAAAAATTTATATAAATTTTTAAATTTGAATGTGAGCACTCACTTTACTAAAAACAATTTAAGAGTTGATTTTAACAACCCACGTTTACTTTAAGAAAGTTAAAATATACTAATACACGGTTTGCGTCGCTACTATTTGCATTGGTTACAAGAAAATGTTTGCCTACTGATTTGTTTAACAGAAATATTATGTTTGTACATAGCTCAAACAGAAAAAGGGGATTTCCCATTTTAGTCTAGTTTGTGTGAAGGTTACTGGTTACTTGTTCGCTACAAATAGTCGTTATTTTATTTTGTTTTTAATTTTTTTTTTGCATGCAAGAAATGTAATGTTTTTTATTATTCTTCTATTAAATATTTCTCTATTTTTTTATATTTTTGAACCCGAACCTTGCTGAATTTTTGGGTTCAACGGGTGCGGGTTCAAAGTCTTTATAAACAACAGGTTCGGGTTCGGTTTCAGTTCCTGATTTAAAGTGGTTAAGTATAATAAAATAATTTAAGTTTGTATGGGCGTTTTGTTAATAACAATTAATATATATTTTATTCAAGTAATAAATATTACTTGAATTGTTAGAAAACGTTACTATTGGCCGTTGTAAGCGTCATAGTTGACGCAGGGCAGTGTTTATAGTTTTTTTCATTGCTTATAATTATGATTTTTACAATTCAGATCTGTATTCTTTTCCGTTTTCCGCGATGAGTCAGCATCGATTCAGTTTTGTATAAACCTACTTTCAACCAATGCGAGACTTCTGTAAACTTCAAAAATATGATTAACTTTTAAATTATGTAAACAGTAACCTACTAATCGTCGACTTTGAAATCACGTCCAGTTGAATCATCGGCAACGAATTCTGCTCGTAAACAAAATGTAAACGTAAAATCGTTTACGCAGGCGCACGCTCTTTGAAAATTTTAACTTTTGTATCCGGCCGTAATCTTTAAACAAATATTATATTGACAACGCCCGTTTCTCTGTTAAATTAGCATCCATTCAAACGAACGATTGGCTCGATTGCAAGTGTACGTAGGTAATTTATTCGACCGGGGGCTTCTGACTCCGAGTTTGAGACTATCACGCCGACACAATTCGAGAGAATGTGTGCCGTGCGATATAAATAGATCGCCCAAGATAGAGTTAGTGCTGAGATTCCGTTTGCATGATAGAAAAGAGCCGGTGTATGTGTGCACGTCTGATGATGTCTGTGTCGAGCAGCGCCACCGTACGATTCGTTGTGGTATTACAAAGGAACGGAACGGACGCGCGCGTCCTCTTTCTAAAGCGGGCGTCGCACGTTTGTAGACGTCTGTGTCGCGACTACTTCGTTACCCTTACTGAACTACATACCACCGTTTCCGGCTTTGCGTTTTTGATGGTGCGTGTCTTTAGTATTTGTAAATAGAACCAACTGTTGTACACCAAAGGTCGTCAGCCTATCGCAACGGCCAAAGTTGGAATGGACGATTTTCGATGTTTTTAATGAATTAAACGATTAAGGATGCGCAGGAGATGCTATTCAAATTATAATTTTATTTTAGCTACAAAAGTAATGATGTTAAGATAGGAGAGGTTGCTAGTTCAAGTCTAGTTATAATTAGAGAAAATTCTACGTCGGAAAATATCATGCATATTATCCTCTTAGTAAATAAAGTCGAATAACTTTCGGTGTTAATCATTAATCCGTTGTAAAAATATTCTTTTGGTTTCTCCAAGAAATTGCGTACAACAGCTGCGCTATAATTTCATTATAATTCCTAAATGTTTTTTGAGGTAGGGATGCTGAAAATTCTTCGAAACCACCTTCAGTATCAGCAACAATTTCAAGTCTTGCATCGTCATGGAACTGCAAAACATCTTGTCAGTTTTTGGTCATGTTATTTGTAAACCTGGACAAACAACACATGATATGATTCATAGTGCTTTTTGGTGCTTTTCTGACTTAACGTTGCAAGAATTATTTAATGGTTTTCGTACTGCCAATCGTATGCCAAAAAAAATGCTGAGTTTTAGGTTATGGTCATTTAGGGATTAAATGAACACAAGTTATATAGTGCCCAAGATAAAAGTTTAACAAACAGATTGATCAGTACCATTACTACTTGAATTGTTAATTAGAATATAGGTTAATTTTCATCAATATTAAGTTATAAATTCCACTGATACAATATGTACCTGCTGGTAAAATTCCTACGAATCTATATTCCCGCAGTACTTGAACCGTTTGTGCTACTTTGGGCGTCATAATTAGCATGTAGAAGGATGATGCCTTTTATGAGGTTTACGAGATGTTCATTCTTGATACTGGCACGTAAGCAGTCTAAGATGCCTCTGAATGACTTTTAGTATTGATGTTCGGACCTGATTTCAGCTTCTTTCAGAAAATAGGGCTACTATCAGTTGAGGATGCTATTTTCTCACCTTTTGAGATTCTGTACGTTTACACTGGATACTTTGACGTTTGAATTGTGCTGTGCATTGATCATAGCTTTTTCACGGGCAACAATTTGGTGTAAAGAGGCTTTGCCTTGTTATTGATAGCGCATTAAATGTTGTAGTGATAGATACGAACGACCCTTTATACATCCACTACATTGTTGGAAGATCCCAGTGATATACCAAAGCTTCATCGTCAGTGGGTATTTTTTAACAGAACCAAATTTTGTCTCGCGTGAGAAGTTTCTGTTTTGATGCGAGAAGCCTGGGAATATATCTCGCTGCCACGTTATTCCTTCTTAAATCTTCATGTAAAACTTTTCAGAACTTGTCTCTCATATTTGAACTTCCTTTTTAATATTGAAACTTCAATTCTACTATTTGTCAATACTAAACCTTTAATTTTCTTATCTTTGTTCTCGGTGTTTTTGTCTGGAGAGGTCTACCAATGGATCATCTTCAACGGACCCCAACGAAATTGTTTCGACCAGAATTTTACTTTACAACGTGATGGAACAATCTCTCTATTTACAGCAATTATTCGTTCATGGATAATTTTTGGGCCCTTTCCTTCTTTAGTCCAATAATTTTAGAATGCATCCTTAAATAACAACTTCTTTATTACTATTCGCAACCGCTACCATAACTACATAAATCCTCACCACCTCTTAAGAAAGCTGATAGTACTTGACGTTTAAAAATTATTGCCATTTGCAAATTAATAGCATTTTTCGCGACGTAATGTGAATGAATTAAATATTGCTTTTTACATTTTACGACGCTAATTATTCGAATTTTTTTCTATTGAAAAAATTCGCCCTTAAGCAGGATTCGATCCCACGTCCGTAGTTTGCTGGACCATTGCTCTGCCACTAAGCTATTAAGGACTGTGGTTCCGCATACATCGGGAAGCCTTAAGTTACAGAAAACAGATGTTAATATTTTTTGGCCTGCAGTCGGCACCTGTTGCAAATTAATTGTATTTTTCGCGAAGTAATCCGATTGAATGAAATATTTAATTCATTCACATTACTTCGCGTGCCGATTACAGGCAAAAATATTAACATCTGTTTCCTTAATGTAACTTAAGGCATCCCGATGTATTCGGAACCATAGTCTTTGATAGTTTAGTGCCAGAGCAATGGTCCGGCAAACCATGGACTTGGGTTTAAATCCTGTTTAAGGTAGAATTTTTTTGAAAAATTCGAATAATTAGCATCGTAAAATCTAGCAATATTTAATTCATTATATTGCCATTTGTCATAGTTTTCATGGCTAGGTAGATTA
This sequence comes from Melolontha melolontha, assembly GCA_935421215.2. Classification (NCBI taxonomy): domain Eukaryota; kingdom Metazoa; phylum Arthropoda; class Insecta; order Coleoptera; family Scarabaeidae; genus Melolontha; species Melolontha melolontha. The sequence continues at coordinate 252,623,751 of OW285235.1, read as the reverse complement.
CGTATCCCCTAGTAGTTTGAAATGTTTGTAATTTTGCAAATTTTTATCGCCTATTCGCCAAACTTCATAGAGCTGTTGATCATATAAACAGGTTAGTTTTTCGCTAATTAGTATTATAACTGTAGTTTGGTAATGTATTTGTCGGCAATTGTAGTATGAGTTTTTTTTTGCGTCCTGCTGATAATGTAGGTTTGGTTTGACGAAACGTCGTATAGTATCTTACGTCTTATTGCTGTAATCTTTACGTGCACATGTAAATATTATGTCAGTTTCTATTTGGCATAGAATTTCGGTGAATATGTTTTAATAAAAGCGTATGAAGTAAATAAATTTAAATGAAGGTGAAACATAAAAAAAAAACGGAGAGATATAAAATGGAAAGACTTTTATTGTTTTTGGCTCGAAATACGCAAAATGAAATACACCCGAGAAGCATTTGCAACAAACACTGTGTCATATTGAAAAATACCAAACATCATTACAGCACAATTTGCCGATGTTGTGTTTGCATGATCGCGCATACAATAAGGATTTTACGATAAGTTATTACGGCACGTTATGTTCGTAGTAAATATGCAGCGTATAGTAGTTTAAGGAGTTTCAAACGAAATTTATTTATTTTACAAACAAATGCACCGTACTATAACATTATAGGATTAATGTCAGCGCATGTTATGTTCATCTTTGTGTTATATTTTTCGGAGGTCACTTCTATCTTTTATTCTATTCCGAGATTAAATAAATTAGTCATATACTTACTGTGCATATTGTAAATATAAAGCCGGCAGCAAGTTTGAAGATACTTACATGAACCTAAACAACTTTATCAATACACTAAAATTCATAATAGAATATTTTGCGATTATTTTCAAATTAATTAAAATTGTTAGATGAAAAATTTTAACATACGACCATCATCTTGAACTTACTCATATTTAAACTTGTAATCTTGCGATACGAACTGAATCTATCTTTACGTAAGTACGAATCTCATTGAAATTAATGTTTTTCCAGAAATTAGTGGCGAATTTATTAGAAATAAAACGCATCTTTATTGTTTTGATAAATTGTTATTTATATAAATATGCTGACAAAAATTTTTGGAAAAAGCTATCCCTATGGTATGTCCTGTAATAAAGGATAAATTTAGATTACAAACGTACACTGGAAAACCTAATAAACATATTTCAATATATTTAAAAAAACTTAATATAAACACTATTTTTAAAACTAATAATAATTTATCAAAACATATGAATTAAGAACAAAAAAGATAAAACAGATAAAAATATGAAATCTGGAGCCTATGATAAGTTATTATGTATGTGGATGCGGTAAGTTGATCAAACAGGAAGATCGTTTGAAAAACACATTGCTGAGCGTTGTTCTTCGTTTAGAAATAAAAAACAAGATTCCATTTTTGCTAATCATCTATCAGAAGATGAAACCACACTTTCAATAAGGATTTTCAAATTATACATTTAGAAAATAAAAATTAAATTTACTGGAAAGTTTAGAAATCAATAAATTTAAAAAATCGCAAATTTGACTTAATGATCAATTAGATTTAAATAACTTGCCTTTGTTAAATTTATTAATTTAAAAACTGTTTAGACGATAATAGAAATGTACATTTAGTTTATTAAAACAAATTTTATGCGTAAGCATGTTTAGTACCGTATAGTATGACCAGATGGGCCACATTTTCTCATTACATACAATATTTGTGTAAATTCTTAGATTTTTTAAAAAACGTTGTAAAATACATAATACTAACCTTGTTGATTTTATATTTTAAATTTAGTTTGTAACGTGCTCCATAGCTATACGTACCTGATGAAGCCACTGTGGTGGCGAAACAATTGTTTTACGATTACGTATTTAAAAAAGTGAAGATTTTAACCATTAGCTTCATTTCTATTTTAAATATTTCATGATAAGTTAGGAGAGTTATATTGGGACTTTAATTATTATTTTGCAAAATATGCAGAAATTTTTAAAATTATTGTTAGAACTATCTAAGTCTTAGAACATTAGAGGCAAATAGAAACCAGGAAAATTTTATATGATACTTTTATACCACCAATAGATACGATATTGACTGAACGAAATGCGTTGCTATATGAACAGATGGTGCCAGAGCTATGACGGCACCGATCAGGTATTATTATCAGATTACAAAAAGCAACGCCAAATGCTACTTGGCTGCACTGTTTCTTACATGGAGAATCTCTTGCATTAAAATCTTTAACTTCCGAAATGCATTGCGTTATAGAAAGTGTCACTACAGTTGCAATTTATATCTAAAGAAACATTACAACACATTTTTAGAAAAATCTAAATTCTATATCACACACAAGATGATTTTCTTGAGATAGAGCTTCTTAGGCTGTCTTTCCGTACCGATATTTTTGAATACCTAAGTATTCTAAATAGTGGTTAGGAATAACGCGATATTAATATAATATCCGCATACAAAATTAACGAATTTATAAAAGAAAACTTGGCTTATGGATGATTTTAATTGGGAAAAAGAATTTTGATTCATTTTAGTGCGTTCAAAAGCTCATGAAAGATGTAGTTAAGTACAATATGGTAAATTTTGAACAAGTTTTTGTAGACATGCAATCTACTTTGCGCATAAAACAACAGCTCTATTTCTCCAAAGAATTACAGCAAATATGATGAAAATAACTTATTGAAATTTCAATTGATGGAATGTTTGAAACTCGAATTTTTTTTCCCCAGAACCCGATTCACTTTTGAACCAAAAGAATGCAAAAACATCTCGAACTAAGGAACGAAGCTCTTAAACGTATGGCTTCATTTGCATTTAAGCGAGTTAGTTTCTCCTCTATGACTGCTATTAAAACAAAACTAAGAAATCGCCTAGAACCCAAAAATAATATCATTGTGCATCGTAAGAAACAAACAGATACGTCGCATTAATATTGTTTTATTAACTTGCTTTTCAAATAAAATTTTTAATCTTTCTGTTCATGTGTAGAAGATGGCAGTGTTTTTAAATTTACGACAAAAATCAAAGCGTTATTTACGTTGGAAAAATAAATCTTTTAGTGAAAGGTATTCTTGTTTTAATTTGGAAATATTTACGTAAGCCTGCATCAACTCACCAGATTTTGACCGCGACTCTGAGGAGGTCGCGGCCTACACTTTGCGAACTACTGGTCTACATGATTCCTCCAAAATCATAGCCTCACTTTTCTTCGTCTTTATATCTCCTATCTTCTTCTCAGTTCCTCTGTTCTAGCGCTGCTCCTAATCCGCTATTTAGGTGCGATAGTATTGGTGACTTTATCCATCTTGCTCTTATAATTTTTTTGGTCTTGTGGTTTCCTTTTTTTGTCTCGACAGCATAGGTTAGAACAAGTCTACCACATTTTTTGTTTTTCTCTGATATAAATCATTCCTTTTTCCACGCCATTTTTCGAGGAAAATATCGAATGCCTGTTGTTTTCTTAACATATTTTGTATTTTATTTTTTCGGTTCTTTATTATGTCATGTATTCATTTCAGAGAAGTTAAAATTCTGAGTTTCCAAAATAAAGGGCTATATCCAGTTATTAATTACTAATTCTCTTGTTTTCTAGTAATTCGTTAATAATTGCATTTTTTCCATGTAAAAATCGTAATTTAAAACTTCGCATCGATCGTCAATCTGACGCTTTTAAATTAACACAAGAACTGGATCATCATTTCAAGGATGTTTTTAGAGGACATTCTACACTAATGTGTCCGGATTAATTGGGATCATAAAAACCAAACGTGAACATTGAAAAATCTCGGAATAGATACTTATTATATTTTTATTGAAAGTTGTAAAAAGAGTTTTACTGAAAATTTTATTGCCGCCCGGAGCATTCTTTTTTGTGTTTACCTCTGACATTAGTCTCGATTTTTATGGTTGAATGAATTATTATTCGCACTGATTTAACTGCTCTGTTTTTTTAGTTGTTACCAATTTGCAGTAAATGATCTGTCGTAACGATTTTGAGATAAAACAAATGGGATATTGTAAATGCAAAATGAGCTCAGAACGACTGCTACTCAACCTCTGCAGTAGGTGGACAGAATAAAGTGGATACAAATTCTGTATATACATTTTCTTTTGTTTTTTTGAATTTGAATAATGTAAATTAGTTTGTGCGTTGCGATTTGGTATTCTTGTAAATCACAAATAAATTACTATATACAAATCTTATTTTATTGTAATAATTAGGGACCAGATACGAGAGGCTGATAACCCATCGCCCACGGACGTACTATTGAAAATTTGTATTTTTAAAGAGTTTTTAATTTTATTTATATTATTGGAAAACTAACGATTGGTCATAAAATACGAAATACATTTTTATTTGTTCATTTTGTAGTTCAAGTTGAGTAAAGGAGTATTAACATTAATTAGCAATACTTTCTCAAGGTTTTCTTCTATAAACTTTTGTAAAGTAGTTTGTGCGCTGGAGTTTGGCACTTATTTTTGAACCACGAGTTGTAAGTCTGTAGGGAGACTTATACAAATAAAATTCACTTTTACTGTATAGAAATTATTTTATTATAAAAACTGTGCTGGCGATTGAACACTTTGTTGTTATTTGATATACAGTACGTGATGCTTGTTTCAAATGTAACGAACAACTCATCCTTTTTCCAGTAACTTTCAAACAAGTAATATCGGTCGTTCACTTGTTAGGGGTGCGCACTTTCTCTAAGAATTTGTAGAAAGTGCTGTACTGACGTGTTTCTGGACAAAGCGCGATTCTCCGAACAAAAAAAATATAAAGCTTTACAGAGACATGTGTATTTAAAAAATGTATCTTTCTGTGCCGCCGAGGGTAAAAATATGTTGACAATAGCTGGATGGAAAGCCCTAACGGCAAATGAAGACCGGCAAAATTTTTAAGAAATATGGAACAAATGTCCTCAAATATTACAAAGTTTTAATACGTAAAAATTGTGTAGACACAAGTAAAATAATATTTTACAACTTTGTTCTTTTTGAATGAAATACATCCTAGTAGATATAAAACGTCCTTTCTACATCGCAACTGGTTATAGGTGCATACTGGAAATATTCTTTTATTTCCGCGTATTTCGCAGTTAGATGTTATTGTCCCCATACACAATTGCCGCAATGTTATTAAATCTGGATTTCTATTAAAAATTACGTCTAACTCTTGCTGAAGACCACATCCGAAGTCAGTTGGAATATTTTTCAAATTATTAATAGCCACATCTAATGTGGTTAAACCCATCATTTAATTTGAGATTTCGATTTTCAAAATAAGTGATTAGTTTTGGCAAATTTCCAAAGTGTTTTTGAAGAAAGTACAACTGCTTTTTAAATTTGGAATTTGTGCACTCAGAAATACTTCGAGCATCATCATTTAAACATGTAACGAAATTTTGTAAACTATCAAAATTCTCTGCATAAAAACTAGTAGATTCCAACCATGTTCCCCATCTAGTTATTACTGGAGAGGAAGGCAGTGACGAAAATGGAAGTTTATCAACTTCGGGAAAGGTTATATTCACAGATTCTGTGGAGAGCATGTGCTACACAAGTAATATGCAGCATATTAGGATTCGTTTCCTCAGAGACACCTTTCCGGAAGTTAATTGACTTGTATTCGCTTTTAAAAAAGTATATAGAAAGGTACCGTTCAGAGTAGCTCTTTACAGGGAAAAACTTCCATCTTTGTCACTGCATCCCTCCAGTAATAACTAGATGGGGACATGGTTGGAAGCTACTAATTTTTGTGCAGAGAATTTCGATAGTTTACAAAATTTCGTTACATGTTTAAATGGCGATACTCGAAGTATTTTTGAGTGCAAGGAACTAATACAAATTCCAAATTAAAAAATCAGTTGTACTTTCTTCAGGAACACTTTGGAAATTTGCCAAACTAATCACTTATTTTGAAAATCAAAATCTCAAGTTAAATGATGGATTAACCACATTAGATGTGGCTATTAATAATTTGAAAAATAGTCCAAGTGACTTCGGATGTGGCCCTCGGCAAAAGTTAGACGCAGTTTTTAATAGAAACCCAGATTTAATAACATTGCGGCAATTGTATATGGGGACAATGCCTCAAAATCTAACTCTAAATACGCTGAAATAAAAGAATATTTCCAGTATGCACCTATAACCAGTTGCGATGTAGAGAGGACGTTTTCTATCTACAAAGATGTATTTCATTCAAAGAGAACAAATTTTTACAGAAGAGAATCTTAAGAAAGAATTACTAGTTAATATTAATACTCCTTTAGTCAACTTGAACTACAAAATGAACAAATAAAAATGTATAGATCATCACCCGTTTGTTCTCCAATTAAGTAAATGAAATTAAAAGAACTCTTTAAAAATACAAATTTTCAATAGTACGCCCGTGGGCGACGAGTCATCGGTTTCTCGTGCCCGGTCCTTACTAATAACTAAAGACGGCAGACTATGTGCCCACACTGTAAAATTTAATATAATATAATAAATTTAATATATATATGTTTATATACTGAGAAGGATTGATCGACGTTGAGAGATGTTATATTTGCATAGTTAAAGCGCTCTTTGTATCTGTACAATGGATCTTCAGTATTGGTAAAAAGGATGTTATATTTGCATAGTTAAAGCGCTCTTTGTATCTGTACAATGGATCTTCAGTATTTGTAAAAAGTTGCCCTAATTTTGTAAAATATACATTTTTATCTAATACACCTTATGTGTATTATTTATTAAATTTAACAGTGTGGGCACATAGTCTGCCGTCTTTACTAATAACTAGAGAACGGACATTCTTACCACATGACTATATTGTTATTGTTTTCGCGGCGAGAGCATGTGTCCGAGTAAGTCAAACACAAAATCTTCATTGTATTACGCCGGGATGTTCTGAGCGAAGTTTATAAACATTTTCAAGAAGTTTATAAACATTTCCAATTGCCGATTGCGTCTAATGGAATATATTCTCCGAATATAATAGCGGGCTTGTGCATTGTTAACGCTGCGGACCAGATGGCCGGGTAAGTCTAACAAATACTTCATTGAATTACGCCGAGTCATGTGGTAAGAATGTCCGTTCCCTACTAATAACTAGAGCTGGGGATGTTTGCGGTGTGCCAGGATAGTATTCAGTTAAACGCACGAATATAATGAGTATTATTATATATAATATATTTGCCTATTTGCATTTTATTATTTATTTCTTTTGTTTATAAACCTTATCAATATAAAAAATAGTATATATAATATACGCAAAATAAATTGTCGTCCGCATTCTTCTTTGTAGTCATACGAATGAAAAGTATCAAGATAGATAGAGAATTTTTATAATTAAATGAAAACCTATTTACTAATTCCATATGGACAAAAGTAAATTGTGTGAAATGACAAATAGAATTGAATTTGTTTATTATGTAAAACATGTTTATTGAAACATAAAGTTATTCACAAACTTACTTTAATATTACACGAAGCCTTTAAAATGTTTGTAAAACATAAAAAAAAACGCATAGTATTTATTGAGAAAAAAAATTGAAATATGATGTTGTCACCTACCTAAAACAAACATACAAAAAGATGTTTTGTAAATAGTTATGAATCCACCATATGACCTAATGACGACCAGCGCTCTAACGTTGATAGAGATAAACATATGGTGGATTCATAACTATTTACAAAACATCTTTTTGTATGTTTGTTTTAGGTAGGTGACAACATTATATTTCAATTTTTTTTCTCAATAAATACTATGCTTTTTTTTTTATGTTTTACAAACATTTTAAAGGCTTCGTGTAATATTAAAGTAAGTTTGTGAATAACTTTATGTTTCAATAAACATGTTTTACATAATAAACAAATTCATTTCTATTTGTCATTTCACACAATTTACTTTTGTCCATATGGAATTAGTAAATAGGTTTTCATTTAATTATAAAAATTCTCTATCTATCTTGATACTTTTCATTCGTATGACTACAAAGAAGTATGCGGACGACAATTTATTTTGCGTATATTATATATACTATTTTTTATATTGATAAGGTTTATAAACAAAAGAAGTAAATAATAAAATGCAAATAGGCAAATATATTATATATAATAATACTCATTATATTCGTGCGTTTAACTGAATACTATCCTGGCACACCGCAAACATCCCCAGCTCTACTAATAACTGATGAAATGGAAGCAATATCAAATAATAAACAATTATTACATCGCATATATGTTCGAATGCCAAAAAGATATGTTTATTGTACTTTGAAGAGAATGGAGGTCATTTTGAGCATACACGTTAAGAATAAAGTTGTATTTACTGTTCAATAATAAAAAAAGACATATGCCTTAACCGATATTTTTTTTTATTTCGCATTTTAATTTTTCGCTGTGTATCACACCTGTATCAATTTACTTAATTTTGGTTTATTTGGTACTTTTAATGGAGTGATTTTCTGTTGGACGAATAAATATCTATTATTATTAAGATTTACACACACTTGCTTTTTTTAAGTAGATCAATCTACCAATGTTTCTGATAATGATGACGTTGCAGTTTTCCACATTCTTAACATTTGCACACACACACTATTGATAATTTTCTAATTTTATATCTGAAGTGAATGAAATATACTGGTCGGTCTGTTTTTTTTTTATGTCCGTTCATACTTTTATTAAATCGTTTTACGCCAAGATCAAGTTCAACTATTAAAGATCCCACGTAGTAAAATACTATAATAAAATCAAATACGCTTCGACGCTCACAACGACAAAGATAATTTTATAACCTCTTAGTTTTTCCTGTAAAATTTGACCTTATCAACAGGAAGGACTTTCGTTTATTTATTTTTTTGGCAGAGAGCTTTGCGTTTTTATTTTCATCCTCTTAGTTAGTTTCGAAGTGGATTTTGCTGGTGAATTGCGAGCTCGCGAATTCAATTGGTGATCGTAAAATTAACAGAATGTTGTTAGTTCGCTTGGTAAAAGAACTTTCTTTATTCTGCTCTTTGAGGTTTCGTCGAGTGTGGTGTATGAAATGTAGCTTTGAATGCAGCAATTCTATCGTTTGGGTTTAATTAAAGATTTATTTTAGCAAACAGATGATCATGGAACTAAATCTCCCTTATTTGTATGTATCGCCTCAAAATTCCTTTCATACCTTTATGCTCATACCTATATGTATCTTGTTGTAATAACACTGTAAATATGTTGGCCACTAAATACTCTAAATACTTTAATATATGTATTTTATTTATTTTTTTCGAACGTCAATGGAAAATTTTTATATTGTTTGACATATAACATAGAAAATTCGAATAAAAAAAACTGAGAAAGATCTACAGAAATAATTCTTTGTAACACGATGTTAAAGATCTAGAACAAAAGCTATCGATAAAACAAAAGCAAGACAAAGTATAAAATGATAGACCAATATGTCTATCTTACATTTCCAAAAACCTCTTAAAATCCATTGAAAAAGACTGTTCGTTAAAAAAAAATTACTTGCACCGCTTTGTTTTCTATTAAACAAGTGATAAGTATCTGTCGTTAAAAAGCTTATATTTTTAGTGGGAATTCAAAAAAAGGTATAAAACCCTTACCACAGTTAATAATCGTATCCTAAATACGTATCTCGACAACTAAGTTGTCATCATCACTAGGTAAAACCACTAATTAATGTGAACATGGGGCACAGTAAAGCTAACACATATAATCGCGCACAACTTTGTACGGCGTCTACGTATTCACTGAATTTATAACGAATACACAAACTAAAATTATGTCAACGTACCCCTATTAAGAAAACGGCAACACCTCAACTTTTACTACCTCTTTTCTAAGAATTAAAAAAGACAACTGTATGGAGTAGGACCGTTGTCCGAGTTAAACGTATTAATTTTGTTTTTAACTATATGAATGCTTGCGTATGCGTCGAGATCTCTGGGGGTTGTTGATATTTTTGACAAGTTTTAAACCTTTTACCGTGACGTTATGATCTGTGTTCAATGCTTTGTTTACGACACTCGATTTTTCTGGTTTATTAAATTTAATATGTGATATGTGTTTTTTAAAACGGGTTATTATTGAGCGTATCATTCTATATATATATATATATATATATATATATATATATATATATATATATATACAGGGTTAGTTAAAAGTATGGAGACGGCGATTTATTGTCGTTAATATTAATTTTAGGGATTTATGTTCAATATAAAAGTTTGTTAGGATATTTTGATCTACATCTGAGAATATTTGAATTTTTTTTTTCTTCAATTGTTTTTTAGTTACGCCTGTCAGCACATTTTTTTTAAATGGGAACTAGTAAATTTTACTCTACCATTCGGTAGAGATTTTTTTTCTCTTTACAAAATTTTTTTTGTTTTTTTAAAATTCATTTTAATAACTTTTTTATAAGAAAAAGCCGGTTCATGTGTTTAACAGATGTTCCGTACATCGCAGATAGACAGAAGCGTAGCGATAAACAAACTTGAGCGACATAATTTTATCAGTGGTTATTGTGTACGTCAAATCTTTGACAGAAATCATTCATTTGTGCAATTTGTTGCTGTTAATATTAACAATGGCGAGTTTAAGTGAACATGAACGAATTGAAATACTTATGATGTTGAGTTATGGAGATAGACGCAAAAGTTTACAAGACGTTTGTAATTTATTTAATGATACGCATCCAAATAGAAATCCAATTTCTAAATCCGTTGTTGGTAAAACTTTAAGACGCTTTGAACAAACGGGTAGCGTTAAAGATTTGCCAAGGAGTGGTAGACCTAGAACAGCAAAACGCGTTGATAACAAACTGGATATTTTATTGGCTGTATCTGAATATTCCCATTTATCAACCAATCAATTAGCGGCCAATTTCAATATTTCATAGTCATCGATCGTGTCATTTTTAAAAAGTGAAAAGCATAAACCTTGTAAGGTACACCTTGTACACGAGTTAACGGAAGATGATTTTGATAGGAGATTACAATTTTCTGAAGAAATATTAAATATTTGCAATAATAATGAAAATTTTGTCAACAATATTCTTTTCTCAGACGAAGCTACTTTTTGCCTTACCGGTGAAGTAAACAGACATAACTGCAGATACTGGTCATCGGAAAATCCCTCTTGGTTTTTGGAGCACCATACGCAGTACCCCCAAAAGGTTAATGTTTGGGTTGGCATTCTAGGCGGTCATATTATCGGTCCATTTTTCATCAATGGCAATTTAACTTCGGCTCTGTATTTGCAGTTATTGCAAAATGAAATAATACCTGCTAGTGCTACGCTCTATCCTCATAAAAACAATGAACACCTGCCCAATGACAGTATCTGGTTCCAGCAAGATGGCGCCCCACCACATTATGGTGTAAATGTTCGTCAATATCTGGACAACGTTTTTCCCCACAGATGGATTGGAAGACGAGGAACCATTGAATGGCCGGCCCGTTCGCCAGATTTAAGTCCTTTAGATTTTTTTCTTTGGGGATACGTAAAAAACAAAGTTTACAAAGATAAGCAAGATAACGTCGAAGATTTACAAAACCGAATTACCAGAACGATACAAGAAATTCCCCGAGATTTTTTACAGAACTCTGTTCGGGGTTTTGTAAATCGATTGGGTCATTGTCAAATTACTAATGGACGACAATTTGAACACTTACTTTAATTTACTTTGTTTTTATTTTGTTTAATTTTTCTTGTAAAAAAGTTATTAAAATGAATTTTAAAAATACAAAAATATTATTGTAAAGAGAAAAAAATTCTCTATCGAATGGTAGAGCAAAATTTACCAGTTCCCATTAAAAAAAAAATGCGCGGACAGGCGTATCTAAAAAAACAATTGAAGAAAAAAAATTCAAATATTCTCAAATGTAGATCAAAATATCTTAACAAACTTTTATATTGAACATAATTCCCTAAAATGAATATTAACGACAATAAATCGCCGTCTCCATACTTTTAACTAACTCTGTATATATATTTCAAATTATAATCGTTGCAATTAATATCGTATATACCTGATTTCAAATTCAAGTTAACTTTATCTTTAGTATTACCTAGGAGATTTTTAATGGTGTTTTCAGACCGAAAAGCAACTTTGAGTTCTTTAACAACTCTATTAATGTGTTTCGTGATTGGATGGTATGGTAAACACATGCACTTTTTCTCCTGGTTACATTGAAATATCAAATTTGTTAATTCGCGGATTGTCTTTTTTAAATTCGTTTTTCTAATTATTAATTTGTTAATTATTTCTATGTCAATGCCATTATACCTCGCGATGATAAAGAAATCTAGTTCTATTTCATATCTCTCTTTTGTTAACGGAAAGTATAGTAACAGATTGCTTTAATTTCTTAGTCAATGGGTTACTAAACTCTCCGTATATACCATTTCTTAAATATAGTTTTCTCGGTCAGGGCTGTGTGCTGAAGGGTGGAGAAATTGACGAACTTTATCGTTCCTATGAAATTGAAAGAAAATTTTGAATCATATAATCATTACGACGTTTGAATTTATATGGTGAACCCAACCATATTGGAGTATTAACAATATTTAATAAGGGGCTTGTCGGATATTGAAGAAATTGAAAATGAATTCCAATAACTCTTCTTCACTTACTTCTTGATGTGTTTTAGATTTTTCCTTTATGGATTGGATTGTAAAGTGGATCGGCTGGAGTTGCAAGTAAGAAATTCGTAGCTCCCCTCCACCATTGATTCTTCGGAATCTGTCGCAAATTCTTCAGCTCGTATAATTCCAATTTCACTAGGTGTAATCCTTTTTCTCCCGGCAACTGAATAGTTCAATATCCTTCTTGGGTGTTCCATGAAATATTTTGTGAGATTTGAATAAATATTGGTTTGTGACGTCGTAGGTTCGTCTAATTGTGCGTGAATCTCATTTGAGAGGCAATCCAGAAATTCTGGAACATCTACAATATCCGCCACTCCAGGAACAGTCATGGACAATGTGGGCGTGGTTTTCGTGCCAGACCCAAATTAAGCATCCTTTAAATTTTTGTTGTATACATCTAGCAAAATTTGGTTTTGTTCGGAAATAATGTCTGGCAGTACATCGCGAATAAGTTTTTTTACTTTAAGAGCTCCACAAACTTCTCGAATGAAATTTCGGCGACGCGCTTAATTTCACGTCCTTCATTTTCTTGGATAGTGGCATCAAGAAGTTCTTGCAAATCCGCTTGCCAGTTAAGTTAAGTATAGGTCTTTCATGCAATGAGAGATCGACATCTTCAACCATATTATCAGCATCGGAATTTGAAATGGATCCATCCATATTAACTCGATTAAATTGAGAAGACATTCCCGTTGACAATTCGCCATAGCTTCCTCTCCTGTCTCCACTTCATGAAGGAGTGATATTGTTGCTTCTAATGTTGTCATGGTCACTTGATGAAGAGGTCTTAAACAAAAAAACTAACGGTTATAAGTCAAAGCCTCAGAATACGTTTCCCAGTCCTCAATAGTCATGGTTCGACATCGATTATGTGCATTGAGTATAACGTAGGTATGAAATTTATGTCAATATCGGCCACCACATCGACGATACATGTTCTGTCCCGTATCTGAACCGTCAGCAAGCACTACGTACAGTGCACGTGTTCCGAATTATGATTATGTATATACCACATAGTAATATCATAATAATTAATTACACAGGCCTGCATTTTTCAACTCTTTGAATGTTGATTTAAAAATTTTAACTGTTTTCTAGTAATTGGGTAGCGCTGATTTCAAATCTGCTATTATTTTTTTGTATCACGTAAGGTTATTTTTCAAACCAATAAAATCAAAAAATATAGAAAAAACACGATTTATTTCATTTATAAGCTAGTTTTATATTATATTAAAAAAATACAAAAATATACAAATAGAAACTATTAGAAATAGTTATTTATTCTTTATGCTTCTTAAAAAAAGTTTTCGTTTTTCAGAAAAGCTTCCTTTGGTTGTTTTTCTGTCATATTCAGCTAAAGGAAGATCTGAAGGTAGTTTCTGGGGCAAGCAAATTTTTTTGTTTCAACCTAGACCCAAGTACTTCAGAAAGATCTTTTGAAAGTCCCAAATATCTTACTAAATCATTCAGTTCGGCTTGTGAAAATAGCTGAGGTTGGTTTTGACCTGAGGTTGATGGTTCAAAATCACTATCCATCTGTACGGAGCCGGAAGTTGAAGAGGTTTCAATATCTTCTTGGAGTACTTTGGGGGTATAGGTATAGGTACATGATCACTGTGAGGAACTGGTCTGATAGCTGATTTAATATTGTTTGGGTACAAAATATGTTTCAAAGTGTTTCTATTATGCCCCTTAATATCACAAAGACAAAAGTAGAAATCTTCATGATGATTTTGCGGTTCTCTCCAAACCATCGGTATTCCAAAAGGAAGGCTTTTTCTATTCCCTTTGGTCCAATGTCTTAAACCTTCTTCACATACCTTACAAACAACTTGCGGTGCCCAATCTTTATCTTGATCTCCTTATTTGATTTTGAAATAAGCATAATATGCATTTTTCACAAATTCACCAATTGGTCTCTTAAACTTTTTCAAGACGAAATATCCACAAATGTAACAGAAATCATCTGGTTTGTTTTTGCAACACCGGCTAGACATATTTTTAAGCAATGTTTATTTATCAAATACCACGCACAACACTAAAGACAAATTAATTTTACTTGTTTGCTGATCGACACTCAGAGCTATAATGAAGTAAATGACATTAAAATATACATTTTGCTTGGAGTGTTAAACTTGAAATCCTTCTTCGCAGTCTAATAAAGTGAAAGCATAATAAATAGGATTTAGCAGGTAAAAATTCCCGGAAATTTTGTCCAAAATTAATACATGTAATAAAAGATTTACATCAGGTAATGAGAGCCTATTTAACAAATTTCTTTAAAACCACAACAGAAAATCATTTTTGGGTTAATACCTCGAATTTGAAGTAGTACATTCATTTTAAAATGTATTAAAACGCCTATTATAAGATTTTTTTATATTTTTTTATTTTTCTTTTGTGCACAAAAAATCTGTGGGTGGTAGAGACCAACTGTATTTTAATTAGTTATTGCTATATAAAAACTGAGCTTAACAAACAAAAATCACGTCATCACAAATTTTATGCAGGCCTGTGTTATCATTTGTTTAAATTTTGGCATGCAATTTTTATACGAGATCGTGCCTTTTCGATCAATATTATCGTATACAAAAATAAATTAAGAGCAACTTAAATTATAACAATAATGATGTGGCACTTTATAAATTTTATTATAACACCATGATGGAAATGTTTCTTTAACCGTTCCATCAAAAGAAAAACAACATTTCTGCTACCAATTCCCGAAAAAGCTTTGTAAATTAATAAAT
Organism: Melolontha melolontha; assembly: GCA_935421215.2. Lineage (NCBI taxonomy): Eukaryota > Metazoa > Arthropoda > Insecta > Coleoptera > Scarabaeidae > Melolontha > Melolontha melolontha. The sequence continues at coordinate 252,608,331 of OW285235.1, read as the reverse complement.
CACTTTTAATTTGATCGTGCTGATGTTAAGGCCATCCGGATACTCAGTTGTTAGTTTTGCTTTATGCGATGATGGTGTAAAATTATTTTTTCTTTTGGGCGTTTTCCACAGATTTTTTCTAAAATTTGCAGCAGTAAACAGATTTGTGTATCAATCGTCAGTAACGCTACGTTGTGATATTAGTGCCGTTTGTGCACGTTCGTGGCAGGACGCCACGTGATGTTAGCCTGGTCCTGAGGGCTACATCGTTGAGCCTTCACGCAGATATCGTTGTCCCGTTAAATGATACACATAGTTCGGGTAACATATATTTAATGCATAACACTTAGAACTGGATAACGTTTATATACATTATGATATACTTATCATTAATAATATTACTGTCTATCTAAAGAGAGTATAAAAGAGGACATGATTCTGGTTAAGAATCTGACTCTTGTTTAAGACTGAATATGTGAATGTGAATGTGAATCTGTGAATCTGAATCTGAATGAGAATGTCTGTCCCTTGCATTACTCTCGTTATATATACATCAGATCATCCTCGTACTACTTAGGGAATATTATACAACCCTGACATGTAGTTTGTTTGCAAACAACTCGCGTCAGCGAGGACGTATTTGTAACACACGTTACACTTGCGTTACGGGAACGAGGCTGTGACCTGGTTGAGATTGATTGCATACACACAACTGCATTACGTTATCACACCACCCTTCCTGGGGGTTAAGAAAAATAACGCTGAGGTGTTTGTTTTTCTTACGTTAAAATCTGTACCTTTCTTATTCTTGTAGTACGGTGATCACTAAAAATATGACATATACTATTAACCTTAAAAATAGTTGCTTATTTATTACATGTATACAAGTTTCTTATTTCCTACTAACATATTTACACTTATTTTAACAATATTATAATACAATACAAAAATACAATACAATACAATAATACACTAAAACTTTAAATAAATTTTCATAGTACGTTTTTACATTGTTGCAAAATAATAATTATTAATAATCAATAATCGGGCCTTTGTAATTTGTACACTGTCTCAATCTTGTTAGTCTGTTCGCTTTTTAGTATTTTATTTCTATATCATGTGTTCGTATATATCTAATAGTTGACTTACTTCGTATTTGCAATTCTTGCTTCTAATTTCTAATTTTTCGCATTTGATTCTCTGTCTTGAATTCTTCATGTTCGCTTGTTTGTCTTAACTCTTTGCTTTGATTGTTCGTTTTCGATTCCTATACTTGATTGTTTGTCTTCAATTTTGTGCATGATTGTTTGCTCCCAATTCTTATGCTCCCCTTCCAACCATACTTTAGAATAAATCGACTCTCCGTTTTTCTATCTATTTTCCTCCATGGAAAAAATTATTCTGGAAATCACTCTTTCGTGTATTTCCCTGGACAGCACATACTTCGTGTCTGTCATGTTCCTGCGCAGAACTATCCTGTGAAGCTTATTCTGACTACAGTAAGGTGGCACGTGCTGCTGATCCCTTATGCTGTAAGCCTTTTCTTCAATCTAGAAAAACTTGAGACCAGTTAACAAAACACACTTTTGTTATAACTGTCTCTAAAAAAAAAATTCTGAGAGCGTTTTTTGTCGTGCAGGATCACTTCCCTGGAAGCGCATGCTTGCTTCGTCACGACCTAGGGGCGAATTGGAGTCTTTTTTGCCTTTCTCCTATTTTGAAGTTCGTCTGATTCGGTTGGTTAACGTTTTCGCCAAGTCCACAACTCTAGGATGATCTGTCCTGTAGGTTGCACTGTTGTTGGTGTCGTAAAGGTACAATCGATAGGTCTCTGTTGTCTTATAGGGCTCCAGACGTGATTAGGATGCTATCGAATCGTGCCGTTACTAACCATTATGGCATTCTTGCGTAGCCAGGATCGCCATGTGATATTAGTGCCGTTTGTGCACGTTCGTGGCAGGACGCCACGTGATGTTAGCCTGGTCCTGAGGGCTACATCGTTGAGCCTTCACGCAGATATCGTTGTCCCGTTAAATGGTACACATAGTTCGGGTAACATATATTTAATGCATAACACTTAGAACTGGATAACGTTTATATACATTATGATATACTTATCATTAATAATATTACTGTCTATCTAAAGAGAGTATAAAAGAGGACATGATTCTGGTTAAGAATCTGACTCTTGTTTAAGACTGAATATGTGAATGTGAATGTGAATCTGTGAATCTGAATCTGAATGAGAATGTCTGTCCCTTGCATTACTCTCGTTATATATACATCAGATCATCCTCGTACTACTTAGGGAATATTATACAACCCTGACATGTAGTTTGTTTGCAAACAACTCGCGTCAGCGAGGACGTATTTGTAACACACGTTACACTTGCGTTACGGGAACGAGGCTGTGACCTGGTTGAGATTGATTGCATACACACAACTGCATTACGTTATCACAACGTCTATCTTCTAATGCTACAGTAAAAGTAACCATCTTTTTAAAAGCACTGCGAATTCGTCGGACATTCGTAGGCGTAGGTTCTGTTCGAAAGACCCATTGAGCCCATTGACTGTTATTTTGAAGATCATAATAAATCCATCATTCATCACCAGTAATGATATTCCAAATCAAATTTGAAGTGCCGCCTTGGAATTTTTCTAGAGTTTTTTGTACCATTCAATGTATGTATTATTCTTTTTAATCGGGAGTCAGTTGATGTGTAATCAATTGACAACAAAACTTTCTCAGATCTAACCGTTGATGAAAAATGTTTTGTATTTGACCAATGTCCAGTGTCGCCAGAATAAATTCATAATGATGTCCGTCGATCTTGCTCGAACAGCGGAAATATTCTCATCAGTAACAGCAGTTCTGGGGCGTCATTCACGAAAATCATTACTAAGAAAAAAAAAACGATCTCTTTTGAATTTATTGTACCAATCATAAATTCTTGCATTAGATGGGACTTCTGCGGCAAATTCTTTTCTAAAGCGATCTTCACATTGTTTAGACGTTAATGCGTAAAAAATCATAACCCGGGAATATTTTGTAGTCAAATTTTTTGGGTCAACACAAAATCTTTAAATTCTGATAATTAAGAAACTATTAGAGCAAATCGAACAAACCACACGTCAAATAAAAACAAATTTCATATTTTTTTTAGAAACGTGGCTATTCTAGATTTTTTTCTGTATTCCCCTTGTATGCTTTTATAGAAACTATACTTTAAAATGTAAAAAAGACTTTTTTGAAAGAAATAAAACAATTATTATAATTTCAAATAAATACATACATAGCATATAATCGATTTATATCGATCAAAACACCAATTTTGTATTTTACAATAATGAAAAGAACTTGTTAATTCATCAATATATTTATCGTACGTATTTATGTGTTTTGTTACAAAGGATCAACTGACCATTACTAATAGATACGCACGGACAAAGTAACAACTGGTATTTATTATGCGTGCGTAATAAGCCTCATTACCTGCATTGTACTTTTTACCATACAAGTAGTAATTGGATGAAGCCGTGATAATGGTAAATTACGTTATACATAATCAATTCGTAACAGACTGTTGTATGTATTCATGAGATTTAATAGCTTCCAAGCGTTGAAAAAGCAACACTAATATTCTATAAGAGGTAGAATATACATATGGATCAAAACCGGTATATTTTCTCAGGAAAATCAATGGCTAAATAAGATTATGAGTTGTATATGGAGTAATTTTATTTATTTTAAATTGTACAGTCAACCAAAATTGGTATAATTGTATTTTTTAAATCTATTTTACCCCGTAAAGAGCGAACTGTAGTGTTTTAATTTAATATTTTATATTGTGGTATAAATAGAATTTGTGTTTTTAAATTTATAAGGTGACAATTATTATTACATTCTATTATTACAATACTTAATTTTTCCTTCCGACTAGCGAAAATTTGATACGTTTGCTTGTCCATAAGTATTGCAATGTGTTTTATTATAAAGGTAGGCAAATTTGAGGTTAGGAAGTAAATTGGCTTAAAAACACACTTTTTTTGACAAATTCAGTTTTATTGATACCAATGTAAAGTAGAAATATTGGAATTAATAATGGAATATGATGTCGGGCAAATGTCCACCTCTAGCACGTCGGCAGACGTCCGCTCTTTTCACAAAATTTTGAACCACATTTTGCAATAAAGCATCGCTTATCTCGGCAATGCAGAACCGAATTTCATCTTTCAGAGCGTCAGTTGTTTGTGGTTTGTTCATGTAAACCCGGTCTTTCAAATGGCCCCAGAGAAAATAATCAAGCGGCGTTAAATCACAAGAACGAGGCGGCCAATTGACATCGCCAAATCGAGAAATTACGCGACCGGGAAATTTCTCGTGCAATAACTGAATTGTTTGGCCGGCTGTGTGGCTTGTGGCGCCGTCTTGCTGAAACCAAAGGGCATTGATGTTAACATTAGCCAATTGTGGCCACAAAAAATCGGTTATCATGGTTTGGTAGCGCAGAGAATTCACGGTGACGGCGTTTCCTTGCTCATTCTCGAAAAAATACGGGCCGATGATGCCGCCTGACCACAAACCGCACCATACGGTTACTTTCTTTGGATGGTTTATCGAGGATTGTTTGTGGATTTTGTGAGTCCCATATGCGACAATTTTGTTTGTTTTCATAACCGCCTAATTGACAATGGGCCTCATCACTAAAGATGATTTTGTTGAAAAATGCGTTGTTTTCGTTCAGTTTTTCAAACAGCCAATTCACAAACGTTCGACGCAAACAATGGTCGGCCGGCTTTAATTCTTGAACGAGTTGAACTTTATAAGCGTGAAGATGAAGATCTTTATGCAAAATGTTGCGCAAAGTGCCTCTGGTGATGCCCAATTGTTGCGAACGTCGACGAGTTGATGTTCCAGGCTCATTCTCAACCCTTTGCTGTACAGCGGCTATGTTTACGTCACTACGGCCACTACGAGCGTATTGTTTTGGTCTATTGTCAGCAACAGTACCGTGAGCCTCGAATTTAGCGATTAAATTACGCACAGCGGTCTCAGAAGGAGTCTGATTACGAGGAAAAGCTGCTCGAATTTTACGAAGTGATACAGTAAAATTTTCACCATTTTGATAGTAAATTTTCACAATTAAAATTCTTTGTTCAAGAGTGTAGCGTTCCATGGTTAAAATTTCCCAACTTTTTCTAAATAAATGTCAAAGGATGACAGCACAATTCTTGAAATTTCATCATTTGACAGCCAAATTAATTCCTAACCTCAAATTTGCCCACCCGTTATGTATCACTTCTTTGCCTTGCGAGTTATATCGTGCACGATATATCGGACTAAGCTTGGAAGAGTTGATTTCGTGTATCATGGGGGGACTATAGGTCGCCTGCTCATACTGTATACGATGGTTATATTTTTACAAAATCAGGGAAGAAAACAAAATTTTTGGGAACAAACTATTTTATTGTTTTTCAAAATAGTCGCCTTTATGTTCTATACACTTTTGCATGCGTACGAACCAGTTCTCAAAACATTTTTTCGACTCTGAAGGTTGTATCTCAGAAACATGGTTTTCAAAGACTTCGACTGCTTCTTGAGGTGTTGAAAATAGCTGTCCACGCATGTTTTGATTCACAATTGAGAACAAAAAGAAATCATTCGGCGACAAGTCAGGTGAATATGGACAATGAGAGATTATTTCAACACTTTTCTCCTTCAAATAGTCAACTGTTAGACGTGCTGTATGGGAGCTCGTATTGTCGTGATGAAGAATAATGCGACGTTTTCGGTTGTTCTTCCTGAATTCGTCTATAACTTTTGGCAAACAAATTACTGTATACCATTCAGCGTTAACAGTTTTTCGATCATCTAAAGGAATTGTTGCGATGTGTCCTGTACAGCTGAAGAAACAAGCGATTATTTTCTTGGAAGTGCTCCTTGTACGAACAACTTTTGTGGGGTTAGGTTCGTCTTGGAACGCCCATACAGTAGATTGTTACTTGGTTTCCGGCTCATACGCATATATCCATGTTTCGTCACCTGTGACGATATTGTATAAGGATTTTTCGGTTCCTACGTCGAATTTTTTGCCCATCTCTTTACACCATTTGACACGAGCTGCTTTCTGTGCTTCGGTCAAGTTATGTGGAAACCATCTGGAACATATTTTTTTTACAAATAAATGTTCATATAAAATCGAATGAATTTCAGTCTGCGATATGCCAAGAGATGCCTCTACCTCACTGTAACTCACATGTCGAACGTGTTCTATCATTTTAAGCACAGCATCGATGTTTTTTGGAATCACAACAGTTTTTGATCGACCTTTACGTGAGTCATCACTCACTGAGGCACGACCATGACAAAATTTTGAAAACCAATTGTAAATAGTCTTCTCTGGTGGTGCTTGATTACCAAAAGTTGATCGAAGCGATATAATGCATTCTTGTAGAGTTAGCCCTTTTTTATAATCGTAAAAAATCATCCAACGAAAACCTTCACGAGTAATCTTCATTATTTTACAAACTCACTCTTAAAACTGTCACTGCCAGCAAACTACTGACTCAATTTCTAAGCTATCGCGGATTTCTCATTGACAAATGTCAAACTTTAAGAATATAGTGATTACATATGTCGAAAGCACCATCTAGTGGTCGATTGTAAAAATATAAAAGGTGTCCCTCGTATATGTTCATTTTTATAAATATAGCATAGTTGTAGTTTCATTTTGGTTAACTGGTTATTAATTTATTTATATATATATCACAATTATATTAAGAAATTTGTGTATAATATTCGTATTAGTTAACACAAATAAATAGGTTCTATATCACCTGTTTTTTTAGTAGGATTTGATCCTTAGATATTTTTGTGAATTTTAAGGACATTTTTTATCCGTCTCTAATCTTGTTATTTTTTTCCTAACGCTCTAGTAAGAAAATTACGACTGCCTAAATATAACGTTTTCTTGGACGGAAAAAACTTTACTGCAAGGAAAAAAATAGTAAGGCATTGCCAAAAACAATAAATAATAGTAATCTGAACATTTAGAAAAAAAAATCGTGTAACTATCCACGTGGTTCCAAGACTAAATTTTAATCGCTTTATAAATAAATTGACATGATATATTTGTCCTTTTATTATCCAAATATAAAAATATATTTTTCAATAAAGCAATTTTATTGAAACTATACAGCGTGGAATTAGAAACAATAAGTAAAATTTAAAAAGGAAAATATCTACGGAAATGCGATTGCTCAACTTACCTACGTAAAAAAATACAGATTTTAATTACATAAAAAAAGGTATTCTGCTATAAAAAAGTACAGTTCCTTGTAAATATAACTTTTTACACTTTACAACGCTAATTATTCAATTTTTTAATTGAAAAAATTCGAATCTACGTCCATAGTTTGCCGGACCATTTTTCTGCCACTTGAGCTATTAAGGACTACATCGGGAATTTTTTAATTGAATAAATAATACATGAAACCAGTAACTAACTGTAGTTCATAAAGGACTATTGTTACCTAAAGCTGTCACCTTGGTTGTATGGTAAACCTTGTTTAAAATCGAAAAAATTAAAGCCCGAATATCATTCTGTGAAATTTACATATTGCTTACATACGACATGTAACAATAAAACAATTGTATCTTTATGTGCTTCAACTGTAATCTTGTATATTTCCACTGGAAATTATCGAAAGCATAGGCAAATATTTTTGTATTTGCCCGGATCGGAGACCTATTACAAAATATTTTTAAAAAATGCCTGTATGTTGAATTTAAGCCATTGTGTAAGACAATTCGTAGGTTAGAGAGGTCAGAGAAAGTTATTTTAAAAGATTTAAGTTATAAATATTCTTTATTTTAAAAATATATTTTATTAAGCATTCCATTATTATTTATGTTGCCAAAGACAAATATAAACCGTATAGTAAAATGTTCGATAGAATATAAAAAACTCGGAAAACTATATTGTTCCAAGAGCGTGCCATGTCGAGTTCTGAAAATATTTATCGTACCAAGAAAATTTTTTAAACTTTGGAATGGATCGTCAGGAGTGCAAAGAATAGTTTTAAATAGGTATCCAGTAGAGCAGACCAATTTCCGTGCGCGCCATGAGCGCCGGTATGGGAGTGTAATTCGTAATATATTAGAATATGCGATAGAATAGGGACGCAACATGAGCTTGTTACCGATATAAGTATAGAAGTAGAGACATTTATTCTATCAGAAATAAATAAATATACATTTGGTTCTCTTCTATTAAAGTATGCATAAACACACGAAAAATAAAAATAGTACATATTATAGCAGCGTTGTATGTACCTATAAATAAAATGGAAAATGTATGAAATCAGTGATTGTGTGCACGACAGAGGATTTAAAAAAACACTTACCGTTTTAAGCGTCTTCCAAGGATTGACTAACTGGAGAAACCCGATTATATATTTTCAACATCAGGTGCGTTTCTAAGGTTATTTCTGAAAAACATGTCCGCCGTGAGGAAAAAATATGTTTATATTCGGAAAATGAGCGTTCAACATCTAGTGATGTTATATTCGCATATTCAAAATACTTTTTTAAGCAACTTAACGCATCTATAGACGTGCCCTCACAAATACGTGTTAAAGTGTCAAAATCTACATTTCTGTCTAAAACACTTTCAAATTTAATTAGAACACTTTCACTTTTTGCGTCTTCTACAGCACACAGTTGTGCGTGAACATCTTTAACGATTTGCAGTGATTCCTTTAACGACAGCGACGAATTTTCTAATTTTGTAATTGCTTCTTCTAGTCTCAAGTAATTCTCATGAATACTTTGTAAATCCATTTTAATCTGGGCATCTTGAAAATTTTTTTCTGGCTTGTATTGATAGCTGCACTTTCTTTCGGATCGAATGATAAAACCACGTCCTTAATTTTTTCAAAATGTTCATGATAGTAAAAACCCGCCCGTAACCATGTACCCCAACGTGTCAGAATCGGCTGTGGTGGCGCAGGGACATGGGGACACAATTAGTGAAATTTCCGAATACATTTTGGAGATTTCAGGAATACCGCCTTTGTACTCGATATTAAAGCATCTACCTTTGGATAACATCTACGAACCTGTTCTGCGACAAGGCCACAAGGTGTAGAGCATGGAGTTTACAAGTAATATGTAACAAGTTAGGACAATATTTTCTAAGAGACCGGCCTACAGAACACATGGTTGCCGCACCATCGGTCATAAACATTAATACTTGGTCTTTCGATAGTTTAAATTTTTCCAAAGTATCTAATAGCACCTCTGAAATTTTTTCATCATTACATTGTTCTAGTCGTCTGGATGCTAATAAAATTGAAGACATTGGTTGAGGTGGTTCCATATTACGCGCCACCACATTAACTACAGATTGTTTTTTGCTGTCAGTTGTTTCGTCCATACATAACCACAGTTTTTTATTTTTCAGTTCGGCTTTGATTTTATTTTCAACCTGTTTCCGCTGTTTTCCGATGGTAAATTCCTTCGTAACGTTGTCGTGCTCGGTAATGTTTGATTCGCGTATTTATTCCAAAATTAAATAAATGAATCATTACTTAACAAGATAAAGTAAACGGCAGTGTACACACAATCATAGTTACACATAGTTCATGTATAGACTGTTGTCTATTAATTTTGATATTATTGTGCTTCGAACTGCTTACGTGTTCTTTACAATGTGTTTTTGACCAACACATTAGATATGTATTGCACACTAAACATTCAATTTTTGAGCCATCGTATATTAAGTCCGGGAAATCCATAATAAACTTATTCACTTCGTCTGACAACGGTCGTTTTCTCGATTTATGTGTCGACGACATTTTATTACGCATGCTTACACTTGCATGCAGTCTAAGCAAGTACCAAACACATACTGAATGCTTTTTATTAGTTCTGATGCAATACAATCATCCTCACATCGGTGCATATGGCGCGCACGGAAATTGGTCTGCTCTAGTATCCAGTATTTCATGTATTAGGTTAAGTCAGAATTTCTGTTCCACTTTTGCTTCCAAAAAATAGGCGCCTATACGAAGGCGGTTTAATTAATTCGCCCGATCATATAGAAACAAAGGAATAATTTAAATAAATAAACTTTATTTTTCGATATAATCTTCTATTAATTCGATACATTTGGTCCATCTGTGTTCAAGACCCTTTATTCCTCCTCGAAAGTGATTTTCTTCTAACTCTGCAAAATAATCGTACATTGTTAAAGTTAGCATTTCATTTGTGCAGAATTTTGTGCCTCCGGGAATAGATGGAAGTAAGAGAGTACTGGGTCTGGTGAATATGGGAGGTGCGGTACTAATTCGAATCTTAATTCTTCAATTTTTTTTGCAGCAACCCTACTGGAATGCGTAGGTGCATTATCATGGTGAAAGAGCATTTTCGTTTTAGTAATTCCTGGATGCTTTTAAGCGAAAGCAATCTTCAAACGATCTAGAAGATTTACGTAATATTTGCCGTTTACGGTCTTGCTCTTTTGAAGATAGTCTATCAACAGTTTTCGTTTGGCTTAGCAAAATACCGATGCCATCATCCTTCCCGCTTATAAAACTGTCTTGGTCTTCGGTCCACATCTTCGACTGTAGTTTAGATTCTGGTGTATAATAATGGACTCATGTTTCATGATAAGTAATACATTGCCCCAAAAAATCTGTTGTGTTTTTCGTGCAAAATATCAAGCACTCATTCCTTAGAAATGCCCGCTGGTCGCTTAGCAACAAATCCTGGGCTTTATTCGCAATTTCTAGATATGTCGTTTTCGGCCGTTCATTACGGGATCATCTTCTAAGTTGCTCCTGTCACGCTTAAATTCATTTCCCCATTTTCTGACGGTTGTATATGAACGACAATCCTCATTTAGTGTATTTCGCATATCATCATAGATTTCGTTAAGGGCCATACCTTTCTTTAAAAGATATTTAATCACTGCACGGTGTTTAAAATTATCCATTTACACTTAATTAGTAGCAGGATAAAATTAAAGAAATTTCCTACGAAACACGCTTTGTCGTAAATTTATCAAAAAGTAAACTGACAAGGCTTGGGTCGTCAAAATGTGACATGTATTTTTAACGGCCTACTCGTGTTATGTTACGAAACCGGATGGATGCTTCGAAATAAAATTCATTTGAGATATTGCTTAAAACATGAAGTAGTATGTTGGTTGCAATAGAAAATTTGTGTAGCCTTTTTGGGGTAGACGTTATAAAAGTATATGTATAAGGTTGAGAGATTGTTCGCAAATTTTAAGAATGTTCGAATGCTCAAGCTCACTTCGATCGACCTTCAAAGACGACATTTTACGACAAAAATCGGAACATATTGAGCATATGGTGACTATAATGGGATTAATACCAAGTAGAAGAGACTCAACATGATCCCGTATATTATAAACTTTGCAATCAGAAAATACCATTAATTCTTTTAAGTATAATTAGCAATTAATTTGGACGCAGTAGTCGAAGAAAAGCAGCCAGTTTTGACCAGCATATAATTACGTTTGACCTTGTTTCTGTTCCGAAAATATCATTGAACTGACTTCAACCAAGTACCTACTTTAATTTCAAATCGAACCATCAATTTTTTTTTCAAAAGGGTTTTACTTTTCTACTTAAATGCTGGAAGACTGTCCTGCAAAATAATGAACTGGTTCGCTTAATAAACCGGTTCTAAATTGATATTGGTCAAAGTTGGGCGAGTGTGATGTATCTTGCTTCTGGGATTCTGGGCTGTGTCTTAGTGACGATCCAAGAGCAGATGCACCAGAAACGACAGTCGCTCAGGAAAACGTCTATGCTGTGCACATGCTCATCAACGTAGATCGACATATGAAATATCGTGAAATTGGGGCGTCATTGGGGATTTCGTAGACCTCAATTAAAAAAATTTTGCTTCAAGAATTGTGTGTAAAAAAATTAGTTTCCTGTTGGATACCGCATCTGTTGACCGAACAACAAAGAACAGCTATACCGCTTCAACGTAGGGAACTCTAAAAACGTGTACAACATTGCATTTACATTGCTTCCTTTGACTGACACTTCGTTCACTGTTTCCAGGGAGATCTTCAGGGACGTGGTTCCAGTCTGGAATCGCAAAAGCAATCATACATAAGCCTACAAGCCAGTGATGTATCTTGATTCAGGTCGAAAGGTGCACTTTTAATAATACGAATTAACATTGAGCGCTTATATGTTATCTATTAATGATCAAGTTGCAATTCTAAGCACAGAAAGAAGCTATAGATAATATACGAGGTGCATTCAAGGTCTAAGGTCTCCGATTTTTTTTCTAACTAACTACTCACCCGAAAACTATGAAACTGGTGTTACTTCTCGACGTAATCTCCATGCAGACGTACACATTTTTTACAACGTCGACGCCATGATTCCATGGCCGCGGCGAAGGCTTCTTTAGGAGTCTGTTTTGACCACTGGAAAATCGCTGAAGCAATAGCAGCACGGCTGGTGAATGTACGGCCACGGACAGTGTCTTTCATTGTTGGAAACAGCCAAAAGTCACTAGGAGCCAGGTCAGGTGAGTAGGGAGCATGAGAAATCACTTCAAAGTTGTTTTCACGAAGAAACTGTTGCGTAACGTTAGCCCGAAGTGCGGGTGCATTGTCTTGGTGAAAAAGCACACGCGCAGCCTTTCTCGGACGTTTTTGTTGCAGTGCAGGAAGGAACTTTTTCTTCAAAACATTTTCGTAGGATGCACATGTCACCTTAGTGCCCTTTGGAACACAATGGGTAAGGATTACGCCCTCACTGTCCCAGAACATGGACACCATAATTTTTTCAGCACTGGCGGTTACCCGAAATTTTTTTGGTGGCGGTGAATCTGTGTGCTTCCATTGAGCTGACTGGCGCTTTGTTTCTGGATTGAAAAATGGCATCCACGTCTCATCCATTGTCACAATCGACGAAAAGAAAGTCCCATTCATGCCTTGGTTGCGCGTCAACATTGCTTGGCAACATGCCACACGAGCAGCCTTGTGGTCGTCCGTCAGCATTCGTGGCACCCACCTGGAAGACACTTTTCGCATTTTCAGGTCGTCATGCAGGATTGTGTGCACATAACCCACGAAAATGCTAACACTGGAGGCGATCTGTTCAACTGTCATTCGACGATCGCCAAAACAAGTCTCTCCACTTTCTCGATCATGTCGTCAGACCGGCTTGTGCGAGCCCGAGGTTGTTTCGGTTTGTTGTCACACGATGTTCTGCCTTCATTAAACTTTCGCACCCGCGAACGCACTTTCGACACATCCATAACTCCATCACCACATGTCTCCTTCAACTGTCGATGAATTTCAATTGGTGTCACACCACGCAAATTCAGAAAACGAATGATTGCACGCCGTTCAAGTAAGGAAAACGTAGTCATTTTAAGTATCTAAAACAGTTCTCATTCTCGACGCTGCCGCTACAATTCCATCTGCCGTACAGTGCTGTCATCTCTGTGACGTATTGACAACGAACGCACGCTCATTTTAAAATAATGCACATGCTTCTATCTCTTTCCAGTCGGGAGAAAAGAAATCGGAGGCCTTAGAACTTGAATGCACCTCGTAATTTAAAAATCATAAAATAAAAATCCAAAACTAGGGATGTCTTTTATGTTTTGCATACTGGGACATAGAGGGGACACTAATCAAATGTCATTACTAAAAATTAACCCCCCATCTTTAATTAGTCTAAATCCAGAGTTTCAGTGCCATACGTGAAGTGTTGTAGCTACAACGAACTGTCAAAGTTGATAATTTAGTCGAAAAATGGAATTAAACCGTAAAAATTTTCGCGCAATCATTATCTCAAAAAGATTGCCTCGGCGAGTTTTCGGTAATGAAGCACCAATGGAGAATTCAAACGTAGACGGATTAGTCTTAGTGACGATCCAAGAGCAGATGCATTAGAAACGGCAGTCACTCAGGTAAACATCGATGGTGTGCGCAAGGTCATCCACGAAGTTCGACATGTGAGATATCGTGAAATTGGGGCATCATTAGGGAATTGTTAGACCGTTCTCCGTACAGTTCCGACCTAAGTCCCAACGATTTCTTTACCTTTCCGAAAAACAAAGACGGATTGCGCCGTCAAAGGTTCCATTCATCAGAAGAAGCAGTCGATGCCTTCAAAAACGCTATTTTGACTGTACCAACAAACGACTGGAATAACTGCTTCCAGAGTTGGTTCACGCGCATGCATAAATTTTTGTGGAGAATACATCGAAAGATTAAAAAGTCTTTAAGAGCTATCTACTGTTTTATTCCAACTATATATGCAAAATATAAAATACTACTCTCTCAATATTCCTCAAAAGGAGGAGCTCATATGAGCAGAAATTGCTCTATTCCGAGTTTAAAATATAACATTTGAAACGGAGAAAAAGTAGATATATCTGCTATACGAGTAATTTATCCATGATTTGTTTCTTTTTCTACTCTATAATCTAAGATAAAATTCCAAGGATGATTTATCTCTTGCTTTGGTCTATAAATCCTTATAATTATTTTGTTTTCAGAAACTTTCAGGCTTATTTCATTGGCACAAGATATTTACTGACCTAGACAAGATAGATCATAATTACATATTCTTAGTTTAACATATCGTTCATGACTCGAATTTAGATCCCAACGAATTGTTTAAGTAAGCTATTTGCTTCACACAAAATATTCAAGGTTGATTATAAATTGTCTCGAATATACCGCCATACATATTTTAAATTTAAATTGGTCGGTGCCAATGCACCCATTATATAATCAATACAAACATGAAGAGTTTAGTGCACGTTATTTTCATTTGTTTCGTGTGCTTGTGTGTATTAAAATGTTACTAAAGCAAATTACTTCTAGTAAATAACAACCGATTATAACAGAAAAGAAATTGGACCCAATGAACATTTATTTCCGTATCTCATGGTGACCGTTAGACAAAGTAGCCAGGCTAATAGGTCCGAGCATCTCCATTGTAATAGTTTTCTTGGCACGCGCGCCGAATACAGGTCTCAAGACGACATGGGCTTGTATAAATCAAGTGAATTGTTACACCACCCTCTCTCATATATAATACGATAGAACATCTGTGTAATAAAATGTTTTCGTGCGTCGGACTTTCTTGTGTTGTTGCTAAGTGAGAATTTTCGCGTATTTCACACAATGAGTATGCAAAATTGGCATTGCTACATTACCAAAAGTTGACCGAAGCGATATAATGCATTCTCGTGGTCTTAGGCATTTTTTATAATCGTAAAAAATCATCCAAAGAAAACCTTCACGTGTAATCTCCATTATTTTACAAACTCACTGTCTTAAAACTGTCACTGTCAACAAACTACTGACTCAATTTCCAAGCTATCGCGGATTTCTCATTGACAAATGTCAAACTTTAAGAAGTTATAGTGATTACATATTGTCATGGATTTTTCCATGGAGAAGAAAGGAAAATAATAGAACTATATATTAAACTTTTTTGTGTAGTACATTTATTAAACTTATGTATTTCATTTTGATGTTTATTTTATTTCAGACGGGGATCATTATAAATATATTTAATTTTAAGTGATGAATTTTATTATATTTGAAATTTTGATCCATCGTCGTATATTTAGGTTGGTCAGATGTTCAAAGCTGCCGCCATCCCGGATATTATATTGAAATAAGACCTATATTTTTCTGTATATTTTTGATTTTATAGTTGGTGGGGATATCCGTGCGGATGTTGGAACTTCATTTAGAGATTATTTGAAAGTCCTTGTGGATAGGTGTGTATAAGTATATTGGACACGACTTAATTTTGTCTAATATTATTGAAATTTTGAATAAATTCGTTTATGGTTTTTGGTGCGTCGTTTGTGATTTAAACGTAAATTTTCGTGAATTTACAAATCTTTTATATTTGTAATTTTATTTAAATGATACACCTATCTGAAGAAAGGAATCTCTCATGTTTAATTGTGACTTACTTTAATTAATGTAGGTATCTTTATAATTATTAATATATATATTGATGAAAGCGCTATAATTAACTTGTAAAAATTTTGTTAAATTTTTTATATGTATTCAGAATAATATCTGGAAAATTTATTTGAAAAGTTTTTTTGTGGAGGTTAGTTGTTTTTAGTCACTTTGAATATTTCAATACGTAGGAAGGTGGGGACGAGTTTGCAAGGTCATGTGATTGCATTCATGACAGTTCAGATTTGATTTCGCGCGCAGAGTAAACAATTCTTTACTTTGACGTTTTAGCTTTGGATGTATTTTTATTGTTGTTTAATAAATTTTCTTGTATATTAAAAATTTATATTTTTGATCGTGGATAGTCAGATAGAGGTTTTTAATGATTTGTATCTTCATATGATATCCAAATCTTTTTGTCCTCAGTACTGTGCCTTTAGCAGTTCAACGTTACACTTGGTAAAGTTGATTTTTTTTTCATTTTTTTTTTATTATACAAATGTAAAGGGAAAATGTGTGTATAATTTATCTGACACCTTGTGTTTTATTTTATGATATAACCTGAATCCGAGAGGATCGACCCGAGTGACATAAGCTCAAGGAAATCTACCAGACTGAACAGCCGGAAGCATAAGTTGTAGTGTGAAGAAAAAAATTAATAAGCAATCAAAAGCACATTCCACTGCAATATGTCAAAAGCAGAAAAAAAGATGTCCATTGTATGCTTGTCAACCGCCATTGGTTGTCAAATTTCAAAAGTTTCAACAGGAAAACTTGTTTTCACCCACAAAATCTGTTCCCTAAACCAGCAATTCTCAACTTTCTTAGCTCCGCGATCTTCCAAATAGTAAATGAAAATACAATTAATAATAAACGAAGTGAGCCATCTTCATCCAGTGAATTTGTTGGTAAAAAGACAAGGATTTACAATGACAGTTATTGAAAAATAATAAAATAAAATAAAACAATAACTTTGTTATACCACTTTATTCACATGTAATAGTGACCGCGGCTTCGACATACAATGTCATTATCAAACTGCAAAAGTTACAGGCCTACATAGATCTTATAAATGACACAAAAATATATGGGGGTGGTTTATGATGTTATTTTAATTACTACTATATACTTAACTATTATATACAACATTGGAAAAGAGGTGTATATATAAGATCCAACTGGTCGTTATTGTGTTGTTTCCGCTTTTAAAAATTTCAAGTGACTCTAAAAGCTTTAATTTACGACCTTTCTCGGCCAAATGCAATATTTTATGATGACCAAATGTATGCCTTTCTGTGATAAGATGGTTTGCGAATGTTGAATCTGTCTTCTTTAGTTTATATGACCTCATGTGTTCTTTTACCCGTATAATAAAACTTCGACCAGTCTGACCCAGTCTTTTATTATACAGGTAAAAGAACACATGAGGTCATATAAACTAAAGAAGACAGATTCAACATTCGCAAACCATCTTATTACAGAAAGGCATACATTTGGTCATCATAAAATATTGCATTTGGCCGAGAAAGGTCGTAAATTAAATAGTCACTTGAAATTTTTAAAAGCGGAAACAACACAATAGATATTGTTCTTAACGACCAGTTGGATCTTATATATACACCTCTTTTCCAATGTTGTATATAATAGTTAAGTATATAGTAGTAATTTTAAATAACATCATAAACCACCCCCATATATTTTTGTGTCATTTATAAGATCTATGTAGGCCTGTAACTTTTGCAGTTTGATAATGACATTGTATGTCGAAACCGCGGTAACTATTACATGTGAATAAAGTGGTATAACAAAGTTATTGTTTTATTTTATTTTATTATTTTCAAAATGAATTACCACAAAGTTACGGCTACCAGTATTAACAGTTATTTAAATTATGGTTTTACCTCATTGGATGGAATGCTAAAGTGCAATATCAAAACGAATCGATAACATGGCTGCCGATGTTCGCGATCAGATAATTTAGCAAGTGTGTTCAAGTGAATTTTTTAGTATTCAATTTGATGAATCAACAGATGTAGCAAACATGTCTCAGTTCTTATGTTTTGTGAGAGATATGAATGTGATAGGGCCACATCAATCAAAGAAAATATGTTGTTTTGTAAAACAGTACCGGGTCATGCATCAGGACAATGTCTTTTTGATGTTTTTTATGAAACTACTAGAAACTGTACTAACAAAATAATTTGAAACATACATGAGTGGGTAAAAACCACACCAATTTGTATAATACAAAAGTAATTGGGTGTGAAGAACACAATACAAGTTATATATTTGTGAATGTATCTCCTCTCCAGAGACGCAGATACGTATTTCACCTTTCTACAGGATCGTCGGTACGCCCCTGCTGGAGAAGAGATACATTCAACCAAACATAACTACCTTGCTATCAACCAGAAATTATTGAGACAGAGCGTGAAAGAATATTCAGCGCTGTCTACATAATAACTGCCGAACTAAGCAACGTGTTTCTATAGACGGTAACAACCATATCTATAAAAAACTGTATTATCGTGTCTTCACTACTTGTCGGGCGAACCGAATGCGTATATAACAAAATAATTTGAAACATACAGCAGGGGCGTACCGACGATCCTGTAGAAAGGTGAAATACGTATCTGCGTCTCTGGAGATGCGATACATTCACCAATATATAACTTGTATTGTGTTCCTCACACCCAATTTTTAATAATATTTTATGTTATTAAAAATACTTTTGTATTATACAAATTGGTGTGGTTTTTACCCACTCATGTATGTTTCAAATTATTTTGTTATATACGCATTCGGTTCGCCCGACAAGTAGTGAAAACACGATAATACAGTTTTTTATAGATATGGTTGTTACCGTCTATAGAAACACGTTGCTTAGTTCGGCAGTTATTATGTAGACAGCGCTGAATATTCTTTCACGCTCTGTCTCAATAATTTCGGGTTGATAGCAAGGTAGTTATGTTTGGTTGAATGTATCTCTTCTCCAGCAGGGGCGTACCGACGATCCTGTAGAAAGGTGAAATACGTATCTGCGTCTCTGGAGAGGAGATACATTCACAAATAAATAACTTGTATTGTGTTCTTACACCCAATTTTTATTATTTTATATTATTAAAAATACTTTTGTAAACTGTACTAACATACATTGGACTGCTTAGTTACCAAGTTACCAATTGAGATTCATTTTGGATTGGCATTTCTTTTTTGTTTGAAGTTAACAAGTTTTTAATGGTATTTCGAAGTTCTTCATTGTTTGTTTCATATATTATACTATAGTATTGTATGCTTGTTTATAATTTGTGCATTTTACACAGTAGTTTATTTTTTACGCCAATAATTTGTTTATACTGTGAAAGCAAATAAAGGAAACAAACCTAGTAGGCGCCGATGTAATCTATTTTTAAATGGCGAATTTCTTGGATCTACTTCTCTGGGAAATAATGTGAATTCTGAGACAAATTCGTTTTTTCTTTTATTATTATTTCAAGGATTGTAAAGAACAATGCCAAAAAGTTAATAATTATTCTAAAGGTTGGTTCTAGTATATTTTTATAGATAATTTTATTATTTTTATTTATGCATTATAGTATAATTTCTTTTTAAATTTATATTTATATAACACTTGCTCTTTCTTCCAGGTATGTACAATCTTTGTAGTGCTGCAAGCGTGTAGGTGTCTAGGTAAGATTAATATAGTTTTTTTTTTAATTTCATTGCCAACTTGCCTGAATTTGCGTAATTAACATATTTTTATATTGCAGTGTTAACAGATAATATAAATATCTTTATGGTTACAATTCCTGTTCGTAATTTATGTTTAGAAAACTATCTGGCACTATGACAGATATTACTGTAAATCAGTTCTGGTAAAAATTTTTAGAATTTTCACCGTTTCCTCTTGTGTTTATTAGTTCACGTTAGCCAACAAAATATGTTACATATTGTGAAGAATACTTTTTCTGAAAAATCAAGAGGGCTTCTCTATAATAATTATATCTTTAACAATGCTATTTTCTTCAATTAGTTACGGGTAAATTTTGCAATATATTTGTATCTGTGTCCTTCCGTCAAGTTTTATAATATTATCTGATGAGCACTTATTTACTTCGTTCTTGACACGTACTAACATTTATTACTTCGCACGGATGGTGGGTATGGCTTATTTTGATGTTTCAAAGTGCTACGGAACGTTGTATTCCGTTTTAGAGTTTTATTGCAGTCGCGGGTGCGTTATTCCAGTAGGCAAACTGCCAAAAGTGTGTACTGAAGTGCTTTTATAAATTAAGTACTTGCACGGATGTGTGGACGTGTAGCATTATATTGTTTGAGATGAAAAACTTAGTAAATTTAATACAAAGAATACGTAGAATTGGACACAAAATGCAGGCGTGTTTGTACACCTAAGTTCCGGTAAATTTAGTTTTTAAGAGTCTTTCAAAACACTCTTGGATTTACATATTGGCAAATTGATTTCTTATTTGTTCTTAAGATACTTCCTGGGCAATAGATTTATACTTTCCATAGTATTTCAATGCAAAAATTTCATTCTTATTGAATGACGAGGTGCTTAAAACTATTACATGTATCGTCAGTAACTAAAATTTCGCTTATTCTAAAGATGCTCCTAGCTGTTATGTGCATTACTAATTATTACAAAGAAATCGGAAAACAAATATTATATTGCGATTTTAAATTTGTTTAAACCAGGGATGCACGACTTATATGATAAACATACGTATTGCTATGAATAGTGGTTTTGAATTTAATAATACCACTATTCACAACCAATCTGTCCAGCTTGGATATTCTGTCGGTTAATTTTCAAGATGAGACTGCTTTTCCCTCAGGGTTCCAATCGAAAAAGTGGAAAACACAATTGAATTAGTACAATAGTTTTTTATTGGACGCCACTCAAAACTTGTTTGAGAAAAGTTATGATAATGTTATTAAGTTACTTATGAGCACAAACGAAAAAAAAGGTCAAATGTAAAAAATACACGGGGATTGTTGTTGGGAGTGGTGCTGGGATGTAATTTGGTGTGGTTTTGTTGTCAGGGTTGTTTGGGTTATACAGTAAACTTTAAATGAATCTTTAATACAAAAATAAAAAGAAAATTTAAAAAAATCTTTATAAAGTATAAAGATTAATATTGCCTCATTACATAATATTATTAAGGTAAAAATATCGTATGGAAATGACCGCAGCATACGATAAAAAAACTCCCTTTATGACAGCCGATCAAAATTAAAACTAATAAATTATAAAGATGCTTTTTAATTTCTCCCACAAGAAACAAAATCAAAATAAACAAAATTGACAGCTCGAAGCAATCTCTAACACATGTGCAACCACATGAAAAAATATGCCCTTGATATCCCAAGCGTACAAAATTCTCAGTTACAGAAATTTTTTATATTAGAAATTTTAAAAAACGTTCTTTGTCATTTAAATCAAATAACTAAGAATAAAATATATATGTACAGTGGAATCTCTCTTGAGCGGACACCGAAGGGACCATTGAAATGTATCCGTACAAGGGGGCTGTCCGGCCAAGAGAAAACTACAAATTTAAATCAACAAAAATTTGTCTAAGGTTGTTAGTTTTTAAAAATTGAAGCTGTTTCTTTGTGTTCGCTTTCCAGCAAATAATAAACAGTTGTTATTTTTTATTTAAAATTTCTTTTATTAAAAAAAAACAAACAATTCAATTGGGTTTATACCAAAAAAATCATTAAATGTAGCTCTATATGTAATAAAAGTTTAAAATGTTTTATGAGTAGTATATTATTTCAATAAATATTCCTCCATCCTGGTTTGGCGTGTTTTGGTCTTGGCAATAACATCTTGAAAATGTAAGTCCTGCGATGAAAGTATATCCATAGCTTTTGTATCACCTTGGCATTTCACAAACGCTATAAGATCATGCGCTTTCGCCAAAGCCTCTATATGTTAGGATGTTGTTTCTTGCATCTTGAAGATTTGAAGGTTCAATTTCATCTGTTGAGTCATCAGAAATTTCTTGAACTTCAGAAATTTATTCTTGTAATGGTACGAGCAAATCTAAAGGTGATCTCTCAATTGGTAAATCATAATCGATCTGATAAAAATCTTTTAGGCTTTGCTCACTGACCCCTGCAATACATCTTTTCTCAATTTCGGCTAGTAGGTTTAATGGCAAATCATCCTCAGGCTCAAAATCAACATCAAATACTGTCGGACATTCCTGGCTGTCAAGTGTAAATCCTGCCTTACGAAAACAGTTCTGAACTGTTTCAGAAGTAACTTGGTCCCATGCACTTTTAGCAAAATAAACTGCATCCAATAAGTTTATACTTTTCACTAAATCATAGGCTGTGTTAGAAATTTCAATGTTTGCTAGTAAGTGCCTCAGTATCAAAGTTCTGTAATTACGCTTAAAATTTTTAATAACACCCTGATCAAGTGGTTGGCTAATTGAAGTACAATTAGGAGGCAAAAAATGTATTTTAAGGTTTTTCAAATTGATGTTTTTTGGTTGAAAAAAGTAAAATTTGCCTATTTTTCCCTCCCATTTTTCGGTCGAAATTTTCTAACCATTCACTCAGTATTTCAGACGTCATCCAGATTTGGTGTTTGATTTCCATGTCACCGGTAAATTATCTTTTATTAAATTTTTAAAAACTCTTGGTTTAGATGCCTTTCCAATAACCAGCAGCTTTTCTTTGTCTCCAGCCATGTTCGCACAGTGCAATATTGTTATCCTTTCCTTAGACAATTTTCCTCCCACACATTTTTTATTTTTGAAAGTCATGGTCTTGTTTGGTAATGCCCTAAAATAAAGCCCAGTTTCGTCAGCATTGTAAATATTTTTTGGTATGTACCCTTTTATTAGAGAAGGTAGTTTCACCATGAATGCTGCTACATCATCAGGATTAACAGAGGCGGCTTCGCCACATATCGCTTTGAACGTAATATTGTGACGAATTTTAAACTTGTTAAGCCAACCCGACGAGGCATTAAAAGTGTTGCTACCCAAGGATACAGCTATTTCTTTAGCTTTGCTTTGTATCAATGGGCCTAAATGGAAAAGTAAAATTATTTGAATGAAACATATTAGTCAATCAGAATCCACTTAGTAAATTAATGATAAAATGAATCAATCTGCTGTAAATCTTTTGTATAGAATTAAAAAACCTAACTTACGTACCAGTTAATGGAATTCCTTTATTGCGTGCTGCGAGAAACCATTCGTAGGACAACTGATCAATTGTCAGCCCTTCAGCATTAAAAAATCTTCTTTTCTCATTTCAATTTACATTGGAGTGCCATTTTTGTATTATGTCTTCTCTTTTCTTTATAATGTCAGAAGCTTGAGTTTTACTAATGCTAAATCGCTTCGATAAATTTCTCACACTTAATTTTTCTTTGTTGTACACTTCAATCACTTCTATTTTTTGCGTAATAGTTAATACAGACCTCTTTTTACCCATTTTCAAACGTGACGCCCGCACTAATGTATAGAAACGAATCAACAATGCTTTCCAAATTACAATAAACAAACGCACATCTATGTTATTGGGGAATCTCCTAAATCGCGTAAGTAATGGCATCCATTAAAAGCTGTTGGTCAAATAGGTTTGTACACCATACGTACGCACCACAAACATTGCAAGAATTAGTATTGTCAACTCTCCGAAGCAGAAGCGTAAATTGTAGAAAAAATGTTAGATCGAAAACATTATGTGAGAGAGAAAATATTTACCATACCCACATTAAAGTATGTTATGTGATGTAGTAAATATGATAAACCGTGCCTTGTGGCTAAAGCGAACAAATTAAATTATTATTAAATTATTTGTAAATTATGACATGAAAAAATCGGAAAAAAATAAGCTAAATGTCCGTCCAAGAGAATTTTTTTTTGTCAAGCGGGTGTCCGCGTCCGCTCAATAGAAGCGTCCGTTCAAGGGGAAGCGACTGCAATGCTTTTCTTATGGAGCGCTGCCGGGTCCTGGCAACAATGTCCGTCTAAAGGGAGTGTCCGCTTATGGGAAGTGTCCGTTAAGGGGAATTTTACTGTATATCAAAATTAACACAATGGAAAAATACAAAATTCAAAATAAAAATAATATTAATAATAATAAGATATCTTTTAATATAATTTACATACGTAAAAATAAAAAAATATATTCATATATTTTCTCGAGACACATGAATTAGAAAGCGTACAAAATTAACAAAAACGAGATCAACCAACTCTTAAAAAAATCGGTAATGAATACAAAACACCAACCACTAATTAATCAAAAATCACGAAGTTACTTAACAAAGATAAAGATTTATCTTATAATAGACACGTCTTTCTAAACCCAGAGTACACTTGTGTCTGGCTACAGCAAAGCACGCAGGCTCCGTATAAAAAATACAGTTATAAAAATCGTACACGGCAAATCCAAACGGCTTGCTCCAACTGCGCTAGTCAAATATAAATAATCAAAATAATAATTCACTCATAAATAATTAAATAACTTTTCAAAATATTTGAGGGGAAAAGTTCATAGCAGTATGTATACCAGGTTATCATAAAATAAGCGATATATAGGCTTATTCAAAAGTAAGTTACATTTTGAAACTACTGTAATTTCGTTATAAAGTAAAGTATACACAAATTAAAATCAGGTTTTTGTTGGTAAAACAATGGGGATTATTACAAAACAAATCATGTCAGCGCAAATTTTGAATATGTCTGCCATCTTGTTCTTCAACAAGAAGCAGCCTTCTTTCTATACTGTGGACGACATCGTGGAGTAAATTAACTAGAATAGCTGTCATTTGTTGTGAAATTGATTCTTTGAGTTGCTGGGTAGTCGTAGGATGACTTAAAAAACCTCTTCTTGACGATAGTCCCATAGCCAATAAGCTGCCGGATTAATATCTGGAGAACGCGCTGCCAACGACTGGGAAAGTTTCTGCTTATGATGCGATTGCTAAAAGTGTTAACTAACAGATTTTTTACTGGAGTATAAATATGGGGGGTGCGCCATTTTGCATGAAGATATTTTCAATATCGTAATTGTGCAATCTTGGGATAACGTAATTTCGCAGCATGGTAAAATTCCCCGTAACTGTAACTGTTTTTAATTGCCCATTGATTTTCCTCAAAAAAGTCTAGTTCTTTAATGAATCGGGATGTGAACCCAATCCACATGATTACTTTCAAATCAGGCACAGCATGCGGATGATTTTCCGATCAAATCTTACGATAGTGCATATTAACACGCCTCGTCGATCCATAAAACATTATTCGACCACTGCGGAGTTTATTGAATTTGTGCTAATACACGAAGAGCAAAATCATACCTAATTGGTTTATCCATTTCTTTAAGTTCAAGTAAAACTTGCATTTTATGCGGATACATTTTTAGATGTTTTCTGAAAATTCGCCAAACCGTGGTGTAACTTATTTGGAGACGTCTGCAACTTTATTAGCGCTACATTCTATTTCTTCAGTCTCACGTAAAACTTAACCGGAGCAGTAATATCATTCGCTACTTTAGGTCTTCCAGATTTTGCGTTATCAGTAACGCAACCAGTTTCTTCAAATTTATGGATTAGCTTGCGGTAAGTCTGTAAACTGCACGGCCCGTTTCTCAAGTTATAGTTTCTTCTGAATTTTCTTATACCCGCTACTAAACTTCTTGCACATTGATAGAAGCACTGAAAAGGATTTATACGATTTTGCAACGTCAAAACCATTTTTCACAGGGTCAATGTCTGTCAAATTCAGTAAGAAAAGCTAACGTTCCTATTTTATCAACAAACTTGTTGCTATGGTAACGGAAATAATAAATATGAACGACCAGTAAACTCCATTATTTTATGAACACAAACATGTGTTTTTATTTTGTGTGTGGGCAATTTCAAAATGTAACTTACTTTTGAATAACCCTTTATTTCAACTTAAGATAACAGTCAAAATCAATAGAAACTGAATTTATTGAATAATAGGATTTTTTATATTCAAACACTGTTTACCGCAACTGTTCAATGTCATCCCAATTGTACTGGGTTTAAAAGCGCTAGCCTTTTCTCCAAGTTATACACCGGATTATATACGAGGGTGGTTCAATAATTCCTTAGAAAAAGATTTAAAAAAACAATTATTTTGGAAATTTTGATAATTTCCTTTTAGCACACTTTTCCCAGCGTTTCTCCAACGTTTTTAAGCCGTCGAAAAAGTAGGATTTCCGAAGGTACTCAAAATAGGTATGTGTTTGGGCAATGACCTTCTCGTTTGACGTGAATCGTTTTTCGCCGAGCCATTTCTTCAAGTTTGGAAATAAAAAAAGTCACTGGGTGCTAAATCTGACGAATACAGTGGATGTTGTAATAATTTGAACTTTAATTCGATGATTTTCGCCATCGAAACTGCTCAAGTGTGCACCCGTGTATTGTCTTGGTGGAGGAGAATTTTAACTTTGCCAAATGAGGACGTTTCTCCTTGATTTCTTCCCTCAACCGGTGCAATAACGTTGCATACTACTCATACTGAATTTATCGTTTGTCCATTTTCCAAGTAATCGATGTAAATGATTCCGCGTGTATCTCAAAACACACACACACACAAAATCAGCTTGTTAGCCGATTTCGGCGTCTTTGCCTTCTTCGGAGTCGGATCGCCTTTAAAAACACTGTTTCGATTGTTGCTTTGTTTTTGGAGTATAGAAGTATATCCATGTTTCATCTACAGTTATGTAGCGACGTAGAACTTCATCAGGATTGCGACGGAAAAGTGCTAAACCTGCCCTCGATTCAATAACACGATTGCGTTTATTTTCCACTGAGAGCAAACGCGGCACTCATCTTGCCGAGTTTTTTTCATTCATTTTTCATACAACACAATTTTTCGTGTAAAATTGAAAACACTACCTTGTGATATGCATGTGGCCTCAACCATTTCGCGCACTTTGATTCGTCGATCACTCAAAACCGTACCGTGAATTTTGTCAATCATTTCGGAGGAAGTCATTTTCACTGGACGTCCCGAACGATGTTAATTTTTTGTGGATATACAGCCACGTTTAAACTCATTTACCTGCATATAATTTATAGTCTGAAAATTTGTTCCATAAGGAGACAAATGCTTCATCGTTTAGTAATTGAAACGGTAGATTGCATAAAATAAAGGTAACACGTAAATGAAGTTTAATTTTTTTTAGTGTAGTTTGCCACTTTTTACCAAAGAATAGTGTTTACTATTGACGTGACATTGACAATCACTTTCAGACCAATCCATTAAAGGGATATTACTAGAGTCCGGATTATATGCAAAATATGCTTTTTTTGATTGCCTTATTTCACTCAAAAAACATTAAATAAACCCAGAGAACTACTTTGTTGTTAAAAGGTATATCAACAAAATTAAAAATTAAAATTTTCTGGGTTTATTTAATGTTTTTTGAATGAAATAAGGCAATTAAAAAAAGCATATTTTGCATGTAATCTGGTCTCTGACATTGAATTTTGAATTTTTCATAATATAGGTCAGGCATTTCTGTTGTAAAGTTTTTAACAGTATCCGACATTGGTCGTTTTCGCGACGTATGTAACTGAGATTTTTTAAACAAAGGTCTCGCACAGAGTGGAAGTAATACTGAAGGTTGTATCACCACCGCCGCTCCACCACTAATTGTCGAACTTACACCACTCCCTGTTGACGCTATTAGTCAGCTCTACAGTGATATACCATTATTAAAAAGAAACTAAGTATTCTATAAATTAAGTACTGGGTGTTTACTTTTCTGTCACAGAGTATTTTTTTACAATAAATTCAAATTTATTTGTGATGTTATCTTGTATAATGTAGTACACATTGCTTAGATTTTGTATTTTTCCAATACTTTTGAAAAATGTATGATTATTCTATTCCAAATGATGTGTGTCTTACATGTTGACAGACATAATTGGACACTCCAAGAATTCTGTTTCGAAAACGTTGTGTAATATAATGGCTCTATATTACACAACGACATGTTTCTGCGATCGAGAATTTAATAGCCTCGTTCTGTTCGATTAATATGAAGTTTAACTCGTTAATCGTGATAGATCTTGTCAATAACAATATTAAGGTTGTTTTTTTTTCTTTTGTACAAGAGTGAGCTAATTAATAGCCGATTATCTTTTCTCTTAGCGATTAATTTATGTGTGCGTAATATAAAATCAAAGAGAATTAGTATTTCATGTTAAAAGTAAGAAATTTTGAATTCTGCAAAGTTATGACCTTGTTTTGAGTACAAATTTCAAAATAAAGTGCTTAAATTAATAGATGATTGATAATTAACATTTTATTTTTGTGGTTTTAAATATTTTTAATTCCTTAAAACAAAAATTCTTCTCTAATGTTTGCTGCAAAGTTAAGATCTTTTTTCATTACATAAAAATATCACAACTATTCGTCCATTCTTTGAGTAACAAACATATACCAGGGAAATACTGAAAATTTTTAGAAAATCATACAAATTGATTTTATTGTTTTTCAAAATATTCCGATTTCACATTAATACATTTTTGCATTCGATGAAATTAGTCCTTAAAGCAATGATGTCACACTTCCTGAGATACTTCGGAAACCAGGTTTTTATATCGTTCCACTGCACGTAAAAGTGATTCCACGCATTTTATAAATCACAAGGTGCTGGGTTAGGGCTTCATGGTGGAGGGAATTTTCCAATTTTTTTCTACAACAAAGTTCTTCCACGTCTAACTGTTGATGTAAAATGTTTTGGATATGATTAATATCAATGCCCAATGTCGTCCGAATAAATTCATATAATATCCGTCAATCTTCCTCTAGCATTACTCGAATAATGGAAATATTCTCATCACTAACAGCAGGTCTTGGGCGTGCTTCACGGAATTCATTAATAAGAAAAAAACGATCTCTTTTGAATTCGTTGTAGCAATTAGAAATTGTTGCCTTAGATCAGGGATGCACAGACTTATAGGGAACAGGGGCCACTCGGGAAAATTATAAGCCAAGGACGGGCCACTACAAAGAATACTTATTAACACAAATATTTTTATTTTTAAATAGTATGAATTACTACAAATGATAAAAATAAAAGAACATTCAAAAATGTTTGTTGTAATTATGTAATCGTAATGTAATCTAATCATTACAATGTAATATTTCATGTTTTATTATTTTGATGCATGACATTGCATTGACCTAACAATTTTGTTTATGTTTGGCTCCACATTACTTGTCGCCACACGTAAAATTGCTTCCAGATTTTCATTTGCCAGACAGTTTCGATTTTTTGTTTTGTTAGGTTTCATCCCTGAAAACGTTTGCTCACAAATATACGTCGATCCAAATAAGCTTGCGCATTTCAATGCATTTATTTAATGCGTATTTAAGACATTCAAGTGATTTGTGATGTCTACAAGAAACGCCAAGTCACACAGCCAATCAGGGTTGTCGAGTTCGGAGACGTCCTTTTTCTTTTCCGCCAGAAATATTTTGATTTCTTCAATCAAGTTAAGAAACCGCTCTAGTGACAACCCACGACTTAGCCACCTTACTTCAGTGTAAAACAGGAGATCACCATATTCGCTTTCAATAACCTCGAGAAATTGTGTGAATTGTTGGTGATTGAGACCTCGTGATTTTATAAAGTTTACAGTAGGTACTACAACTTTCATTACATTTTCAAATCCCAACAATTTTGAACAGAAGGCCTCTTGATGTATAATGCAATGAAACTGCATTAATTCCTTGGTATCTATGTTTTAAGTTTGTAAATACTCTTTTAACATAGTTATTATCCCAGATTTACTTCCAACCATTGAAGGTGCTCCGTCAGTCGTAATTCCAGATAATTTCATTAAATCCAAATCCATTATAGAACATTTTTCCAGAAGAACTTTGAGCATGTCACTCCCCTCGGTTTGACTTGTCAAAGAGCTCATACCAATCAGTTCTTCACTCTCTTTAAAATTTTGCGTTACACCTCGTAAAAATATTAAGAGTTGAGCAGTGGAACTTATATTTGTAGATTCGTCGAGTGCTATAGAAAAATACTCAAAACTTTTCGATTTCGTAGCTAATTGCTCTTCAATATTAGCTGCTAATGTGGTAAATCTTCTTTGAACAGTCATCCGATTTAGTTGAATTTTCTCAAACCTCTTTGCATCTTTCGGACACATTTTTTTGCGGCGATATCTAAACACTGGCTTAACAAACTCACCATCTTTAAAAGGCCGACAAGTTTTTGCTATTATTCGAGATATTTCAAAGCTAACTTCAGTAGCTGTTTCAGCATCTTGAATTGGTTTTGTAAACATAGTTTGCTGGCCTATTAGTTCCTTTGTAAAGTGGAAATTTTTTACGTTCGATTTTCACCGGTTAATTTGGTAAAATTATGATGCTTGGTTTCATAATGCCTTTTCACATTATATTCCTTCGGAATAGAAACACTACTCTTGCATATTAAACAGACACTTTTGTTATGCGATGAAATAAAAAGTATTTTTCAGTGCAAATATCTTGAAACTGTCGATTTTCATCTTCAACTTTACGACTACGTTTTTTACTGGGGCTTGGTTTATAAATATCAAAATTGATATTATATTGTTACGTAGGTAGATGCCAAGTTCGAACGACGAAATATTTATTCTTCACAGATTACAATTCAAACAATATAACGTTCGCTTGTCCGTAGTTAAAACTTAAATGCCCCAATAGCGGGCGATGCGTTGTTTTTATACGTCGAGAACCTACCACATTGTTCGGGGATAATACCGACGTGTTTCGCGAATCTTCGAGTAATCTAGTTGGTTCGACAGATTTCTAGTCTCGTAACAATATGCTTGGAACGACGAGGAGCATACCTGTCCTACGTAGTAAACCTGAACAAGAAAGTAGTAGGTACTTAAAGATACTTATCTTACTAACAATTATAAAAGTTAGAATAAAATAATAAGTTAAGAAATATTGATTTGAATGGATTTTTACCTACTTTTGTAGTTTTTCGAACAATTTTTAAAATTCGTTGGCAGGCCGCATAAATATCGACAGTGGGCCGCATGCGGCCCGCGGTATGTGCATCGCTGCCTTAGATGGAGCTTCTTCGCCAAATACATTTCTAAGCCGATCTTCACATTGTTTAGGCGCTAATGACGATTTAAAATTGTAAAAAATCATAGCCCGGAAATATTCTCTAGTCATATTCATCATTTTTGGACGAAGACAAAATCTTTAAATTGTGAATTAAGAAACTATTAGAGCAAATCGAACAAACTACACAGCAGGCATCTCGTAAAACTTTAAAAATATAAATATAAACAAATTTCATTTTTTTTTTAGAAACTTGGTTCATTCTAGACTTTTTCTAGACATGTTGCCCTCGTATGAAGGCTATTTCTTTTAAAGTTCCAGTGAGCTGACAAAAAATAAGGGCAAAAAAGAAGTTTTAATGTACACAAGAGGGAATTAGTTTCGTATATCCTCTACGTAGGACTGGGAAGTTCAAATGCTAGGCAACCAAGATTACCTGATTATAATCCTCTAAACTTTTTTGCTTGAGGTTACTTAAAATCGTTAATGACATAGAACATCTCCAGCGACGAATACAAAACGCATGTGAGACAATTCGCCACTCCAGGAATCTTCGAAAGAGTGCAAAATTCATTTGTGCGTAGATGTCAAGCATGTTTGCACATGGAAGGAGGTCATGTCGAACATTTAATTTAAGCATCGCTTGTTCAGTTGTTAATTTTTGTATGTATGTTTTCCTATTAAAAGAACATTTAATGACCAAACCGCTTTATTCAATAACAATATTGGAATTGTTTATATCTCCGAAGCGACTGATTTTAGGACGTTGGTTTACTAAGACTTTTTCTTTATCGTAATGAGAACCATTACTGGGTAAAATTTCTGGACAACTTCTTTTAGCACCCTGTATATACAATTACAACTGGACAACTATAAAGTAATGGGTGATTCATTTAGAGATACTTTTTCCAAAAGCAAAGAACAAATGAAAAAGGCCAATTTATTTAAGAAACTTGATTATCATACAAAAGAACCATTCTTTACAATTATTTTTTAAAGATTATTTCTCTCAAATGTTGGCCGCGACTGCGGTTAACGTAGTCTATTCTGCTGTTCCAATTTTCAATGACGCGTTTTAGCATTTCGAGTGGTATTTGTCCAATGACCCGAGTAATATTGGCCTCCAATGCCTCAATTGTAGCCGGTTTATCCATGTAGACTTTAGACTTCACATAGCCCCACAGAAAAAAGTCTAATGGTGTGATGTCACAAGATCTAGGCGGCCAATTTACTGGTCCGAAGCGTGAAATTAAATGTTCACCGAATCGTTCTCGCAGTAAAGCCATAGTTTCACGAGCTGTATGGCTAGTGGCGCCATCTTGTTGGAAGTAAATGTCTTGTAGACCACGGGTGTCAAGTTCAGGCAGCAAATAGTCCCATATCAAGGCGCGATAACGGTCGCCATTCACTGTCACATTCCGGCCGGCTTCTGTTTTGAAGAAATATGGACCAATTATTCCACCGGCCCATAATCCGCACCAAACAGTTGTTTTGTCTGGATGTAATGGTAGCACTTCAATCTCTTCAGGTTGCTCATCGCCCCAAATACGGGCATTTTGCTTATTCACGTATCCATTAAGCCAGAAATGGGCCTCATCGGAGAACAAAATTTTTGTCGAAAACAGTGGATCTTCTGCAAGTTTATCAAGAGTCCAACGGCTGAAACGGAAACGATTCGGAAGGTCGGTCGCCTTTAGTTCTTGCACTAGTTGAATTTTGTATGCTTTTAAACCAAGATCCTTTCGTAAAATACGCCAAGTTGTTGCATACGACAAACCAAGCTGTTGAGAACGGCGACGAATTGATTCTCCCCGGTCTTCGCGTACACTCGCTGCTACCGCCGCTATATTTCCTTCACTACGTGCTGGATGAGGTCTATGTGGTCGCGTATTATCCATTATTGTAAATTGAGATTCAAACTTATTGATGGTATAGCGAATTGTGCGTTCGGTAGGCCGATTATGTGGCCCATATGTTGCTCTAAGCGCACGATACACATTCCTTGTAGAACGCCCATTTTCGTAATAAAGCTGTACTATTTGTAGACGCAGTGCCGGGCTAAGTCTTTCCATTACGTAATGTCAAATAGTACTGAACCAGAATGCGCAGTCCTCTGACGCGTCGCATGCGCGCTCAGCCATTAAATCCCCACCTAAAAAAGTACCTCCAAATGAATCACCCTTTATTATCATTCCAATAAAATATATGGCGCTCAGATGTTTTAGCGAATAACTGTATTTTCTGTTAATTAAGGTAATACTTTTTCCACAAAAGCGAGATCGCTTTTTTCATTGCTAGTGCCAATAAATTCGTGAGTCATAATTGAGTATGTACGTTGTGTAAACAGAACGCCGAGTAAATAGGCCGCTACACACGGACGTACATGTTCTAAAACATGTATGTGCATTAGGGTGACAATGGTTTGTATGTAAAAAAATTTTTGTTCGAATTTTAAAGTTTTTTCAACGGAATATTGTGCCAATAGGTCCAAGAGTTTTGTGCCGAAAATTTGAGCCAAATCGGACAACGTTTTCTGGACGCGCATCCAGGTCAAAGGTCAGGTATTTGCATATTTCACAGCTAGTATGAAATAAAGTTGAGAAACCCATATATTTTCTACTTAATTTTACAAAAACATCTGGATTCTGTAGACTTTTAATAAAGAGGACACTCAAATAGTTTTTTTGGGAACTAACTCTCAAATTTCCCTTGCGTCAAAGTGATCCACAAACTATTTTATTTCAAAAATGTTTAATATATGTATGCCATTATTGGCAATGTATATAAATTCTGTGTACTTTTGATAAAATAACTTAAAAATATTGCAGGAAAAAGTTAAGATACAAATTTTCAATTAACATAAAGTTTTTACATTTCAATATGATACGTTTTTTTCCAACCTTAACTTCTTATATTTTTTAAATTTCTCCATATTAGACAAATTTTGTAAATTGAAAATGCAATAATTGCAAAGAAATATTAGAAAAAACAATTGACACAAAGCAGGATGGAATATGCATATATTTTCTGCTGCGCTACCAGCGTCGACCGCATTCAATGGCCAATCTACTACTTTTTCTAATTTTAAAAACAAAAATTATGATCGGTGATTTGGTAGGTTTTTTTTCTTTTAAAATCTACAGATCAAAATCTTTTTGCAGAGAATATAGATTAGCATTTTTTGAATACAGCTGCCTATATTTTTGTACCACCTGTAAAATATTAAACCATGTCAAGAGAAAAAAAAATTAAAAAAGTTATAATATATGATAGTTACTTTCATTAAATGTTGTTTCTGTTCCTCATCTTTTGTTATTTTGTCATGGTATTCTTGAATTAACTGAATGCCTCTTTCAGCACAATCATTAACAACAGCCAAGTTTTCAATAATTTGTTTCGCTCTTAGGTACTCTCCTGTAACACTCCAAGAACGTGGATCGTTGCTGAAAAACTCTATTGAAATTCCAAATCTCTTGAAAACTTTTTTGGTATTTTTTGAAAACAAATCTTGTAAAATATCAGAGTTGTCTCTGAAAATAAAACTTTTTAAGTTTTCCTTCTTTATTATTAGCTTCTTTGCTATCTCTTCATCCTCATTTCCAGATATATCTACAGACATATTCGCTACTAGCTTGCTTTTTGTTATGTTGTCTATCCTTTCGTCAAACAAAGAAAAGCCCACACATTCTTCGCTTAAGTAATACAGATGATTTAATACCTTTGAAATAGCTTTGTCCGCAATATTTTGATTGACTGTTTTGTAGTTTTCCAATTTTCTCAAAAACATAATATCATTTAAAGCAGCTTTATCCGCTTTATTTGAATCAAACCAAAAATTTGAATAACAACTTACAATGAAACCTGTTACTTCTATCAAAGCACTGATTTCAAAATCTGTCACTTCAGGAAATTGATTGCGAAAAATCACTATCTTTAAAGAGTATATAGCCTTGGCCATCCATCTTGCGTAGTGCAGTGCACCGGGTTTTCTGAATTTTATTCCTAAAGGAGGATTGCCACCAAGGAATATAATTACTAACTCCAAAAATTCTTTATAATCATTTCTCGGGAATGAATCGTTCATTTTTCCTAAAGCAAAATCTAAAAGTTCACCAACATTATCGCCTATAATTTCCATAATTCGTGGATGAGCTATTCCTGGCACAAAACTATCTGTATTTATTTCTGGCCAATGTTTTTTGAATTTTTTAAAAATCGTTATGTCCGGTCCAGAAGACACTCCAACATTGGCCTCCGTAAAAACTGCTGCCAAAACAATTTCGAAAATATGGTGTCTGCAGCCTAGAAATAGAATTTCTCTTCCAATTGATCTCTCCAAAAGCACACATGCACCTTTCAATCTACCAGTGTTGGATGATGTTGTATCAAAAACAAACGCTTCCGTTCGTTCCAAAATATGTTTGTCTTCTAATGCATCATAAACTGCAGAAGAAATTTCCGCTCCAGTCCCAGAGGGAATATCAGGCATATCTATAATTTGCTCTAGGCCTGGAGCCGTAGCAATTATAGCCAAACGGTCTTCTGATTTTCCTGTTATTGTCGATAACAGTTTAGTGTCCCAATGGATGGTCAAAGGTTGATCACTTGCAGTAAACTTTTCTATAATTTTTTCACTTTGCGTTAATCTTAATTGCGCTCTTTCCCGACTTATGGAGGTTCGATTTAAAATATAATCGGATGTATTAAGTCCGACGGCGTCAATAACTGCAACCAATAAGTGTACAGCATCTCTCTGACTTATTTTTAACTTGTCGAAAACTGCAGCTAGTCTTGACGTTAAGACACTTTGCTTTTTCGTACAAGAAGTACTGCGAAAACGTTTTGCCTCAATCGAACATTCAGAATATTCTTCCTCTGATGTTGCAGCATCTTCAGACGCGGAAAATTCAATCATATTGCAGGCTGAAATAAATTTTGTCACAGTTCAGTACTTCCAACAAAAATTTAAAACAACGTTATTTAACATTTAATTAAATTTTTACCTGATGAAGTTGATGGTAATTCGTCACTTGATTTTTTACGCAACTCTTCTTGGTTTTTGCGATTTCTTATTCTTTCCTCTTTTTTTTTTAGATTACAGTCGACTCCCAACATACAACCTTCGCGACCTTTCATTCTTTGTTTAATTAAAAATTGCTTGTCTTCTTCTAAATCTATTAGTTCCAGTGCATCGGTACGAGCAATATCGAAGAGATCGCCTAAATTATCGCTCCACAGTTTTCTTCTGTTTTTATGAATGTCGGACACTCTAGATATATTTTTTTTTTAAATCTTTCCATTCCTCATACAGACGCAACATTTTTTTTGTACACCAGTGCAAATCGTGAACAGGAATACGGGCCTTTTCCCAAAAAATTTTACACTCTCTTACCACAAGATCAGCACTATCTTTTGCAGTTAATTTCGTTGTCCTCATATTATGAAAAAAAACTTTGAGGCAGTCCCCCTTCGAGGGAAGTTTAGAACCAACTATTTGGTGTTTTGAATAGCCTATTAAAAATATTTCTTCCCTTAACGAGGGCATTGTTATATATTTTTACCAAATTCACAAAAAATCTCTAACCAAAAGCACTTTACACAAGTAATTCACACGACTGAATGCAATTTATATAATTCTTGGGGAAATACATAATTCAGTCGTATTTTAAAAATCTAGTAGGCCTTGAAATTTATCATTAGAATCCGTTAAAAATAATGGTTGTTTTAAAATATTTGACATGTAGATGGCGTGATTTAATACAAACAAACAAATGTGTTTTTGTAGTTAACGTTTTTGAATAAAAGCATCTATTAATTTCCTGACATAAAGGAAAGGTTAATTACCAAAAAAGTTCTTTTTACTATTTTTTTCACTAAAATATATAAATCCACATTTTTTCATTAAATATTGAAAAAAAATAAACGAGTTCAAAAAATTTATTTCGTATATATTGTAAAATATGAAAATACCTGACCTTTGACCTGGATGCGCGTCCAGAAAACGTTGTCCGATTTGGCTCAAATTTTCGTCACAAAACTTTTGGACCTATTGGCACAATATTCCGTTGAAAAAGCTTTAAAATTCGCGAAAAAAATTTTGGCTGTCACCCTAATGTGCATGCATAAGCGCGCATTCATTAACGTTGACTTGCATGCATATAAGTGCATGTGCGTTGATAATTTCTAGCAGAGACAGATTTTTAACGCGCTGCTTTTATTGAATGCGCATTCAATAAAAGCAGCGCGTTAAAAATCTGTCTCTGCTAGAAATTATCAACGCACATGCACTTATATGCATGCAAGTCTCAACGTGTAGAGGCAAAAGCACAGGTGAATGTGCGAGAGTTTACAGTAGCGTCGGAGGTGAACTTTTTTAGTATATACATTATTATCGCATGTTTTAAGGAGTATTAAGATATTGTTAGTATGTCTGATGTTAGAATGATGTCACGAGACTTTTTAAGAGAGTTTATTGAATTATATAAATCGCATCCATGTCTTTGGCAAATAAAATCAAAAGAATATCTGACAAAAAACGGAGTCATGCCAGTCGTTAATAAAAAAGTTACAAACTATTCAGCCGAATGCAACACGAAGTAACGTCATACGGTCATAACGGTTATTGCAGACGTCATTACTGTATCTTGGCGTTCTATTAATGGAGTAACTAGGTGTAAAAGTTCTACATAGGTATCTTCATCCATTCTTAGATCATTTCCCCAGTCATCAGGTTCTTGTCTCAGTTCTTCCAATAACTGAATATGCGAAAATGTTTGCCTTTTTAAAAGCCATCTTTTCGACCACACTCGACGGGGTTTTTTAATTTAATTTTTCTGTTTAATCACATATGCACACGCCACTGCCGCTATAGTTAAATAAACGTAATTTTGGGAGAACATCTTTACATTTCAGTAGACAGACCAAAACTATGAAACATGTTTCTATGTCTGTATGCTACTTTAACGTACGTTATTGAATACACGTTGTTGCGTGCACGTATGTACATGTTTTAAAACATGTACGTCCGTGTGTAGCGGCCTAATGTCTTTCGATCAGAGCGGGCGGCATCTGCGTCACCATCCAAGATCCAATCTATCGGCGGCTAGATGTTAGTTGGCCCACCTCCTACCTCGTTCGAAACTTTCCGATCACCACCGCTGAACATTTCAGCTAACGCGATAAAACTTACGCAAGGAAAACCTGCTGTTAGCTGTAACACATTTTTTCATACACATTTATTTCTCTCTGTTCCTCCTCCCGCGAGCAAAACGAAAATATTTATTCGAAAGTTTAAATATATAAAGCGATAAATTCAGCTGGTAGAAAGTTCAAGGCCAAAGCGCCGGAATAGAACTAACGAAAATACATTACTCGATCTTAATGTAAATGCGAATGTAACGCATGTCTGTACTACCCAATCAACCGATCACTCATCGAATAAGTTTTCGACCATTGTACGTACATATCTTGCGAATATACTACGGTGGAACGGGTGATTGAAGCTCTAAAGGCCGGTCAGGAATGTTTCTTTGCATTCGCAATTTGCGGCATTTTCACGCTGACGAATCGTGCAGAAATTGGAGCGAGTGAATATCTTCGTGGCTTGTTATGATTATATATTCTTTTTTGTTGCGCGCGCTCTTGCGAATACTTAAAATTCCGCAAATGTCATATAATTCACTGAATATTTTAAATATTTACAGAGTAAGCATGCCACCTATATGGGATTAAAATTATTTTTTTTATTTCGTTTCTTGCTTTTTCCTGTTTTAATTGCAAGTTTTAGAATATGTTTGATGAGAAAAGTTATTTTAGTAAACTACATACATGTAAGCTTAAATAACAAAATACATTTTTTCTACAGCCCTTTATAAAAATACATTTTTCCTCCCCAGAGACGAAAATTACCTACTAACTTTCACCTCCGTCTAGTTGCCTGCTGTCGCTGTATCGCGTCATTCAACCATTCAACGTAATCAAAACAGGTTGAGTTTTGGAATGCAACTGGTATGCTACACGGGATAAATTTTGAATTAAATGCATCATGTTGATAGATTACAGGTTATGATGAAATTCGATAATATTTATAAATCAATTAGATATAAAACACATGCTTACGTACCAAAATTATATGAAAAGATACTCAATAATCATTATTTATTTAGTTCTATTATTTATAGAAAATATCCATTGTTTATAGCATAATATTAGTTACGTCAAATTCAGTAATTAAAAGGTTAGAGATGTGCCTATCTAAAAGACATAAATGACAGGAAAAATGAAGAAAACAAATTCACCGAAGGGCATCTAACTTGCATATTGATACATGCAAAACTACGTCAAGGCATAATTTTCGTGAAAATTCAATAGTGAAAAGAATTAATCTCACAAATTAATTTTAAAAATTATTAATTACAACAAAAGAGAAAAGTAGAAAAACGAAATTAAAATAAAGAAATTAAAGATAAATTTCCATACAGTAGACTAATTTATACGAGGGTTGATGTGGAAGTAATGTACGAAAACAAAGAAAAATTTAAATTAAATGCAAAACGTATTTATATTATTTATATTTTATTTATATTATATAGTATTTATATTCTCGGTACTCGCCTCAGAAGAGGAGATTCAAGATTCATTCATCGTTCATGATTCTAACGGTTTGAACAAATATAAATTTCTATTTAGCAATAATTTATTATATATCTACGTTTATAATTAGAAGCATTTTTGAGTTATAATTATTAATATTATGTTCCATAATATTTTCTTTTGCACAATTATTTTCAATTTATAATTATA
Organism: Melolontha melolontha; assembly: GCA_935421215.2. NCBI lineage: Eukaryota > Metazoa > Arthropoda > Insecta > Coleoptera > Scarabaeidae > Melolontha > Melolontha melolontha. The sequence goes on along the minus strand of OW285235.1, from coordinate 252,568,442 downwards.
TTGAAAATTTATTAAGTGGAAGACTAGCGTAAGTAGAATAAAGCACTATTTTATTTAAAGTCTGTAAAAATTATATATTTCGAAGCATATATGGATTATTAATTTGAACTAATTAACAGTAAATACACCATTGTGAGTGTACATTTATGCAAGATATCTGAGTGAGCGCGTTGGAAAGATTTCCGCAAACGATTTTATGGTAATTGATATTGGTGATCAAAGATTCATTGATTAGGGCTTAAACAAAACTAGATACAGTAGATAGAGGAGATAGACTGTAAGAACTCAGCTTCCACAAGACAAAATATCAGTAGAATAAAGATATCTATATTCTAAGGATCAAAACAGACAGACACCTTGAGCCCTAGCTTAACGTTCGGAGAGTAAATACCTCCTTGGTTAAGTGAAATAATAATAGCGCGGTATTTTTGAAAGATTTAATAAAGATCTAAAAGAAAGACTTCAAAAATATATGCGTTTTACTAATAATTCTCATAAAACTCAAATAAGATATCTTAAGATTTAAATAAATGACTTGTGAAAATACAAATATACAATAAAAGAATTTTAACAATTTACCTCTTGTATTATTTCTTTACATTTGCATTGGATGCTAAGCCTAGTTAAGTAAAACCCGAAAAATATAGCCCTGAGATACACACACAGTATTAAGAGTCTAAAGACAAATATGTTTGAGTAACTGCCCACACAAAAATCACTTACTTTACTCAGAACAAGCCAAAGCTCACAGCAATATGTTGTTATAGTTGTCGTTGTTATAAATTCAAATTATTGTGTTTCTGTTAGTTTTTTGTATTCAATAGTTGTTGTTTTTTTTTGTTATAAAAAACATTGAGTTGAATTCTTAAATTTAATCTTTCTTCCGTTTTGTTAATTGTTCCGAGATATAAGAAATATTCTACTCTTTCTACTACTTCTCATGTCGATGTAATAAATCTTGAATATTTATGTGGTCTTACTTTAAACACATTCAAACCGGATTTGGTATACTAAATTTGGATTACAGTATTAATATAATCAATGGCTTACCATGAAATTTAGATTTTATAGGCGTCCAAATTTTTGTGAACAAGAAAATACATGATCCCTTTAACTAAAATATTTATACGTACAGGATAGGAGCTCTTGGGTTTTTCTCGTAAATAAGTTTTAAGGAAAGTTCAAATCACTATTACGGAAAAGCTCCTACAACTGAACCTGGTTCAAAAATAGTTGTTTACGATTAACTATTGTCGCCCGCTTTACTCTCTACATATCCATAATACGAGCGATTCGTGCCAGAAACTATAAAAAGTCATCCATCCAATGCTGGCGCTAGGTGACGTTTTAATTTTTTCTTTTTTTTTGTTTGAAGAGAATTTCGTCAAAGGCCAAATACATTTGTTACATCATTATTTTGACGAATTTACAAGCGTTCGTTACGTTACTAGACTTTAAATAAATAACGCAGGATAAGTTTTGTTGTCATAGTTAATTTTGGGTATTATTTGGCATTAGAGAAAATCATGTCATATAGCTCGTTTTATCGTATTTCTCTTGATTTACATTGACATTTTTGGCTTTGAAAGTGTGGACTAATATATGAAGAATTTATCGATAAAATATGTACTCTAAATTACTTGCCTTGGAGATTTGCAATATCTATTAATTATATGTGTGTATATATATATTGTAGTGATTCAACTGATCACATCTAATTCATATATCAGAAACAAGAAAAACATAATTAGAATATGTGATATATCATTAATAATAGTAATTGTAAGATCAATATTGATAGATGTTAATTACATTTTAGAGTAAAATTTAAAGTGTTTAATATATCAATAAATATACTAAAAAATTCTATTAAAATCTATTATTTCAATTTATTAAGTAAAATCATTCAGTTATAATCTTATAACATCTTAATTAAAGATTAAAATAGGTAGAGGAAATAATAAAATAATTATGTATAGTGCTGTATTATTCAACAATTTTAACGCACGAAATGTTAAATTTGTACATGCGCATATCTCAGCAATAAATGTTTGAATTAAAATTAGAAATATGTAAAAAATCTATTTAGAGCTAATAAGATGCATAAACACATTTAATTTATTGGTCCTAAACTAATAAATTAATAATAAAATTTACCAATATTGTTAAAATTACTCAGCTATGATAAAACATACGATATCGGCGTCTTCTGCAACAACTTCTTTCAACTACGATACTTTAACAGCACCATTCGACAATCACGTGCTTATCACGCGTTTTTATTACTCCGTGCGTGCGGTGGCCTGACTATACTTACTGATATTCCTATGTAGTTGAAACATTTTATTTTATTTTATTTTTTAATGAATGGAAGAGATGTGTGTCGTCTTCTATTAATTTTTGCTCGAGGTTCCATTGAGATATTTATTTATGCACCGAACGATATTCTCGAAAAGTTTGTGTGTGCCATTTTTTTACGAATTATGCAGGGATTGTTTCTGATCCTCTAGCTAGATTATTTTTAAATTCTTTCCAGCTTTACTGTCCTTACGTCTATGTCGATTGTATTACCTTCGACGAACTCTTCTGTTTTCTATTTTTTGTTAAGAGGTTTTTGTCAATTGCTTTTGTCAATTATTTCTTTTAAAAAAATGTTAGCTAATTTTTCTTGGGAATGTTGAAATAATATTAATGTAAATTATAAATAAACTGAAGTTTATACTATTTTAAATTTAAAAATGGTTATCTGTAGAGCAGACCAATTTCCGTGCGCGCCATGAGTGCCGGTATGGGAGTGTAATTCGTAATATATTAGAATATGCGATAGAATAGGGACGCAACATGAGCTTGTTACCGATATAAGTATAGCTCTACTTCTATACATATATCGGTAACAAGCTCATGTTGCGTCCCTATTCTATCGCATATTCTAATATATTACGAATTACACTCCCACACCGGCGCTCATGGCGCGCACGGAAATTGGTCTGCTCTAGTTATCTGTTTAATTGTAACTTTCACTTTTGGTACTACGCTGCACGTTTTGTTTCGATTAGAGAACGTCTTTTACTCTGATTTTACCGTTATCGCTTATGAGATTTTTTTTTTAAAATAAGCATTCTAGTGGTGAATATGACTTAATGTTAACCACCCAATTAAGGTTCCGTTTTTGGTTGATTAATTAAACGGCAGCTGCAACAGAATCCAAAGATTTCCGCTTGGTAAGTTACGCTATCGTTTTTATCGCTGTTAACCCCCTTCGTTGTATTATTTATCGGTAAGTTTCGTGGTATTTCTTTAGGGTGTCAGAAATACACCTAACAAATTGGGGCACAATTATGATGCCAGTATTGCCAATATTACCCTACATCTTGCTCACGTGTTTTAAATCATTTGACCAGATAGATGCTATATGTTTCCCTTTAAGGGAAGTTAAGGGCAATGTACCTGTGCAATTTGTGTGCGAAAAATACTGAAATCGAAGTTTTAATTACTAATTCAAGAACTCATTCTCTCCATTTTATGTGGTAGTTCAGTTTTTCCTTTGTTGTAACGGCCGCATGGGCTGATTTTCACTTGTGTAATCGTTAATTAGATTTATTATTTTGCTCCAAATTTCATTTACCGTTTGCGTAATTAGGACTATTTTATTTTGTTAATTTCACTCTTATTGGTTAAATAATTAATTAGTTATTCAATTTTGCGATAAATTGCGTACAATTTTTTACGTAATTTATATATATATATATATATATATATATATATATATATATACACTCTGTTCGTTTTCAGTTTGCAGTCACATGATCAATTTTCATTTATTTTTAGTAGTATGAATCTAGTCGGTACTTTTGAGTCAAAAGAGGTTTAAGTATTTTATAAATATAAAATTGTTATTTCAATACATAATGTTTTCTATTTATTTTCTAAATGTTTTTCCTGTTTTATCAATCGATGTTATTGACCAATGTAATGGTAATTAAATTGGAACGATGCCGTATGACATAACCTAAAATTTTTGAAGTATAAACAGTAACTTTGGAAGTTTTAAATCTCAAATACGCATATAAAATAATATTCTTTAAAGAAGACAAAGGTACATGTAGAAAATGCAGCTTTTCATGTATTGTAAACAGATGCTTCACTTATAGCATTAATCGCATTAAATAAATTTGGAATAAGAAATAATCTGGAAATTGCAGAAATCATACGAGAAGAAATTCACTAACATAAATGAATTACAAAGCAATCCAATATAACCAAAAAGTAGAACAGAAAGGTTGGGAAATAAGAAAATAGGAAGCTAAATTTTGATTGTTTCATATGTATAATCAAATTTTTTGCATTAGAAATTAAATAAATAAAAGCTCACCTTGATTATATTGGTATTATTATTTCCAAGAAAATGGTTAATAATAATTACACGAATAATTCATTTGTTTACAAAAACTATAGAGAACTATTAGTATTATGTATAAATTAATTATACAGTTCAATTATTACATTGCTACGCTAAGTAAAACCATTGAAGATATAACTTCATTTGGAATCAGTATGTTAAAAAATTATCATAACTGTTGTTAAACTTGCTCATATAAAAACTATTCAACTTAATAAAATGCAGATACTTTAATCAATACAATAAATACAAAATAGTGAAATTGTATTATTCTATTCTAGTGTTAACAGATATGGATGTGACTGCACAAGTGAGCGCTGATATTTTTTAATGTTATTCTGCATAAGACTATTAAAACCTGATTTTAAAATGCCATACAGCATACTAAACTCAATGAACAACAGTAGTGCAGTATGTGACAAAAGCTATTTTCTTTATCTTCGCAATTTATGTTGGTTGTATCTGCAAACTCTTGAGTTGTTCATATATTAACTGAGCATATTAGAAAATAGAAGTATGTAGAAATAGCAAATAATTCATCTAATTCATAATCGGTCTAATAAGAAATATTTATTTGAATAAAACATATTTACATGGAAGCTTAAATATATAATCTTTCTAATACAATCATAAAAACACTATCATAGACAGAAAATAAAGTTGTCTTGTACTAACATAAAATATGACACCTTTAGTTGCAATTACATATATTAATCTGAATCAGAGTCTGATTCTGTACTTGATTCTGTAACATTGATTATTACTGGATCTATATCCAAGTCTACCAAGCAGTTTTCTCTTTCATACCATTGTTTTATTAAATTATCAGTATGCCTTATGCAGTTACTCCATGTATTACTATCACATGTATGTAATGCCTCCTTCCACATTTCTTTCACCTTTTCGTAGGTGTAACCAGCCCTACCGATGTGCACATTGTAATATGTTTTTGCTTTTGCCCAAATTAGCTCAATAGCATTGAAGTCACAGTGGTATGGTGGCAGTCTAAGAATTTCATGTCCTGCATTTCTTAACAGTTCATCAATTTCATAAACTTTCTCTTTACGGTTTCGATCCTTTGGAAAATATCCATGTTTCATCTAAAAAGACAACTTGACGCAAACCAGAATTTGTATTCTCAATGTACTTCCTTAAAAATACACTTCGCATTACACTAACATCAAGTTTTTCCATTAATGCTCTTCTATTATCATCTTTTTTATATTTGAAACCGATATGTTTGAGTAAAATGGAAAGAGATGTTTTTCCTATTTGCACCATTTGTTTAGTTTCCAGTTCAGTCTTCAATGTTTTCAATGTAACATGTTTTTCTAAAAAAGTATATCGTTAAAAAATAAATCATTTATGAAAATAAAATTGCTTAGAATACTTTGATGAAACATGTCGTATAAAGTATTTCGGACTTCCATTTTCAAGCTTTCTGGCAAATCTTTGGTTTTTGGTTTACGTCGGGGTATTTGTTTTCCAGGTGATGATGTCCCACGTTTCTTGATATTGTAAACGGTTCGGACAGAGATCTTAAGAGCACTTGCTACTCTCTAAAAATATTTTTCCTCATTAATCTAAAGATATTAATTTGGTGTTATCTTACCTCATAAACTGAATCAACAGACAATAATGGACCTCTATTATATTTCTCTTCTTCAAAATAATGAAGAAGGTTGGCAACTAGATTTTGTGCCTGTGAATCTAGACGTTTAGCTGGCATATTCTACAACAAAAAGAACACAAACATGAAATTTTATATCACTTCATATTATGAAAATTACATTTTGCGATATGCATATCAATTTATCAAAAAATGTAATTTGTCAGTGTCAAAGTAAAATAATTTAATTAAGAAATATTACGTTAAATACTTACGATTAATTACTCGAAACTGACTATTATTGTTGCAAGAAGAACAGATAAATAAGAAATCTTAAAATATCAACGGAAAAATACAAACAAGCACCAAACATAACCTGTATATGTCGATAAATACGTATTTTCTCTTTTGACTAAAACAGTTGTCGGTATCTCATATTATACAAGACATGCTAATATTATTTTTCTTTGTCTTTGCTACGAAGAAATTTCAAAGACGTATGTCTTGTATCAAATGACATACGTTTCAATTCTGAATATTTGTAGCTCAATATATCTGAAAAACAAAGTATATAGATTCTGTGTCTGAGATAGTATGACATAGTTAGTCATGTGACTGCAAACTGAAAACGGACAAAGTGTATATATCGAATCTCACTTTTATTTGTAGCACTGCTAATTAATCGTAACAGCTGTGTTTTTTTCTTGTGAAGTAATTTGAATTTTGATTATAATTTTTAAATTTTAGTTAGACTATGTGATAAATTAGCTTATAATATTTAACTTTTAATATACTAATTTTACTTATAATATATAAGCACGTCTTCTTTAAGCAACTGTACCTATCTGTCAAACTAAACCTCAGAATATAGTAAAAATTTAAATAGCTTCTGGCTTACTCGAAAATAATACCAGCTTTTGCACACACAAACACTGATAGGTGAGTCTTACCTTCTGTCAACTCACCTTCGTGTTTTAATAAAATTGACTAGAATTTGCCATTCCAATACTATTTAAGTCAAAAGTAAATATCTTCAAGATTTAGTATTAATTACCTCCAACGTTTTTCTTATGAAAACTATAGGTATAGTCCATTTAAAATTTAAGAAATAAAACTTCTTTTTTTAGTGCAGTGTTTAAATGACTTGATTCTTTAGAATTTATTTTTTCAAAAAGAAATTGGGAAGATTTTTATAATATTCGATAATTTGATCCATGAGCGTATTAAATACATTAACAAATTTAAACAAAATGAATTACGCCTGCAGATGTACGTTTCTCGCTATATCGGATGTTACATTATAGAAATTATGGAATAATCTTTTGTTCAGAATTGCCCAACCTAGAAATCGAGGAAACATTAACGAAACCAAAGTGGAAAATAGGTAACATATGCCCGTCAAAAATATGCCAAGTTCGCTCTTTAAACATCCGGTTCGATCTGATCGGTGTGTGTGTGTTATTTAAACAATTATGTACAAATAGCCGCAGCAAATCGCACGAAATATTGATGCAAAGCATATTTTTTTCTGACCGGCTGGTCGCCGTTGCGATTATCGAGACACATGGCGAAGCAGCACGTTTTCTCGCCCGATCATCTTAACGCAAATAAATACATTGTAAGTCGCCGATCGACGGCTGCGAATGTTGGCCGGCCGACTCGAAAATCAATCCAAGTTATGCATATTGAATTAAGTTCGTCATCCGGTGGATCGCGAATTGCGCCTTGTATTATGCGGGAGCGACTAAGTAAGATAGGCATGAAGGTGGAGGTGTTGGAGAGATTAGCACACTGAAAGTTGCCAGCAGTCAAAGTTAACTAACTCATCTAACACATTCATAGTTGTTATGTAATTTGGAATTGTTGGCTAGACGCAAGGTGCATTGGCATTTCGACCAATTAATTAAATCATTGAACGCTATCACGATTAGTGTATTTACTTATTATATTCGTGATGTACTAGATTAAATGTGAATTGGAACCGTCATTTCTCCAATCTAATTAAAGAAATTTTGTTTAATTTACTATATTGGAACGATTTTTAAAGCGAAAGCTACATTTTATTTATAAAACTTCCAAGAACAAAAAGGGAACCATTGTAAATTGAAAAATCCTTTACGCGCAAATAAAAATATTTCGTTTTTTTAATGGTGTTTCATGTCTTTGACGACAATTTTTTTTGGAAACTATTCTGTAAAAATACTTTTTTTGTTATTTAAATAATGATTAGGTTATCTTTCTTTCAATAAATCATCACTAAGTTATTATTTTTTTATATTTAAATTCGCGGTAAGGTTTTCTAATATTTTCATTATCATGTACCAATTTTAGTGCAGGTCCTGTATATTGGAACTGTTTCCATATTCACTGTTAGTCTTTTTTGATCTTTCAAATTAAAAATAAAACGAATATTCATTACAAATGGAAATATTTTTCAATATCTAGCAATGAGCTGCTTTCATGTTCTTGTTTCATTCCTCTTGATGCCTTTTATGACCCAATGACCCGTATCTGCCGCTTTATTCTTCGTTCTTCAAAAATGTCTAGAATATAGTCTTTTTAATAATTTAGAAAGTATAATTTGTCACATTAATCACATGTCGAGTGATATGGTGATGAAATTAATAACAAGTACAATTAGATTATTAATTTATTTAATAAGAAAACTTTAAAGATGGGATATTAATCAAACAACCAAGGTAAATAACTAATTTGTAAAAATTTTAATTATTAAAATTTATAACAAGTGTTAAAATCGGTCACCATTCTGTTGAATGCATAATTCAATACGACGTTTCATATTGTCAAAAATATTCTGCAATACATTTGGTGTTATTTCATTACATCTAATTGTGATTGTATCCATCAAGTCATATAAGTTATTCATTCTTATATACATACTTCATTTTTTAGCAATCCGAAAATAGAAAAATCTAACGGAATAAGATCTGGTGACGGCACTAGCCAAACACCTCTGCTTATAACTCGATGAAGGAAGTAAACTTTTAATAGAGCTAAATTTTCACGAGTTGTATGTGCAGGAAATAACCCCATTGAATTCGTCTCGTTAAACTTGAGTTAAAAATGGTGATAATAATTGTGTCTCGGTATCATTGGCTATTAATGTTATTGTGATAAAATATTTGTCCTATTTTTATACGACGAGATACAGCTAACCATATTTCACATTAACAGGATGTAAATGAACTTCGATGTGATTGTTTGGATTGTTTGTACACCATATTTTGTAATTTTGTTTATTTACAAACTCGCTTGATTGAAACTATGCTTCATCAGTAAAAAAAATTGATCAAGAAATTCATCATTATTGAAATTTTCTTGAAAGAAGTTGCAATAGTAAGACCTGTTGAACAATCGAAACTTTGTATGGATACATATTGCTATGAACTGTGGTTTTTATAATTAATTTAGTACCATTCACGACAAATCTATCCAGCTAGGATATTCAGTCGGTTTACTTTCCTCCCAGGGTTCCAATCGGAAATGTGGACAAAAGATTAATTTAGTTGAGCGCCACTCAAAATTTGTTTGAGAAAAATTATAATATCTTTAAGTTACTTGTTTTCTTGAAGCAAGGTTAAATAATAATCACAATAAAATTTAAATGAAACTTTAATACAAAAATTAAAAAAAAATATATTTATAAAGTATAAAGATTAATATTGCCTCATTTAACAATATTATAAAGGTATAAATAACGCATGGAAATGACCGCAGCATACGTCTAAACTTCCTTTATGACAGCCGATCAAAATTAAAAATAATAAATTACAAAGAAACTTTTTAATTGCTCCCAAGAGAACAAAATAAACAAATTATTTGACAGACCGAAACAAACTCTAACGCATGTGCAACCACATGTGACAAAAAAAGGCCCTTGATATACCAACGTACTAAATTTTACAGTTAACAGAATTTTTTTACTAGTAATTTTAAAAACCTTCTTTGTTATTTATATCAAATAACTAAGACTAAAAAATTCAATACGATAATATTCATACAATTAGAAAATACAGTATTAAACTCTTTTAAAATAATAATAAAATATCTTTTAATAATATATTATGTACTTACGTAAAAAATATATTCAAGACACGTGATTAAGAAAGTGTAAAATATAACAATTGCGAGATCAACAAACTCGTATAAAATAGCGGTAATGAATTAACACAGTACCAACCACAATTAAATCAAAAAAATAACCCGATAATATTTTAGGAAATGTTGTTACGCCACTGTGCGACTGAATATATCATAACTGCTATCGGAGATGACTGACCCACAATATAGTTTTCTTATTGTCCATCTCGCTTTAAATATCGTTCTGTTGTCGATCGTCACGTACGCGCGATATTATTTTTCGATTAAAGATAATAGATTGTAACTTAAATTGCCCTTGAAGTACACATCTTGCATGTTCCTTTAATATATCAGCTTTAAAAATTTAGAAGTAAGTAAGTTTTAACAGCTGACTCAAGTTATCGAACCCTTACTGTAACAAAACTTATCGGTCTTATAAATATAAACATTGCTACCTTTGAATTACAATGGGGCATTCTCAATCTGATATTCGTATTTTATATCTCTTACTTCTAACAAAAAAAAATAGTATGATTTTTAAAATGGGTTGGCCAATGAATCTTACACACACCTTAATTTTTAGTTTTATACTTGAATATATAAAGAGCTGATCTTAGCATACAGGATATTAAAGATTTTATAACATCGACAGCTGTAACGAATGTAAACATACGGTGTGTGTGTAATTTCAATAGAGGTACATATTTATATTCTGAATATTTTGAATTCATAGAAGGCATATATTAGAATTTTCAAGTGATTTTTAATTTTAGGGTTCGTGTGGTAAGTAACTTACAATATTTTGGATTTATATTCTACATAATTGCATTTTTCCATTTTTTAAAAGTTGTCTTTTGATTTCAAGGGCAATCTGTCGATATATATATATATATATACCGGGTGTATGAAAAATGAGAAAAGTAACTTGGAGACCTCGTTCTTTAACATCTCTATTAATGTTTTTCGTGATTGGAACGGGATCTCCAAGTCGCCTTTCGATTCGAAAACACCATCAAAAGTCTCCTAGGTAATACCAAAGATAAAGCTAATTTGTATTTGAAATCAGGTTTATACGAAATTAATTGCGACAATTGTAATATGGAAATATATTGATAAAACGATATTGATTAAACGAAACGCTCAGTAATAACTCGTTTTAAGGAACACATATATATTAAATTTAATAGACCAGAAAATCGAGCGTGGCAAATCATGCATTAGACACAGATCACAACGCGTCTGTTAAAGGGTTAAAACTTGTCAAAGCCATCAACAACTCCCAGAGATCGCGACGCATACGAAAGCATTCATATCGTTACAAACAAATGTAATACGTTTTAACAAGGACAACGGTCGGATCCCATCCAGTTGTCCTCTTCATGAAAAGAGGTAGAAAAGATTAAGGGCGTGAGAATAGAGAATAAACACATGGTCAGTGTATACGTGGACGCCGTGGAAAGTTGTTGCGACTTTGATTAGTGGTTTTACCTATTGATGATGACAACTTAGTTGTCGAAATATGCATTTAGGATACGATTATTAATTGTGGTAAGGGGTTTTATACCTTTTTTTGGTTTTTACTTAACCACAGTCTCCAAAGAAAGATTTCTAAAAAGAAGAATCTCACAAAAATTGACACGATGGCAATACGTAGCGGGCAATTGTGTACGGTACTTCCATAAGCGCTGTATTGTTTTCTAAGGTGCGAATGGACTATAGCGTCCAATATTTGTTGTTAAGAGATGTGATAGGTCAGGCGAAATTACGATTGCTTTGTTTAAAAACCTGGAATTGTCTTCAGATAAGCAAAAAAAAATTATTGAGTAAATACAATGTAAACAGCTACTTTATTAACAATATTAAAATTATGTCGTGCGTACATATTCTCGATAAAAATATGAATGAAACTTTGTACTAAAACTCGGTACATGTTTATTTTTTTGCGTTAAATTTGTTGCTCTTTCGAAATTTTATGACTCCGGGAACGAGCATAACAAATATATATATATATAATTCATCATCCTGATTGCTGGAGCAACAATTTAATTTAGCTCGAAAAACAAGGAAAGATAGCCGCCGCACACATTAACCTGTGCAGGTTTCACCCACACCTCTCGGACCATTTATTATAACGATGGTGTGTTTGTCAACGACATATGTACGTACACGATCTCCACACACGCACGTATGCACAACACACAGAAAAGTCGAAAGATCTATACGAGATGCGAGTGTTGTTCGTATGATTCCAGGGGCCGTATGTTTTCTATTTTTAAGCGCCTCTACTCCAGTAGTAGACTAGTATCAGCAAGCACCGGCCAGCAGTTAGTCCACGGCAGCAAACTGCCGCCCAACTTACCTCGACCTCCGCCTTACCATGAGTGTGTGTTGCATGCAAGCGCTGTTCGTGAATGTATGATCGTGTTTGTGTGCGTGTGAGGGAGTGGGTCGATCTGGTGCATGTTGATCAGTGTGTCTTGCCAAAACATGCTACACAGTGAACATTATATAGGAATATGTTTACTTTGTGGCAGTTTGTAATTAAGTTATATTAAAATCAACTACCTAAATAATATTAATACGGAAGAAATTCGCTTATTAAGAAAAATTGAACTTCCTAATTTTGATTTTAATTTGCATTAATTTAAGTAGTTTCGTATAGATATTATTGTTGTATTATAGAATTGTTCAAAATTTTTAAAATTATTCAATTATCTATTAAGTACAAATGAAACAGACATGCTATAATATACATATCTGTAACTGTACACATGGACAATACACCTCGTATTTTCAGCATTTACTTCTGCTTAAGACACGTGTTTCTGCCATCTATAGGCGTCATCAGTCAAGCTAGTGAAGCAATGTAATACAAATGATACAAATCTTTTTAAGAACAGATTTGTATCTGTATATACATTTACGCTGAAATCGCCTACAAGATATAGCAAATTTCCTCCTATAAGGTGGCACTATTTTATAAGTGACATCTGACGGACGAAAGAGACTATGCCGAAAAAGGCGACCTTTCGCTTGACCAGCTATGCTGGTACATAAACGAAAAAATACGTATATAAAAATACGTAAGTGTAGTCCATTAACACGAGCCAGATGGCGGTAAATATACAAAAAGGTTTAAGTATATCAATACGTTATGCACGTATTACGCATTTGTTACAAATGAAAATGCGTAATACGTGCATAACGCATATACTTAAACCTTTTGTGTATATTTACCGCCATTTGGCTCGTGTTAATGGACTACACTTATACGTATTTTTTCGTTTATGTACCAGCATAGCTAGTCAAGCGAAAGGTCACCTTTTTCGGCATAGTCTCTTTCGTCCGTCAGATGTCACTTATAAAATAGTGCCACCTTATAGGAGGAAATTTGCTATATCTTGTAGGCGATTTCAGCGTAAATGTATATACAGATACAAATCTGTTCTTAAAAAGATTTGTATTATTTGTATTACATTGCTTCACTAGCTTGACTGATGACGCCTATAGATGGCAGAAACACGTGTCTTAAGCAGAAGTAAATGCTGAAAATACGAGGTGTATTGTCCATGTGTACAGTTACAGATATGTATATTATTGCATGTCTGTTTCATTTGTAACAAATGCGTAATACATGCATAATGTATTGATATACTTAAACCTTTTTGTATCTATTAAGTAGTGATTATTAGTGATTAATACACTAGATCAAAAGACTTGTTATAGCAATTGCAACTCTGTCTATATTAAAATACTGAGCTTTTCAAAAAGTGTTTATTAAAACTGTCTAGAGAGGGCGGCAGTTTAATCACCTCTAAGATAAATCTAAGGACAACATTACCACATATTGGAAACTCATTTTCTTCTCTCTCTTCATCTTGTTAGAGTTTTTTAACCATTTTGACATCGTTTATGTTTTTTTTATTGGAGTGGCAAACTATTGGCAATTTATCCACAATCGCTCTTTTAAAACATTTAGGTATCTTACTTTTATCAATATCTAACGACGTTTTCCCGACTTACCTTCCATGTTTCAGCACCATAATTTGCAGGATTCGAAGTATACACGATTAAAGTTAATTTAATATTAAAAGTTACACCCAAATCCCTAATCACCAGACAGCGAACACGAGCGATTGATGATTTATAGCCCATAGGCGTCTGCCTTGTATTCGCAATAGGTTTGTTTCTATAAACGATCCCTGAGTTTCGAACAATTTGATACATGTGGCTAACTGGATAAGTGGCACATACGCAGTTAATATGTACAGGCTGGTCCAAAATGACCGAAGGGGTTTGAGTTCATTATAACTTCTTATTTAAGACATAATTATTAATTTTTTTAAATTCTAAATACAGTATATTAATGGAGAATATTTTTAATTTAATTATGAAAAATTATATCTCGCAAGTGGTGGCCATTTTCTGCTTCGCATATTCGTGCTCTTTCCAAAACATTTTCCATAACCTTTCGCAAAACTTCAGGTGTTATGTTGATGATTTCGTCGCGTATATTATGTTTTAAATGCTGTATGGTTCGAGGCTTATTAATATAGACTTTTCCTTTCAAATAACCCCAAAGGAAACAGTCTGAAGCGGTTAAATCCGGTGAACGCGGAGGCCAATTAAAATCGCTTGTACGGGAAATAATTCGTTCACTAAATATGTCGCGTAAAAGAGCCCTTGTGTCCCTCGCAGTGTGCGCTGTGGCTCCATCCTGTTGGAACCATACTTGCGGATGGTTTTCCACGGCTGGCCTTAAAAAATTTTCCAACATTGTCCGATATCTAACACCAGTGATGGAAACGGCGACACCGTGTTCATTTTCAGAAAAATATGGGTCAATTATCCTTTCCGACCAAGCTCCGTACCAAACAGTACACTTAAGTGGGTGTAATTCTCGCTGTTGAACTACTCTTGGATTTTAGGTAGCCCATATCCTGCAGTTTTGCCTATTAACGAACCCATTTAATTGGAAATGGGCTTCGTCGCTCATAATTAAATTATGCTCATCATGATTTTCTTCTGCTTTTTGACGAAAATAAATTGCATAATCAAGTCGTTGCTGGTAATCTGTCGGATTCAATTGTTGGACAAGCTGAATTTTGTATGGAAACATTCTTATTGTATGCAAAATTCTCTGCAGCGACCCTTTTGAGAGGCTAAGTTGTGTCGAACGTCTCCTGGTTGATGTTTCTCCATCTTCCCGAATACTCTCCTGTACCCGTTCAATATTGTCATCCGTGTGCACCGTTCGTCGTCTGCCGGCACCAGGAAAATTAGCAACCAGACGGTTTATTGTTGACTCTGAGGGTCCAACCCGCACATTAAAATAACGACGATATGCACGCTGAGTCAAAACAATGGATCGTTGATTTGAGAAATAAAGTTCAACGATTTTGGCACGTTGTTCAATTGTGTACTGTTCCATTTTAAATTCCCCAAGTCTTCTTTTCAAAATACTGAAATCAATAAAAAAAAAATTATAATAAAAAAGTTCTAAGGAATTAAAACCCCTTCGGTCATTTTGGGCCACCCTGTACAACAATGCACAACAGAGCCAGCAACTACTGCTGAAACAAAAGTAATGCTGACAAGGGAATTGCGTATCCAATTTTGAATAAAAATAATTTACAAAGAACAAAACTCAAAACTATGTACCTCCTGTGAAACATTGAAAGTGTAAAACATTACTACGAACAACTAAAATTTGTTCAAGATGTTCCTGTGTTAAATTAGTTCTTTTAAATGTTTAAACGTCTTTAAAAATAGAAAATGTCCATTCCACATCACAACTGGTGATGGGTACGTGATTAAAATGTTGCAAAAGTGCACCATACTTCGAATGTATAGATTTTACAATCGGCTCTGTGCAGAATTGATATAATATATTCACATCTGAATTTCTGCTAAATATGGGATCAACTTTTTGTCTCAGCTTGATTCCAACAACAGAAGGCATACTTTTTCATTTGGTCGATAACGGTTTCTAAGTTAATTATCGCCTTTTTTAAGACTAATATCTTGATTTTGCATGTAAGTAATCGTAACTGTAAGATACTGGAAATTAGCTTTAATAAAGTTTAGTTGGTTTTGTAAGCTTTCAATTTGTATCAGGTGTTTACAATTAGAAATGCTTTGCGTATCATCATCTTGAAGATGAAAAACAAAATTTTTTAATTCATCCAGGTGTTGTGAATAGAAAAATGCTGCTTCTAGCCATGTTCCTCCACCTAGTTAATATAGGAACTGGGGGTAAAGGCAAATTTGGAAGTATTTCTCTATATAATGCCACTCGTGAAGGTGCTTTGAGAAATATCTTTTTAAATGATGAAAATAACTTATCAACATTTGGAAAATCACCCCTGATGTATTCACATATTCTGTGTAGTGCATGTGCTGCACAGGTAACGTGTAGCATGTTGGAATAAGATTGCTTTAATAACTTCTTCGTTTTTAACATATAAGTTTCCGCATCAGTCAGAAATGATATTGTCTTTATAGTTGTTAACCGATGACAGAATATTATGAATACATTGATAAATTACTTCTGCAACTGTTTCACCATTTATAATATTTTGCAATTAAGTATGGTTGGTATGAAGTTGTCGGATGAAGAATACCAACAACTACATTTAACACATATCGTCCCATTACATCCGCAGTTTGTCTCCACTTACCCAAAGATAATGACTTCGTATTTTTTCAATGGTTCAAAAATAACATTTTGGTAAGTGGTATTTACGTAAAGTAGATTCATCTGGTATATGACGATCAGTATATTTTGTAAGAAACCTCTTGAGAACTGGATTGTTAAGCTTTTTGAATGGGATATTGGCCGCCTTGAAAGCTTCACACAGTTCTTCGTTCAAAGTGTCAGGTGCAGATGGTCATATGTTATCTTGATGAGTTTTCGAAGAAACATGTCTCTGCACATTACACTTTTGTGGACGCCTTAAACTTAATGAACAGGCACTGCAATATATCTCGGTATCATTAAGAATATGCAACCAATTTGTGTGGCCTCTAATCCATCCTACCATGGTTGCCCTACGAGAATTCTCCATAATTAATGAAAATAATAGCCTTTAATGTCCCACAGGCGATCCCTAACTACAGGACGTCAATGTAATAACACAAGTTTACAAATTCCGGTCAACTTTTGGATCAGAGCAGATGAGAACAAATCTTGACGTTATTTGAGGTGCTGAATTCAAATCCGGGTTTCGTTTTTCAAAATTGGTTCTACTTTGTGAGTTCGCGCATGTTGGCAGCACTGCGCTATCATAATGACAGTCAGCTATTGGCGTCGCTAGAAACAATATTTAATTTGTATTTTTAAAGTTTTTTTTTTAATCCAAAACGTGTGAAAATGCAAAGACAGAATTGTAAAGTTGATTCAAAGTGTTTTTGTTATGTTTGCGGATGTTATATGATCAGAAAAAGTGGCAAAGTTATTACTAATGTGATCAGAAATGCATATTTTTATTATTTTGGTTTCTCTGTATCAAACACTCACAAGCCGTGGGTACCGAAATTGTTTTGTAACGCGTGTAGCACAATATTATACAAGTGGTCACGCGGTAAAAAAGTATGTTTTTCATTTTCATTGCCAATGTTATGGAGAGAGCCGAAAAATCATGTGGATGATTGTTACTTTTGCTTGATGAATGTCGTTGGTGTAAATGCAAAAAAAAACTATCAAAATATAAATATCCTGAAGTATCATCAGTGTCTAAGCCAGTTCCCCGTGCGAGCAATGATCCTTTGCCAATTTGTCCAGGTACGAGTGCAAATTACATGGAAACTTGTAGTTCATCACCGACGAACAGTGGAAGCGATTTTAACATGGAGGAAAAACATTTAGTTTCGCAAAGTGAACTCAATGAATTTGGTTCGTGATTTGAATTTATCGAAACAAAAATCAGAATTGCTCGCATCACGGATGCAGGAGTGGAAATATCTTGACACTCAAACAAAAGTCACTCTGTACATAGAACCAGAAATGAGGCGCTTTTACAGTTTTTCAAAAAAGAGGAGAATATATGGTTCTGCTATGACATCAACGGTTTGTTTGATGCGATGAATACACCATACGATGTAAATGAATGGCGTTTGTTCATAGATGGTTCAAAATACAGCCTGAAAGCTGCTCTGATACACAATGGAAATATAAAACCATCAATTCCGATTGCTCATGCAGTACAAACGAAGGAATGCTACGATACAATATGTAAAATTTTTACCAAGATAAAATATAAAGAGCATCAATGGAAAATTTGTGGCGATTTGAAAGTTTGAAAATAAATTTCAATTCAATTTTAAAGAATAAATGATTTATATACTATTCCTACAGGTTATTGGTCTCTTGATGGAGATGCAATCTGGTTTTACCAAATTTTGCTGTTTTTTGAGTCTGTGGGATAGCCGTGCAACTGACCAACATTATGTGAAAAAAGATTGGCCAAGCCGTACTAATTATGAACCAGGAAAACAAAACGTCTCTTCTATACCACTTGTGAACCCACAGAACATTTTCTTGCCACCTCTCCACATAAAGCTTGGCTTTATCAAAAACTTTGTCAAAGCGCTCGATCGTGAAGGACCGGCTTTTGAGTACTTGACCAAGTTATTTCCCAAGTTGTCGTACGCCAAAATCAAAGAGGGAATATTTGTCGGACCTGATATTCGAAAATTAATGGCCGACAGAAACTTTACAAAATGTTTAACGCCCAATGAAGCAGCAGCATGGGTATCATTTCAAGATGTTGTTCACAACTTTCTCGGTAACCGCAAATCCCCGGATTTCAAGCAGATAATCGACAGTTTGTTGCAAAATTATTGCAAGATTGAAGCTCGAATGTCTCTCAAAATACATTTTCTGCATTCCCATCTCGAATTTTTTCCTGAAAACTTGGGTGATACAAGCGACGAGCAAGGAGAGCGACTACACCAAGATTTGGCGAAAATCGAAAAACGATACCAAGGATTTTGGGACGAGGGCATGATGAGCGACTACTGTTGGACTTTAATGCGTGAAACAGATCCCAAACAGTACAAGCGACTCAGTTCGACTGCTCTTCATTTCTAATTTAACACTTTTTAATGAATAAAATGGAGATTAATTGTCAAAAATTGTAAAAATTGTGTTTATTTAATATCTCGAAAACTAGAACCAAAATAAAAAAACGGAGTGCAGATTCGGATTCAGAGCCCCAAATAACCATAGAAACAGGTTTTGGTTGCTTAGATCCAAAACCGTGTATACTTGTGTAATTACAATATAAAATAGGAAAACAAATGAACTTTATAACTAATATAAAAAGTAAATAAATAAATATAAGGTTAGGCAAATTGTAAAAAATAAAAACAAATTAGAATAACACAAAAGAAAAAATCATCAAAAGAATTATTGGTAGTAGTGCTCATAATGTTGACAGGGGAATGCTGCAACACATCGGTCCTCGCCGTAGGCACATCAGCGATGTAGTTGTAACGTGAATGACGCCTCAGCACGTGTAGGGAAATTCTTGACAGACGAAACGGAGAATCAATCTTATTATTAAAGGGTTTCAACAAGAATGTAGCACATTCGCGATCTGTCCAAGAGCGAAGGCATGTTGTGTCACCGCAACAAATTTTCCTGACATATTCTAATCGGTGGAATCTCCATTAATTTTGAAGGAGACTAATTTTAAAAATCGCCCGTGTATTCATCCAAAAGTAATCTATGGGAGACATAGAAGGAATACCAAACAATAGCTGCATATCCATTTTGCTGACAACAAAATCGAAATACAACACCTTAAGCAATTCAATGTTATTAAAATGTGTAGAAACTGGCATAATAAAATCCACAGTTTTGCAGGAGGATCTACACACAGTTTGCAATTGTTGCTTAAAAGACAATTCTGAATCAAATAGTCCTTAATAGGTTCTTAACGACAATTTTCCTTTCCAATTAAGTATTATTAATTATATACTGCGACAGTACAGGAAATGTGGAGCAGGTATAACTCATAAATAGAGCAGACCAATTTCCATGCGCGCCATGAGCGCCGCTATGGGAGTGTAATTCGTAATATATTAGAATATGCGATAGAATAGGGACGCAACATGAGCTTGTTACCAGTGACGCGCCGTCCATATGGGCAAGGTCGTGCAGCGCACAACGGCGCCAAGGCCTTAAAGGCGCCTACGGCCACTTGTGATAAGTTAAATTTTAAAAATTGACTGACTTTTTAAAGCAGCTGAATATTGAAAATCTTATTAATGAATTTGCCAAAAGTAAAGCTAGAAAAGTTCAATTTCTATAAGACATTTCCGTTGTTTTCCTTCACGTTTATCTATTTAAAAACACGGGCACTCTAAAAATATTTTATTTGACCTTTTGTTTTTTAATAATTTGGAATACTGTTTTTTATTTTGTTACTGTTTCAAATATTATTAAAAATGGGGTGTGAAGAACACAATACAAGTTCATTTATGTATTGTGTTCCTCACACCCCATTTTTAATAATATTTTTTATATTATTAAAAATACTTTGGTATTATACAAATGTAGTGAGGTTTTACCCACTCAAGTATGTTTCAAATTATGTTGTCATATACATATTCGGCTCACGCCGATAAATAGTGAAGACACGAGAATACAGTTTTGTATAGATACGGTGGTTACCGACTATAGAAAACACGTCTGCTTCGGCTTTTATTATGTAGACAGCGCTGAATATTCCTTCACGCTCTGTCTGAATAATTTCGGCTAGATAGTAACGTAGTTATGTTTGTTTGAATGTGTCTTCTCCAACAGGGGCGTATTGAGAATCATGTAGAAATGTGAAATACATATCTACGTCTTTGGAGAAGATACATTCAAAAATACATAAATGAACTTGTATTGTGTTCTTCACACCCCATTTTTAATAATATTTTTTATATTATTAAAAATACTTTGGTATCATTTGTAATTGTTCACATTTTATATTTACCGCTAACATTTAAATTAATTGCATTCACGTTGATGTTTTTCATTTGGAGATTCCCGTCACGAGATAGGATATATCTAGAGGAAGTAGTTGCCTATTCACTCCGGATAATTTACAGTTTTTTCAACATGGTTATTTTATCCTGTGCAAACGTTGATTATCCATACGTAAACAATTGCCAGGTTCCGTTATTCCGTAACAGTCGACATGCAGATGTTCAACTAATAAAATGTTTCGCCTGATAAATTAGTATATGAAATGACTATTCATTCATAAGAAAAACATTTTGAAGGCGCTCAAAGTCTAATAGTGTACATATCTACATATATATTCTTGCTACATTGCTACATTATTTGAAAGTCTAGGATTTAGCTCGTTTTTCATGTTTCTGAATTATGTGTTGCGAGAATATTCACATAGTAATTTAGTATTCATAACTTGTTTGCCTTTTATTTTGTGGTTTTTGTTCGGTTTTTTCAGTCTCTGTATTTTTTTTTTGTACACGGTCCGTCCACGAAGCGGGAAAATTAATTGTGCCCAATTTTTTCATGAAACGTTTTTCAGATTTCGTTTACGGATTTGAGTTGAGTAAAGTATGCCATTTTAGTTTTTAAAAATAACGCCGCTCAAGTGAGAGCCATTTCTCCGTAAATATTTTTCTAATCTTGATCGAGAATTTTCCATCACGCGGCGAAGCAGGTCAGGTTGAATCCGTGCAATTTCTTGTCTGATATTCGTGTTTAATACCGGTATAGTTTGCGGTCTATCAACGTACATCTTGTTCTTCAGAAATGCTCAAAGAAAAAAGTTGCATACGGACAAATCTGGTGCTTTGGCAGACCACAAGTTGTCGCCAAGTTTGGATATGAGTTCTCTTAAAGTAGCAATGGACCCACGAGTAGTATGACACGTGGCTCAAACCTGCTGCAAAAAATAGGAAGCTGTTGCATAAAAAATGTTCTGACCATGTGTTTGTAGCGGCCTGCGGCGTTTCCTTTGCCGTCTTGAAAAAAATATTGCCCAATAATGCCAGATGCTGACACACCACACCGTAACTTTCGGACTATCTAATGACTCACCTGGGTTTTCATTCCAATAGCGACTATTTGGTTTGTTTACATGTTCATTCAAATGAAAATGTGCTTCATCTGAGGTGAATAAAGTTTTCATCGTCATTTATAGGTCGCAATATTTCTTCGCTGAAAATCCTACACCATTTTGCTATCTTTCAAGCCTTGAACTACTTGAATTTTGTAAGGGCGAAAAGATCAGTCTTTATTTGTATTCAGCGTAATGTTGTGAACTACGCGTCAATGCTGATATTTCAATGTTTTTCTCTGTTCTTACAGATCTCGTTGCTTCTCTATGCTTTAAGTATAATGTGGAACCAGTTCCTTTAAAATTTTTATACCCATGACATAATTACATGAGCGGATGACACTTTTCCGTGTGGAATATTGAAATAATTACGAAACAATCGTCGAAAGAAAGCACGGTGTATACCGGACCACTGCCCCACGTTTAACAAATGGCATTAAATGTCAAACAAGAATTAAACCAAATTAGATTCCTTATCAATCGAGCAGGTTTATTCTTTGGACAGTGTTCCTAAATCTGCGATGCAAACCATATATTTATAACTAGAGAACGGACATTCTTACCACATGACTATATTCTCCGAATACAATAGCTGGGTTGTTCATTTTTATCGGGTGACCGAGTAAGTCAAACAAATACTTCATTGAATTACGCCGGGATGTACTGAGCGACGTTATACACAATTCCAATTGTCGATTGCGTTTTATGGAATATATTCTCCGAATACAATAGCTGGATTGTCCATTGTTATCGCTGCGACCAGGTGGCCAAGTAAGTCAAACAAATACTTCATTGAATTACGCCGGGATGTACTGAGCGACGTTATACACAATTCCAATTGCCGATTGCGTTTTATGGAAATTGCATCCGTTCTCTATTTATAACTATTAACTATTGAAAGTACAAAGGTATTTTTAATAATATAAAATATTATCAAAAATCTGGTGTGAAGAACACAAATACAGGTTCACTATTAATATTTTTGTGAACGTGTCCGAACATATCCCTCCCCAGAGACGTAGATACGTACTTCGCCTTTCTACAGGCTCATCGGTACGCCCCTGCTGGAGAAAGGATATCTTCAGACACATTCACAAAAAAGAACCACATCGCCACATCAAAGAAATTATCTAGACCGAGCGTAGAAGTAAATTCTACGTATCTACGTCTCTGGGGAAGGATATGTTCGGACACGTTCACAAAAAT
This sequence comes from Melolontha melolontha, assembly GCA_935421215.2. Classification (NCBI taxonomy): domain Eukaryota; kingdom Metazoa; phylum Arthropoda; class Insecta; order Coleoptera; family Scarabaeidae; genus Melolontha; species Melolontha melolontha. Next base: position 252,545,044 of record OW285235.1, on the reverse strand, counting down.
ATTAATAGTGAACACCTGTATTTGTGTTCTTCACACCAGATTCTTAATAATATTTTATATTATTAAAAATACCTTTGTATTATACAAAACTAGTGGGGTTTACCTACTCATGTATGTTTCAATTATTCTGATACTATTGAAAGTATTACCCCAAATCTTCACGCCCTCTTGTGAGTATAAAATGAATTAAATGGACTTTCAAAAATTTTCAGCTTCACTGACTGGCTGGCTTTGTCTTTCTCAATGCACGCTATAATTATCAATATCAAACCAGATTTTGGAAAGGAAGAGGAACAATTGATCAGATTTTCATAATGAAGAAAGTGTTAACCTCATGCGTGAATACAACGTCTCACCAAGCATAATTTTCTTGGACTTTCAAAAAGCCTTAAGCCTTTAGAAAAAAAACGAATACAGATATTGGTCGAATTTGCAGTTCCATCGAAGATAGTGAAATTAGTAGGAATGACGCTAGAAAAAATCTCAAGCAGTGTCCAGATCGGAGAAGGGACATCAGAAGACTTCGATATTGCGACTGGACTCAGACACAAGGAGATCTATCGACACGGCTGTTTCATCTGGTACTAGAATAGATTATAAGAGACAGTAACCTTAATAGAGAGGAACACTTGATGTACAAAAGCCATCATGTCATTTGCTATGAAGATGACATGGTGATACAAGCGAGAAAGGAAGATGAAATGGTAGAAATAACAAAAAGGCTGTCAGAAGCGGCGCGTACGATGGGTTTAGAGATAAATCTGGAGAAATGTAAAATAATGAGAATTGGAAAGCAACATAATGATGGAATCAGTAAAGTAAGGACTCAAAAAGGAAGTTTTGAATTTGAAAGAGTGGAAGAATTTAATTACCTGGGGGGCATTAATAACAGCGAGATGCGAAGAAGAAAAATAAATCAACATGAACAATTAAAACCAATAAGTGCAGGAATGGTAAACCATTTAATTCAGGTCAAAGCACCTATCGAGAAAAACGAAATTCAGAATTTATAAAACTATTCCAAGACCCATATTTCTGGCTGTGAGACATGGGTGATAAATAAAAACCAGAAACAAAGGGCAATGAGATGGGAGAGATTAATTCTCAGAAGAATCCTACGAGGAAAAAAACGGAAGAGGATTATATAAGAAGAACAAACAAAGAAGTATGTGGCTTGTATCGAGGACCAAAAAGGAACTAAGTAATAATAGCTGGGAAACTGAGGTGGCTGGGACATTTGGAAAGGATGACGGATGATAGGATACCAGAACAAATAGCGTGGAGAGAGCCGGTCGGTAAGAAGAGACTAAGAAAAAGATGGAGGGAAGCAGTGCTAGAAAACCTGAGAGAAAAAAATGTGGTAAACTGAATGATAAACGCGAAGGATCGAAGGCTATAGAAAAGTGTTACACAGCTCTGGGCCTGAATGACCTGTTAAGCTACACTATATACACTATAATTAGTGTAACGCATATTTTTCTGTTCAACCTTTTTGCCTTCTGCTGAAGTATCTTTTCGAATATTAGTCTACGAAATAATATGCTGTCATTAGGTGCTTAGCATGCTGGAATAAATGTAAATTCCAAAGCAGCATTTACTGACATTATTCAAAACTGCTTTGTCGTTGTGGGATCACATCTAAATTATATTTTAAAATATAGGAAAGGAACATTAGCATTGTCCATATCCTTAAGTTGTTCGCATAGATCAAAAGTGATAGCACATCAAAGAAGAAAAAAGGTTCTAAATTAGTGCCTTGAAGCACACCCGAACTTGTACTAATTTTTTTAGTTCAAATATGCAATGGAGTTGAGTGCTAATGGCATAAAGCCAATAAATCTGAGTTTAATGTGCACATATACAAGGCTACGTCTAACCAGAACTTTTAGAATTTAAAGATTGTTAGATTTTTACATAAAATTGTTGTTTTAAAATACGCGAATGTTTTAGAAATTATTTACAAAGGAAATTGTAAATATTGTCTTAATGATGTTAATTGTCTTTTCGTAGCTTTTTACGTTAGCGTGAAACGAATATAATTTACATATTTTCCTGTTTTCAAAATACATGTTTTTCAGTCGAAAATTGTGCCAACTTGTACGTTATGTGGCGTGGGTGTTGTCATCCAGGAAAAATTCTCTTACTTCTTTCTTACGCGTATGCTCACAACATCGCGACAGCTCTGATATATCGTTTTGGGTACTGTTACTGTTAATTTTTGTGACATTTGGTCGCCGAATTCTTTGATTTTAAAACAGTTCGCCCGGTTTTATTGATTGTAAATCAAAAACTGTCTGCGAGTTGTTAGTTTTATTAAGATTCGGCCAAGAGATGCGTTTATAGCGGCTATAATGGTATCACGAGGATATGCACACACTGGCGAAAAAAATCAATTGAAAAAAAACTAACGCTCTTTTTATCTGATACGCTTTCGCAATAAAATGATCTGCTCCTATATATTTCATTGTTCAGGTCTTGGAATAGAAGAACGAAATGTATGTTTGTCTTTAAAATTATTAAAATTTTAATACTTTTAAGGGGTTACTTTAGATAATTTTTACACAGGGACATCTGAAGTCTATAGGTGGTTTTCTAGAGTATAGGGTGAACACATATATTTACGTAACCTCAAATTTCAGTATTCATACCTGTATTACCATAAAGCAGCGATGCGCATACCGCTGCCCGCATGCGGCCCACTGTCGATATTTATGCGGCCCGCCAACGAATTTTAAAAATTGTTCGAAAAACTACAAAAGTAGGTAAAAATCCATTCAAATCAATATTTCTTAACTTTTTATTTTATTCTAACTTTTGTAATTGTTAGTAAGATATGTTTCTTTAAGTACTTACTACTTTCTTGCTCAGGTTTACTAGGTAGGACAGGTATGCTCCTCGTCGTTCCAAGCATATTGTTACGAGACTAGAAATCTGTCGAACCAACTAGATTACTCGAAGATTCGCGAAACACGTCGGTATTATCCCCGAACAATGTGGTAGGTTCTCGATGTTAGGTAACTCGTATAAATACAACGCATCGCCCACTATCGGGGCAGTTAAGTTTTAACTACGGACAAGCGAACGTTATATTGTTTGAATTGTAATCTGTGAAGAATAAATATTTCGTCGTTCGAACTTGGCATCTACCTACGTAACAATATAATATCAATTTTGATATGGATAAACCAAGCCCCAGTAAAAAACGTAGTCGTAAAGTTGAAGATGAAAATCGACAGTTTCAAGATATTTGCACTGAAAAATACTTTTTTATTTCATCGCATAACAAAAGTGTCTGTTTAATATGCAAGAGTAGTGTTTCTATTCCGAAGGAATATAATGTGAAAAGGCATTATGAAACCCAGCATCATACTATTACCAAATTAACCGGCGAAAATCGAACGCAAAAAATTTCCACTTTACAAAGGGAACTAGTAGGCTAACAAGCTATGTTTACAAAACCAATTCAAGATTCTGAAACAGCTACTGAAGTTAGCTTTGAAACATCTCGAATAATAGCGAAAACTTGTCGGCCTTTTAAAGATGGTGAGTTTGTTAAGCAGTGTTTAGATATCGCCGCAAAAAAAAATGTGTCCGAAAGATGCAAAGAGGTTTGAGAAAATTCAACTAAATCGGATGACTGTTCAAAGAAGACTTACCACATTAGCAGCTAATATAGAAGAGCAATTAGCTACGAAGTCGAAAAGTTTTGAGTATTTTACTATAGCACTCGACGAATCTACAGATATAAGTTCCACTGCTCAACTCTTAATATTTTTATGAGGTGTAACGCAAAATTTTGAAGTGAGTGAAGAACTGATTGGTATGAGTTCTTTGACAAGTCAAACCAAGGGGAGTGACATGCTCAAAGTTCTTCTGGAAAAATGTTCTATAATGGATTTGGATTTAACGAAATTATCTGGAATTACTACTGACGGAGCACCTTCAATGGTTGGAAGTAAATCTGGGATAATAACTATGTTAAAAGAGTATTTACAAACTTAAAACATAGATACCAAGGAATTAATGCAGTTTCATTGCATTATACATCAAGAGGCCCTCTGTTCAAAATTATTGGGATTTGAAAATATAATGAAAGTTGTAGTACCTACTGCAAACTTTATAAAATCACGAGGTCTCAATCACCAACAATTCGCACAATTTCTCGAGGTTATTGAAAGCGAATATGGTGATCTCCTGTTTTACACTGAAGTAAGGTGGCTAAGTCGTGGGTTGTCACTAGAGCGGTTTCTTAACTTGATTGAAGAAATCAAAATATTTCTGGCGGAAAAGAAAAAGGACGTCTCCGAACTCGACAACCCTGATTGGCTGTGTGACTTATCGTTTCTTGTAGACATCACAAATCACTTGAATGTCTTAAAAACGCGACTCCAAGGCAAAGATCAATTGATTTCGCAGTTATACTCTCATGTTTCGTCCTTTCAATGCAAATTGAGTATTTTCCGGGCACAAAGCAATTCAGCCAATTACAGCCATTTTCCGAACTACAAAAAATTATGGAGAAATTCAATAAAACTGATCTGATTTCAATTTCGCTTATGTTGAAAAAATTGATATTTTAATACAAGTTTTTCATGATCGTTTTCTAGACTTCAAAAAAGTTAAATCTCTATTAGACATCTTCAGCAATCCTTTCAATATTTCACCCGAAAATGCACCGGAATCAATACAGCTGGAATTGATAGACATGCAAAATGATGATAATTTACGAAACAAGTTTAATCAAGCTAATTTACTCAACTTTTACCGTTGCGTTGACAAAACCGCTTATAAAGAGTTGGGAATAAATGCATTAAAATGCGCAAGCTTATTTGGATTGACGTATATTTGTGAGCAAACTTTTTCAGTTTTCAATCTAAACCGTCTGGCAAATGAAAATCTGGAAGCAATTTTACGTGTGGCGACAAGTAATGTGGAGCCAAACATAAACAAAATTGTTACCCCTAATAATTTGTCCAATAAATTTGCTGCATCGAACATCCTTAAACGGGAAATCGAAAACATACATCATAATAGAGAACTTAAGATTATCAAATCTATAACGAATAAATCCACTCATCATTCGCTAGTTTTTACTCGAGCGGATAAAGGGAAGACGGTTGTAGCAATGAATAGAGTAGATTATTTGAATAAAACGAATGAGTTTTTAGTACGGAATAAATTTGAAATAATTAAGAGAGATCCTACAGCAAAATTTCAACAAACTCTAAACACAGTTAAAAGAAATTCTGCTAATCTTTTTAGTGAAAAGGAGCAAAATAGTTTAATTATTATGAACCCTCAACCCCCAAAATTATATTCCCTTATTAAATTACATAAAGAAAATTACCCGATTCGTCCGGTTGTTTCATATGTGACAGCTCCGTCCTACAAATTCTCGAAAGGGCTTATAGATATCATTATAAATATACAGGATTTAAACCTAAATTAAGTGTAAAAACTCATATGTACTAATAAACAAAATCAAAGATTTTTCTTTAACGTCTAACACAAAACTCATTTCCTTTGATGTCCAAAATTTATTCTAGTATCCCTCCAGAAGAAAACGGTTATTTTAGTAAAAGATCTTCTCCATAAAAATAATGTAAATTAAATAATTATTAATGAAATTCTTGATTTACTAAACATATGCATTGAACAAAATTACTTTCAATTAATGAAAACATATACACTTCCAAAGAAGGTTTAATTATGGGTAATCCCCTAAGTCCGTTATTAGCTGAGATTTTTATGGATTATCTTGAAAATTATATTTCAAAAAATCCTCTTTTCCAAAATATATTATTTTGGTACAGATACGTGGATGATATATTACTAGGTTTCACAGGAACAAAGAGACAATTAAATGTATTATTTGATTATATTAATACATTGCATCACAATATTAAGTTTACAATGGAACAGGAAATAAATAATAGTATTAACTTCCGCGATTTCACGATTACTAGAATTAATAACAAATGTAACTTTGCAATTTACCACAAACCGTCAAATACAGATATAACTATTCATAACACTTCTTGTCAGCCGATACAACACAAATTAGCGGTTTATCACAGTCTTATACATAGATTAATCAATACTCCGTTGAACCAAACAAATTTCGAGAAAGAGTTAAATTTAATTGAACAAATAGCTGTCAACAATGGATATAAAAGTAATATAATAGATAACATCTTAAATAAAAAACTGCTTACAAAAGCCATATCACAAGTTTACCCAATATTAAATAATAATAACGTTTGTAGGCTCTTCAAGCACAAAAATTTGTAAATATTTAAGAAAGTTTGACATTAATACAGCGTATAGAACTAACAACAATTTATCCAAATTTATAAAAAACAATAAAGATTTAACAAATAACAATAAAAAGTCACGAGTCTATGAGTTAACTTGCGGTAGTTGCCCCATGACGTATATCGGACAGACAGGCAGATCGTTTGAAATACGCATCAAAGAACATTTTTCTTCATTTAGAAATAATAAAAGTGACTCTTCATATGCGTCTCATATTAATTTAACAAACCACAATTTTAACAAAGAATTTAAAATATTACACGTAGAAAATAAGGGCAAAAAACTTAATTTATTAGGGTTACTTGAAATTAATAAATTAAAGAAAACCGACAAGATCCTCAATGATCAATTAGAAACTAATAATTTACCCTTACTCAATTTATTTATTTGATATTCAGACAGTCATATATTTTGTATTTTCCCATAGAACTTCTTTACCTTCCTGTTAACATAATGTAGACCCTCAGTTTTATCACTTAAGAACAGTATTGTATAAACCGTAGTGAAAATTTTGTGCATAGACATTTTAGTAATAAAAAGTACCCATTCCTTCAACTATTCAAAACAAAACATGTGTTTGTTACGGTACATTTGTGTTAAAATTTGTACATAAGTTAGTTATATGTCTGATGAAACTCCTGAGCTTCATCAGACATGGCGCGAAACGATCTTTACTGTGTAAATTAAAAAGTGAAATTCATTAAAATTTGTTTTATTTTATCCTGATAATGGTATTTCGTTTTCACCAGTATATAAAAATATCGAAAATTGCATACGTCGATAATATCGAAGGTTGGGTTGGCGGAAGAAAAGATAGATAATTTTCTATGAAATCTTTGCTAAAATTCGTGTGCCAGGACTGGTATTTTTCATTTTGCTTTTAAAATATAACCGCTTATTTTATCTTCCCTCAAAATTGTTTTAATCTGCTCGGAGAAATCTTGCCAAGTATTTTCATAATGAATATTATTTTATTATGATATGAATATACATTAATTCCCTGTCATATGAATAAACTTTACGAGGATGCCAGATGCATTAGAACTTTTACTATGAACTAATTCGCATTGATTTGTCGTATTACAAATACTTTAAAATTTTAGGATATGTCGGCGCTGGGTATATATAATAAATAAATAGTTTTGGCAAGTAAAAGTGATATTTGTCTCAACCGCTGAATGTAATGCATATAAATGTAAATATACATACTATTTCATCACGTACTAATTCAAAATCTGGTTGAGCGGTGATTTTAAACCTGTGGTGAAATAAAAAAAATATAGCTAAACAAAAAAATTAAACAAACAGCTTACTAAGGTGAAATTATACTAGGTACATACTTCATAAAAAAAAACGAATGTGTTAGTAAAAGTATATACTTTTAAACCAAATTTTGTCCAAATGTTACCGATACACTTTTCGCCTTTTAAATAAAAGTTTTGTCTGGATGCATTCAAAAAAAGTCCTCTTTCGTCGGCGTTATATATGTCTTTAGGTTTGATAGTGTTTTATAAGAAGTGGGACCTTTCCAATAAAATTTTTTAACATCACCTAAATTGACATTAGCAGCTTCGCCTGAAATTGCCTTAAAAGTGATATTGTGACGAATTCGGAACTTTTGCAACCAACCAACAGAAACGTTGAATCTACTGTAGCCTAATTTTTAAAAAAATTCTTTCACTTTTGATCTTAGCAATGTACCCGACATAGGAATTTCTTTATTTCTTGCTCTCAGAAACCACTCATAACATAGTTTATCTATATTGAAACTTTCTGTATTCAATAATTGTCGTTTTTGGTTAACATTGGCATTTGAACTCCACTGTAACATTAACTCGTTCTTTAATAATTGCCTAAGTTTTCCATATATTAAATCGTTTTGCCAATCATGTATACTAAGATTGTCTTTATTAAAAGCACTAAGAACATTCACTTTTTGATTAAGTATTAAAATATTTTTCGTTTATTTAACATTAAAATGATTACATTAATACCACTTGTCACTGCAGTACATTGATTAATACTAAATATGTATGTACTACTGTACGTATAACTGTGGAGGAGTACCCGGCAGATATATAATCGCTACGACGCTGTCCGCACAGGAGAGTTTTGTTGAATAATATTTCATATAAAGTACTGTTCGCGTCCGTTAAAGGAGTGTCCGGCCAATAGAGTTTAAATTGTTAATAAATATTATAGGAAGTTCAGGGGACCAAGAAAATTGTCCGTTCAAGGGAAGTGTCCGGTTAGCGGAGATGTCCGTTAACAGAGATTTCACTGTACTTTGTCGCAAGTTCTCGAGAATAGCAAGAACTTTCAAGAATCGAATACATTACTACTTTTGTTCTCGAGAACTCCCATCACTAGTGATAAGTCATTTTTCGTGGTATTCTTTATATTGAAAACGAATTGCAGAATCGTATAAATAGGTTCTCAGTGCGAGAAATTGAAAAAAAATAATTTCATCGATTACAGATCGATGAAATTATTTTTTTTCAATTTTCAAAGTTACCTCCGCCCCACCTACATGAAGGCAGAGAGAAGGACTAATTCTAGCACATGTATTTCCTCCATTGAATTATGTATTAAGTTTTAAATCTGGACATATTTTCGTGAAATGCTTATTTTTCGAGATATCTGAAAGTTTCAAGTTAACAAATACACTCAATATATTAGATTTTGCAGTCGTTTATCTTGATCTCTCCATGAAGTTTCTGGGGTAGTTTTGCTTATACAAGCTGTCCCGTATCGTTATGTCCAAATTTTGGGAGTGTAAAGTAGACTTCATTTCAAGTAACAAAAACGCAAGACTTGTATATCCATTTGTGTTTGTTTCAAAGTTACAGATCTATGAATGTGATTGTCAGATCATGAAAAATAATATAATCCTAAAGTCAATACAAACTGATTTTATTTAAAAAAAGTTATACGATTCAATAACAATGATTGTTAACGTCGCATAATAAGTTATCCTAAAATAAATAAACACGTGTCGTAGTGCATACAGTAATTTCTTGGAGATCTACAAAAAAGGTACTGGAAATTGATTTATCATAAAGAAGGTTTTTACTTATTTCGTAAATGCTGAACCATGAATATCATACAATAAACAAATTTTCAAATGCCTGTTAACGTTGCATTTTTTAATAAAGGATTACATTACGTTTCAGTTCATACAACAGCTTATTAGTGAGTGGACACGTTTTCTTTATTCAAAATGCCTTGCCGATTTTCTTCTCAAGAGTATGCGGACATGCATTTTGTGTATGGCTACTGTAACGGCAGTGCACGTCAAGCAGTTATTGAATAACGACATCGGTTTCCCAATAGGGGCATTCCTCATTACAGAACGTTTATAGAACGTACGCAGACTATTTCAGGAATGCGGACTGCGTCATTATGTTTTCGACCGAGGAATAAATTTGCCAGCAGACTTAGAGGAAGAAGCAGTAGCTATTGTTACAAGGGATCCAACTCCCAGTGTACGTCGAATCTCTAGACAACTAGGAGTGCGACGAACGACAGTTTGGCGAATTTTAAAACGTGAGGGCTTATATCCATATCACTATGGGGGGGGGGGGGGGGGGGGGGGGGGGGGCATTATGCTCGTCTAGTTTATTCTACCTGGATATTAAGACAGTTACGGCTTCATTTTAATTTCTGCAGAACAGATGAATCTATGTTCACGAGAAGTGGTGTTACAAATCTGAGAAACCTGCACAGGTGGTCATCAGAAAATCCCGAAGCTATACGCCCATCTAAATTTCAACATGAATTTTCTATTAACGTTTGGGCGGCCCTAATGGATGACTTGTTGATTGGCCCTGTCGTTCTTCCTGGGAGGTTAAATGCGGACATTTACCTTCAATTTCTTATTGACGAACTGCCAGGTCTTTTAGAGGATGTCCCACTGAATGTTCGACGAGGATGGGGCACCACCACATTTCGGAATTGCTCTCCGAAATTGGGTTAACGTCAATTATCCAAGATGGATTGGTCTAGCTGGTCCTGTTGCATGGCCACCCAAATCACCCGATCTTAATCCGCTTGACTTTTATTTATGGGGGTACATGAAAAATTTAGTCTACGCGCAAGTTTCGAACACAAGAGAAGAGTTGTTGGATCGTATTCACCTGGCTGCCGAGCAAATCCGACAAAACAACTATGAAATTCGGATAAGTACTTCTTCTGTTGGCTTACGGACACATGCCTGCATTCAACAACGAGGAGGACATTTCGAAAATATTATTAGTTGAACTTTTTTAAATAAAATCAGTTTTTATTGACTTTAGGATTACATTTATTGTCATGATCTGATAATCACATTCATAGATCTGTAACTTTGAAACAAATAAAAATGGATATATAAGTTTTGTGTTTTTGTTACTTGAAATGAAGTTTAATTTACACAATTTAAATAACGATACGGGACACTTTGTTACGAGCCATCGAAAAAATTCATAATTGGAGTAGACTGTGAAATTGGGTTGGTACTTTAGCCACTTCCACATAATGACACATTACTTAATGCTTGACAGTTTCATTTGGTGTTATTGTAAAAAAAGGTTATGGCATTGAAATGATACTACAACAAGAAAGAAAACAAATAATTTATTTAATATCGATATCATAATCAAAATTTACATATAGCTACAGAAGTTGTTGAAAATGTTGTCCATTTACATCTAAACACATCTATGTTGAATACCATTTTTTAAATAAATTTAATTTTCTTAATAAGAGTTTTGAAAAATTTGACACAAACTTTTAGTTTCAATGTCAAATAATAAATGACATTATGTGGAAGTGGCTAAAGTACCAACACAGTCTACTCCAATTATGAATTTTTTCGATGGCTCGTTATAAGCCTCGTAAAAAAAGCAAGTACCTAGTTAAATATAAGAAAGTAAGGCATGTTCTTGGCAATAATGTTGTTTATCTATTTCTTTAGGCCTTTCTTCGCTTTTAAATAATATAAGAACCATTTCGTAGTTAAATTTCAGCTTTTATCAGTCGCATCGCATCTAACATTTAAACAAATGTAGATATTTACGCAAAGTTAGAAATAGCGTGTCGGCGACAGGTGACGTGACCCCAATCATCCGTCCGTTAAAATTAGTAAGCAAAGTTCATTGCTAATACATAAATCAAGCGGAAAACGTTTGTGTATACAGACCCTACGTGCCTGACGCATTGTTATACCTTTCCCCATGTATACATACATCAAATCGGAATTTACACCGCAACCGTTTCATTATTAATATGATGCTGGACATGAGGACGACAGCCGTCATAAATTATGTTCATTAGTTCACCATAGCTTTATTAATATCTTGACACGTCTGTCGTCCTTCGGAGAGCAAACATATCGCGTACCTGAGTTTTATTTTGAGTAGTAGGTGCCGAACCTAACGCTTACGTATCGCCAGTATTGATGCTGAAAGTGTGCGTATGTTTGTGGTGTCCATGTTCATTATGTATATAAATGTTGGAGAGGTTAGTTATGTTCTGCCAAAAATAATAACGCCATTCGGTGTCGAAAACCATACGAACACATAATGTATTGGTGTTTAGTCGGGCGAGTGTGTATGATGGATACGATAAAGATACTAATTTGTTTGTTTCTGCTAATTAGTGTTTTTATACATCGTAAAGTTCGTAGATTTACTCGTTAAATTTTGAGTACTTAAGTTATTTACTGATTTAGAGTACTTAACATTTGGCAACGAATAAATTTCGTTTCGAAATTACAAGTAATACAGAATTATTTTCTTGTTTCACTCTCCAACAAGAAATTTTTTTTTGCAATAATCGTTATGAACCAATAACAGGATAGTTTATTTATTAACTCGTTCATTCATGAATTATAGATTGTGACATTCATAATTGGGTAGTTTCTTCTACTTTAACAGATATGTGTTCACGAAGAGAAACAAGGATACATTTTTCTTCTAGGTGCGATCATACAGAAACAAAGGAATAATTTAAATAAATAAACTTTATTTTTCTACACAATCTCGTCTTAATTCGATACATTTGGTCCATCTGTGTTCAAGCGTCTTTATTCTTCTAACCCTGTAAAGTAATCGTCCACTGTTGAAGTTAGCTCTTCATTTGTGCAGAATTTTCAATCTCCGAGAAAATCTTTTAATTTAGGGAATAGATGAAAGTCAGAAGGTGCTAGGTCTGCGATACTAATTCGAAAATTGATTCTTCAATTTTTTTGCAGCAACCCAATTATAATGCACAGGTGCATTATCATGGTGAAAGACTACTTACATCTTAGTCATTCCTGGACGATTTTCAGCGATAGCTATGTTCAAACGATCTAGCAGATTTGCGTAATATTCGCCGTTTACGGTCTTGCCTTTTTGAAGATAGTCTATCGACAATATGCCTTTTACATATCAAAATACCGATGTCATCACCTTTCCTGCCGATAAAACTCCATTGGCCTTCTTTGGAGTTGGTTCTCCACATTTTCGGCGGTTGTTTAGATTCGGGTGTACAGATTGTTACAAATCGAGTAGTATATGAGCTCCGTGAAGGTCAGAACGGCATGTAAACTGACTGTGAGATTTTATCATGTCATCATAGGAACATTCCTGATCTAAAACAAGAAAGGATAGTACAGTCGGACCCCCGTATCCGCGGTCTCAGTATCGGCGGATTCAGTTATCCACGGTTTCATTTATCGGTTCGACGATGCGACATATCTAAACTTTTTCTCGTTACAATTCGTCATTATTTACTGATGTATTTACAAATTTCGTGAAAATACTGATGTTTCTACAGTGCAATATATCACTGTTGGTATAGGTATAATATACATCAGAATAATTGAAACATACATGAGTAGGTAAACCCCACCAGTTTTGTATAATACAAAGGTATTTTTAATAATATAAAATATTATTAAAAATCTGGTGTGAAGAACACAAATACAGGTCTGGATAATTTCTGTGATGTGGCGATTTGGTTCTTTTCTGTGAATCTGTCTGAAGATATCCTTTCTCCAGCAGGGGCGTACCGATGAGCCTGTAGAAAGGCGAAATACGTATCTACGTCTTTGGGGAGGGATATGTTCGGACACGTTCACAAAAATATTAATAGTGAACCTGTATTTGTGTTCTTCACACCAGATTTTTAATAATATTTTATATTATCAAAAAAACCTTTGTATTATAATATACATGTTTGAATTGTTTGTATTAAGCACTTATAAGTAGAGAACGGACACGCTTACCACCCAGTGCAGTACTGGCGAAAGACTGTATTTCTAAAATATTTAATTTTATTTATATAATTGGAAAACGAACGGGTGGTGATCTATAAAATTACGAAATACATATTTATTTGTTGAAAAGTTGTATTTTTAAAGTTTTTAATTTTATTTCTATAATTGGAACATTTTTATTTGTTCATTTTGTCGTTCAAGTTGAGTGAAGGAGTATTAATATTGACTAGCAATAGTTTCTCAAGGTTTTCTTCTGTCAATTTTGTTCTCTTTGAATTAAGTACATCCTTATAAATAGAAAACGTCCTTTCTACATCGCAACTGGTTATAGGTGCATACTGGAAATATTCTTTTATTTCTTCATATTTAGCCGTTAGATTTTGTGGAATTGTCTCCATACATAATTGCTGCAATGTAATTAAATCTGGATTTCTATTAAGAATTGCTTCAAACTTTTGCCGAAGGCCACATCCGAAGTCACTTGGAATACTTTTCAAATTATTAACAGCCACGTCTAATGTGGTTAATCCGTCATTTAATTTGAGATTTCGATTTTCAAAATAAGTGATTAGTTTTGGCAATTTTCCAAAGTGTTCGTGAAGAAAGTACAACTGATTTTTTAAATTTGGGATTTGTGTGAGCTCCTTGCATTCACCAATACGTCTAGCATCCTCCTTTAGCAGTGTTACGAAATGTTTTAGACTATTGAAATTCTCAGCATAATAACTAGTAGCTTCCAGCCATGTTCCCCATCTAGTTATTACTGGAGTGGGAGGTAGTGACAGAGATGGAAATTTTTCCCTGAAAAGAGCTACTCTCAATGGTGCTTTTCTGAAAACTTTTTTAAAAGCTGATACAAGTCTATCAACTTCCGTAAAAGGGTCTCTGATATATTCGCAGATTCTGTGGAGAGTATGTGCTACACAAGTAATATGCAGCATATTAGGATATGTTTTCTTCAATAGTCTGCCTGTTTTTAACATATAGGCAGCGCTATCACTGACAAATAAAAGAATTTTTTCTTTGTACGTGGCGTCCGAATGAAGCATTTTTTGCATATTCTCCTTAATGGTTTCAGCAACTGTTTCCGCATCAACTCTATTTATATTTATATTTATATATGTAGTACACCAGCTACAACATTTACCACACAGCGTCCTAACATATCCACCGTTTCGTCGGCGCTTATCCATATGTATTGATTTAAAAGATGGCTTCTAATGTGTTCTACTGTTCTCGTATAGCACCTAGAAACATAATATTTGCGTAAAGTTGATTCATCAGGAACATTTCGACCAGTATATTTTTGAAGAAATATTTTTAAAGTGGGATTGCTAAGTTTATTTAATGCAATATTAGCCGCCATAAAAGTTTTACAGAGTTCAGATGTGTTTGCGATCTTAAGTGACGAATTTTTGACGATATTTTACGGATTTTGTAATAAATTTTGGAATCACTGGACATACAATCAGTATGACCGTCAATCCAACTCGCCATTGTTTTACAACGCCGTTCTCGACATTCTTCCATATCATGCCTGAAAAAGTAACTTAAACAATGTTCTAGATCTAAATAAATGAAAACTAAAAATGTGTACGTAAGTTATTGAAACTGAACGAAATTCAATGCACACACTTACGTCGAAGTAATTGGTAGAAATAGATTCAATCAAACGATATTAAACAGGATCTATCACAAACATTACGATGTAATTAACAGTTAAAACTATGAAAACAAGAATCTTACTCACAGCACTTTATTTATCTTACGAAATATAAACTAATAAATAAAATACATTATAAAAACCCCGCTTCTATCTACGCTCATGAAAATACTTTAAAAAACACTATATTCTCCGAATACAATAGCTGGGCTTGTCCATTGTTATCGCGGCGAGACCAGGTGTCCGAGTAAGTCAAACAAATTCATTGAATTACGCCGGAGCGACGTTATACACAATTCCAATTGCCGATTGCGTTTTATGGAAATTGCGTCCGTTCTCTACTTATAAGAAGTTTACAATGAACAACAGCTCTTCAAACAGTAAATATAAACGAGATATAAGACAGTGGTTCTATTTTATAATACTGTTTATTGTTTAAATTTGTATAAAAATGTTGAATATGTAATGTCATATTTTTATTGGCATGAATATGAAGAATCGTTTATTTTTCGTACACAGTAGGACTTAAATGTTCTCGTGGATTGCATGTGTTTGTACGCACTGTTATTTATATGTAATATCTCAATAATGCATCGAAAGAAACGAAGTCGTATTAGTGACTGTCCTTCAAAGCCAAAGAGGAGACGTGAAGTATTAACTCTTGGTGAAAAACTGCGAATTCTTGATTTAATACAACAAGAAAGAAAATCGTATGCTGATGTATCAAGGATATATGGTAAAAATGGATCGTCCATACGCGAGATTGTAAAAAAGGGGAATAATATTCGATCTAGTTATTCTGTGGCACCCTAGACTGCCAAAAAAGCTTCCACAATACGTGATAAAGTACTAATAAAGCGAGAAACAGCGTTAAATTTATGGATTGAAGATATGAATAGGAAACATATACCGATCAGTGGTAATATTTTACAGCAAAGGGTCTTAAGTCTTTATGAAAACTTTAAAAAGGGCAGCACTGAAGAAGACATAAAACCATTCACAGCAAGTAGGGGATGGTTGAATAGATTCAAGAGCAGATAAAACTTGAAAAATTTAAAGATCACTGGAGAAGCTGCATCTGCTGACGAAGAAGCTGCTGCTACGTTTCCGGCTGAGTTAAAAAGGATTATTGAAGAGGAAGGCTACCACCCAAAACAAGAGTTCAACTGCGATGAAACTGGTTTGCTGTAAACAAAAATGCCCAGTAGAACGTATATTCATAAAACAGCAAAACAGGCACCAGGATTCAAAGCATGCAAAGACAGGTTTACGCTGCTATTATGTATTAATGTTGAAGGGCACGTGATCAAGCCAGGCGTAATACATCGTTCACAAAATCCTCGCGTCCTCAAAAATAAAGGCAAAAGCAATCTACCTGTGTTCTGGCAATCCAATAAGAAAGCATGGGTTACAGCAACACTTTTCACTGAATGGTTTCGCCTATGCTTCATTCCCGAAGTCAAACGATTCTTGGAACAGGAGAAATTGCCATCTAAAGCATTGTTAATAATGGACAATGCACCTGGTCATCCAAAATCCATTGCTATGGAAGATGAAAATATTAAGATTGTATTTTTACCGGCATACTACCTCATTACTGCAACCTCTCGACCATGGTATTATTCGGCGCGTTAAGGCAATAAAACACTCGTTTTGTATTTGAAAGACTTTATTTATAGTATTTGAAATAGTTTGACTAGCGATTTAACTTTTTTGCTTTCCAGGACTCATTTCCGTATATTTTTGATCGAAAATCCAAATTGAAAGAGTTTTAAACTGATCTGTAAATATTGCGACATCTATGTAGGAATATGTTAATTTTTATTGACTCGTATACATTGCTACAATACGTGATTTACTAAAATGATTAATAATTTATTGCGTGAGCACATTGTTCGCGAACATGCCAGCTACTGATGCGACTAGATTCACTGGCCATTAGCTCGGCGGATTCTATCGGTCAGTAGACTCATCGCTGTTGTACTTCGAGACTCGCATCTCTATGCGATTACGATTATTGAAAATCTACAAATGCTTGGCCGATTGCCAATCTGTTCATTATTGTCGGTCGATGCACAGCTGCTCGCTCGTCAGGCAGAAAAATAAAAAAGTCTCTCTTCTACTAATTCGTGCGATATCATAGTGTACATAAGAGAATGAAGGAACCATTTGTTATTTGTTTCTGTTACAAAAATAAAATATCTGCAATTAAATTTTATGGAACTATTATGTTTTCGTTGGTTATTGTTGGATGAAATTACTGTAATATTGAATTATACATTTAGAAAATAAATATTGACCAAGTTTCTTTATAGTTTTACCGAGAAATTTGTAATTAGCTGATAGAAATTCAAATACTGTTGTTTATTATACATAACGAACGAATTAGAATATAAAAAAATTGATAACAAGTAAAAAATATGCAGTAGATACTATCAAATAGATATATTAAACATAAGTATATAATAAAAAATGTAATTACTGTCGAAATCACAAAGTAAAGCAAATAGGCAAACGAACTTAAATACAAGTGTCCCGTATCGTTATGTTCAAATTTTAAGAGTGTAAAGTAGACTTCATTTCAAGTAACAAAAACGCAAAACTTGTATATCCATTTTTTTAAATTTGTTTCAAAGTTACAGATCTATGAATGTGATTGTCAGATCATGAAAAAGTAATCCTAAAGTCAATAAAAACTGATTTTATTTAAAAAAGTTCAATTAACAATATTTTCGAGATGTCCACCTCCTTGTTGAATGCAGGCTTGTGCCCGTAAGCCAACAGAAGAAGTACTTATCCGAATTTCATACTTGTTTTGTCGGATTTGCTCGGCAGCCAGGTGACTACGATCCAACAACTCTTCTCTTGCTTCGAAACTTACGATCGGGTGATCCGGATGGCCATACAACACGACCACCTCGACCAATCCATCTTAGATAATTGACGTTAATCCAATTTCGGACAGTAATTCCGAAATGTGGTGTGCCCCATCCATGTGAAACCACATGTCTCGTCGAACATTCAGTGGGACATCCTCTAAAAGACCTGGCAGTTCGTCAATAACAAATCGAAGGTAATTGTCCGCATTTAACCTGCCAGGAAGAACGACAGAACCAATTAACAAGTCATCGATTAGGGCCCAAACGTTAAAATAAAGTTCATGTTGAAATTTAGATGGGCGTATAGCTTTGGGATTTTCTAATGACCACCTGTGAATGTTTCTCAGATTTGTAGCACCACTCTTCTCGTGAATGTAGATTCATCTGTCCAGAGGACTGTTCTGCAGAAATTAAAATGAAGCCCTGACTGTCTTAATATCCAGGTAGAATAAACTAGACGAGCATAGTGGTCTGCCTCAAGCAAACCGTGTCCCCTGCGATAGTGATTTGGATATAAGCCCTCACGTGTTAAAATTCGCCAAACTGTCTTGTGGCACTCCTAGTTGTCTAGTGATTCGACGTACACTAAGAGTTGGATCCCTTCTAACAATAGCTACTGCTTCTTCCTCTAAGTCTGCTGGCAAATTTACTCCTCGGTCGAAAAGATAATCACACAGTCCGCATTCCCGAAATTGTCTGCGTACTTCCAGAAACGTTCTGTAATGAGGAATGCGCCTATCGGGAAACCGATGTCGGTATTCAATAACCGCTTGACGTGCACTGCTGTTACAGTAGCCATAAACAAAATGCATGCCCGCATACTCTTGAGAAGAACATCGGTAAGGCATTTTGAATAAAGAAAACGTGTCCACTCACTAATTTAGCTGTTGTATGAACTGAAACGTAATGTAATCCTTTATTAAAAAATTCAACGTTAATAGTTATCTGAACATTTGTTTATTGTATGGTATTCATGGTTCAGTACTTACGAAATAAGTAAGAACCTTCTTTATCATAAATCAATTTCCAGTACTCTTTTTTGTAGATCTCCAAGAAATTACTGTATGCACTACGACACGTGTTTATTTATTTTAGGATAACATTTTATTATGCGACGTTAATAATCACAGGCCTGTTATTGAATCGTATAACTTTTTTTAAATAAAATCAGTCTGTATTGGGTTTCAAAACTATTTCAAACAAATTCCGAAAATTATATATATGTACTTCACTCCCGAGAAACTTTTTAATTTTTGAATCTCCGTTTTAAGTATTCGAATGTCGTTAAAAGGCTTGGCGAAGTGTCATAATGATTAGCGTTTCATTAAATCTTAGAGCTTGTTAAGAGATCATAGAGGATATTATGATTTTTCTTTTCATTTAATCGGTTATGTAATGACTTGAGAACGAAGTATCCGAAATCTATGTATGTATCTACGTTCAGTGTAAGATTTAAAGCTATAATAAAAACAGTTCATGCTGACTCTCTGTGCACTTAATAATGTTGTACAAACTTCACATAAACTGCTCTAAATATAAATCTCCACTTGCTTTTACATTGGACGGCGAAACTAGTGAAACGGCGTAAACTTAGTCATTAACATACGGAGCTGATTTGCTTTGAGATTTCAAGGGTAAATCTGGTCTCGAAGACAGTTTTATTTCAGACACGTTTCTGGTTGTATTTAATTGGGGAATTGTTTGAAAATTAGAAATTAGATGTAAAAACAATATCTACCGTTCGGAATTTTGTTGATATTTTCTCCTAAAGATATTCTGAACTGCATTTCTATGAACTAATTTTCTTGCTCTGTCAAATATCCAATAATAACTAAATAAATGACTATCTGGAGAGTCAGATCGATGCTTGCCTATATGTATGTAGGCAAGCATTATGTTTTATGTTTTTTCCGGGTGTGATTTAGTTACGGCAACTCCCTCGATGACTTTTCAGAAATATCGCTCGAGTTGTAAAATTCAAAGAAAATAACGATTTGAAAATGGTAACAGCGAGATTGTTGAAAGCCCATTTAGCAAGAACTGCAAATCTAAATCAAGTAATGGACCTAAAAGGGCTGTAAATGACACATTCCGTTTATCATCCAATTTTCATCTTGCGATTTCTTATCAGCTTCAATAAAACAGATTATACTTTGCGTGCTGTACAACTCATATACCGACCCGGTAAGAATTTATGGATGACCGTTCTTTACATACATACGTCTAACAGAGTTGTTGCTTGTAATAGGCATATGTAATATGTTATCTACGCGTATCTATGATATGCGTATACTTTCTATGGATTTACCACTTAGTTTCCCTATACAACCCTAAGTAGTTGATTGCTGAACATCACTATGATTATACTTATAAGTACGTCTTGTATCTAAGCTTTTACCATCCTGGTAGACCCGAACAATCATTTAAAAATAAAAAAAGAATGTAAGGCTAGCGTTGTTGATAAAAATAATAACTTGTTACGACTTGAGCCGTTCTCTACACTAGGATGGTAACGTGGCTACCATTACGCACCGACCTACTATTACTTCAGAGTTACCTCTAGGCAGGCGCGGCTCGTGATGACGTATTTGGGAGTGCAAGTACAATGATGCGAGTGCTTCGTGTATTCTCGTGTACTAACTGTAACGTTTTCTTAGTAAACACCGAAAACACACGAGGCACTCGCATCATTGAACTTGCACTCCCAAATACGTCATCACGAGCCGCGCCTACCTCTAGGTATTAATTTTTTGTAGACCTGGGAACAAAAAATCTCCACTGATATTGATTAGACCAGGATTTATACGAGCTCTAACAACTATATGTTGGAACAAGCAGTTACTTTGCGAATAAAATACCAGTTTACCGAAATTCTTTTATTCTAATTTTTTTTAAATATAAATATGAAATTAGCAACGTTTTTTATGATGTATGGAATTATTTTTACGGTTTAATTATATATTTTTTGTTGATTACTATTTAAATAATTGTTTGATATTCGAAAAATGCTGACAACTAAATATTGGAACGAGTGGTTTTTAACAAATTAAAATAAAAATTAATAAGGCGTAACGTCGCCCTTAGCTCGAATAACAGCCTGAACTCTATTAGGCATTGTATCTACTAGGCCTTCACAGAGTTGAGGGGTAAAACCATCCCATATTTCTTGCAATTTAGCACGTAGTTGTGGTAAAGTGCGCTGAGGATTATTTCTTAGGCGTTGTTTCATTTTGTGCCAAAGTGTCTCTATTGGATTAAGATCCGGGCTGCTAGAGGGATGTGACAAAACCAGAATGTCATGTTCTCCTATCCATTTTTTGGTAGATTTAGCCGTATGGCATGAGGCTCCATCCTGTTGAAAAATAAAATCTCCAGATGGATATAACTTTGCTGCACTTGGTAAAAGCGAATGTTCAAGAATATCTTGGTATTTGGCTGCGTTTACTGTGCCTTCAATAAAGTGTAAAGTTCCTAACCCTTTGGCCGACATACAACCCCACACCATGATGCCCTGTGGAAACTTTACAGTCCTTTTGAGGCACTCCTTATGGAATGCTTCTGTTTTTTCCCGAATCACACGCTTTCGGTAATCTCCCACACAGACATAAAATTTACTTTCGTCGCTATAGAGCACTTTGTCCCAGTCATGCTTGGTCCACGAAAGCTTTGATTTGGCCCAAATGTAACTATTCCTTTTTTGAGTTTCCGTCAACAATGGTTTTTCTTTGGCCTACAAGTAAAAAAATAGAAAATTTATACCGCAAAGAAGTACCTATCAAACATACCTTATAAAAACTAAGACCGCTCTTGTAGATGTATTTGCGACAGCATTCTCTGGAAACATTCATCCCAGTTTCTCTATTCCACCTTGCAGTTACTTCTCGTAGTGTATTTCTTCTTCCCGACTTACATATTCTAATTAAATGCCTTACACTTCTTTGAGAAACAGCTTTTGGACGGCCTGTACTTTTACCGCGAACATTAATACTGGCAGTTTCACCATATTTTTTAATTATATTAAAAACTGTAGTTGTTGCTATAGTCATTTCTCATTTCACTGGAAATTTCACGCATTGTTTTCCCTTTATGGTACTGATGAATAATAATTTCTCGCACTTTTGGATCAGTAGATTTTCCACGTACCATTATTCTATTTTACTCTTAATATAAAACTGACAATACCTACTTACATTAATTATTAATACTCAAATGACGCGTGACAATCTTTGTTGACAACACACTTACTCGTCACCTATGCCACCTATGCGTCAGGCTGATAAAACTCCAGAAACGTAAGGAAAAGCAAAGCATGTTCCAATATTTAGTTGTCAGCATGTTTCGAATATCAAACAATTATTTAAATAGTAATCAACAAAAAATATATAATTAAACCGTAAAAATAATTCCATACATCATAAAAAACGTTGCTAATTTCATATTTATAATTAAAAAAAATTAGAATAAAAGAATTTCGGTAAACTGGTATTTTATTCGCAAAGTAACTGCTTGTTCCAACATATAGTTGTTAGGGCTCGTAGTCTAATGACCTACCCACTAGATCTATACAGTCCTTACTAGTGTTTATAAATAAAACATATTCGGAATCAGTTTAATTAGAAAAATAAACTAGTATCTACGAATAAATTTGTTTTTAAAAATAAATGAAATTTATAATTTCAACGTAAATAAATTAATTTGATAAATACGAACTCAGAAAAGGTATAAAAACCCTTACCATAATTAATAATCGTATCCTAAATACGTATTACGACAACTAAGATGTCATCATCAGTAGGTAAAATCACTGATCAAAGTGTCGCACATGGGGCACAGTAAAGGTAACACATATAAACGCGCAACAACTTTACACTTTACACGGCGTCCACGTATGCAATACGTTCTATATTTCAAAATAAATAGCGGAAACTCTCAAATTAAATTTGCGTTCAAAATAATATATAAAATGTAAAATGTTCAAGTCATAGCCTACAACTGTAGTAAATGATTATTTTCTTTAAACGATTAGTCATGGACAAGCATAAATTTCTAAAATAATCTTGAGAAAGATTATTTCAGGCGTCACGCAAATTTAATGCATTTTCGCGAAGTAATGTAAATATGCTTTCTATTCTTTACGACGCTCATTTATTCGAATTTTTTATAGAAAAAAAAAACCCTTAAATATAAAAAATTGCGGCCTTTAATAGCTTAGTGGTTAAAGCGATGGTCCGGCAAGCCATGGACGTGGGCTCGAATCCTACTTAAGGGCGAATTTTTTTCTATAAAAAAAATCGAATAAATGAGCGTCATAAAGTGTAGAAAACATATTAACATTTACATTATTTCGCGAAAATGCATTAAATTTGCACAACTGTCTACTACGGGCAAGATATATATCATCTGTTTCCTTGATGTGACTTAAGTCATTCCCGCAAAGATTCGAAATCACAGCCTTTAATATCTATGTGGTTAAAGCGATGGTCCGGAAAGCCATGGACGTGGGTTCGAATCCTACTTACGGGCGAATTTTTTTATCTATAAAAAAATTTTAATAAATGAGCGTCGTAAAGTGTAGAAAACATATTTACATTTACATTACTTCGCGAAAATGCATTAAATTAGCTCACCGTACTTTATTTATCTTACGAAATATAAACTAATAAATAAAATAAATTACAAAAACTCCTCGCGCTTCTATCTACGCCCATGAAGAAAGGAATTTAAGTGTAATATTGAAGTAATTGCATCACAATTCAACGACAAAAACAGATGTGCTGTTAACCGAACTATTAACCGTGCTATTAAATAACTGCGTGTTGTACTTAGCGATGTTATAGACTATTTATATGTATAATATTGGTTTATATAGATTCGAATTTCAGTTTTACCGGCGACTGGATTTAATATTATTATTTTGCTCATTGTACCAGGGTCTTCATGTTTTAGATTTAAACGATTTATCAATCTGTTTTCTAAAATAATCTTTATTGTTTGAGAAACACATTATCAAAATGTGCATCAAAACAACAATAAACATAAAATCAAATGTTGCTGGCTCTATTAATTGCAAAGCGGCTTTCAATTATTAATTGCTTTGATATTCGACAACGACCGAAGTGTTGCTGCTAGACTATAATACAACTAACGCCACCTATACGAAAAACAGAAACTAGTTTTTTGTCGTTCCAATATTCTCACAGTTTTGTAATGAAGATTAATGGAAAAATATACTCTTTTTTTTAATGTTGGCATCAATCTCGATTAAACGCTTTTCAAATACGCGTCATATCGATACATTTCTCCGACATATGAATTTTAAATAGATCGGCCCCCTCACGTACATGCAATGTATACATACTCACACGCAATTTATTTTCGTTAGTGATTTGGCTAATTTAGATGCGTTGATTCAACAGTAGAGACACTCTAACTATATTTATGCGAATTTTGGGTATAAATAGAACCACACACAAACACACATACAGCGACCACCTACCTGATACATACCTACACCTTAATAATAAAATAGCTGTTTTATTTAGAAAAAAAACAAAAAAAAGCAAGTTACGACAAGTTGGATACGTTATTAAAATGAGAAGTAAATTAAAGACATTTGAATAGAGAATATAATCCCGAGCATGTTTTTCAATCCCGGGATTACGGGATTTTTGAAGCGTAATCCCGGGATTAGACTATGTGTTTTCTAATTGGGATCAAATGAAAGAAAACTTAAGTAATTTCATAAAAATTATTTATTAATATTGTTGCACAACACAATACACAATATACTAAAATAAGGAACAAAAAAGATAATACAAAAAACTATTTAGAATTTCGAAAATACAATCGCAGAATTATCGAAGCATCCAATGTTTGACTTCCAAGCCTGCTTCGTAGTTTATTGCCAACATAAGCAGCAGCTGAAAACGCTCGCTCATGTTCTACACTGGTCGGAGGAATAGTCAATAGATATTTATATGCTAATTCTAAGTGATATCCACGAACTCCTCCATTTTCGAACAGGCTCATTTCGCGTCTAATACTATTTACCAACCCCGATTCATTTTGTACTTCAGGATCTGGGGAATCCATGCTCTTATTGATTTCCAGCTGTAACTTTTCCTTTAGTGGCAATTGGGGTTGGGAGGTTTGTTGCCTTGGCTCATCATCTGTTTGTGATCCTGACTTTTCTTCCTCTTCCGTGTCATCTCGACTATTTAGTCTTTTAACAATACTCTTTATTTGCGCTCTCACTAAAGCCTGTGTAGGAACTGGAAATAAATCAAGCCATTCCAATTCCGATAATAACTGATGTTCATCATCTTTTCGTGGATTTTGTAAATAATTCAACACACTAGTTAAATCATCATTTCGTCGTTGCTTTATACGTTCCACTAAGGATGTTTTCATTTTATTGTCGAGTGCTGAGCTTTTGCTAGACAATTGTTTTATAAGAAATTTAAAAGCGGCATCAGTTGTGCATAAATTAGCATCTCGTCGACAGATTATTTCTACTGTTAATTTAATTGAGGTCAGCACATCAACAATTTTATTTACCAAGTCAAAATCAGCATCTTCTAAACAGATTGGATGATTGAGATCTATAAGAACTTTTTGAATGCAGGTTTTTAAAAGAGAAAATCGTTCCAGCACGGTTAAAAGACTTTTCCACCTGGTTTTACAGTCCAAAAGAAGTGACAGCTCTTTTTCATGTTCAATCTTCACATATTTTTGAAGTAATGTTTCAATTTTCAATGGCGATCTTTTGAAATACACTACAACTTTGCGGATTTTCTTTATCAGCTCATTAATGTTTTCATCTTTCGTTAACGCTATGTGTTCTCGCGCAAGTTCATTTTGTGACATTAAGATTAAACCTGATTCTGGACAGTCTAAGTCTTCTAAATTGTCATCATCATCGCTATCGTTTATATAATCAGCAGTCACAGTTGGTTCATTTATAGTATCATCTCAGTCTGAGGTAGGGCTGTCTTGCTTGTCTTGAAAATAGTTCTTTATTTTATAAAGCACATCACAGACGGCCAAATTGATACCATGTGCGAGACACAGTTGTTGTTCAGTGCAAACAAGCTGTCCCACCTTTATCATAACGTTCGGTCCATCAGTTACAGTAGCCACCATATCAGTTTCCAGGGAAATATCAAATTTACTTAGACGCTCTTTCAATATACGAAGACAATTTTCAGCCGTCATACTTCCATGAATAGGAACGAGTCCTAAGCTCCAAATTTTTTTATATGAATGAACGTTGACAGCCATGTATCGTTTATTGGACGTTGATGTCCACTCGTCGAAAGATGGACTGAATCTTTCACCTGAACTTTTCAAATGTTTTAATTCTGCATTTCTGCAATTTCTGATTTTTTCACTGTAATTCATAACACGCTTTCGAATTGTGACTGCTGATTTTGGTAAATCCGTGTATTTCGCTAATAGCAATTTTCTCAAATCATCTGAAGTTTTGAACACACTGAATGGAAATCCATCTAATGCAATCATTCTTGCCAAAACATCATCCAGGCTATCGTCGGCACTTTTAGTAAAATAATCTTCTAACTTGCGTTTAGCTGGCGGCGGTGCTATGTTCAGATTTTCAGAATCTTGACTTGTTGAAGCTGTTAAACGATTAACGTCAGCTAAAATCTTAATGTTATGTTTTGATGACTAATGTGTATGTAATCTCTTAGTCGATCCACCCAAAGTCTTGAGGATGGCAGGGCATCGCTTACATTTAGCACTATTCCCATCTTTCGCAACTAAGAAATAACTCCACGCTGACGACGTATCACTGCTTTTTTTTATGCTGAACAAAGTCTCCCGCCATTTAAAATAACTTTTTCAAACAATTGACTTTTAAATTTAAATGACGTAACATGCGTAACCTTGTTGCTGGTAGAATAATAAATGAGAAAAGTAAACCCTAATAAGCGTATTTATACTTTCGTACAGGGATTCCCCGATGGGGAATCCCTCGCAACAATATTATGATATATCATATGAGGTGATCGGGTGATTCCCCTGTTGGCCCGTTGGGGAATTATTTTAACAGTATTGTATTGAAGTATGCCGGGCGGGGAAGTCTTTTCTAAGTTACATATTATTTGGGCTGTACCTGTGTAGTTCTTTTATCGTACGGCGTACCTAAGGTTGATTTTCTGTCTTTATGTAATAAGTGCCCCTAATATAATCTAGGTAAGGTCATTGTCAAGGCGCAACGGATTACGGAATGCAAACTGGTAATCCCGAAAATCCCGAGATTAGCCAAGTACAGGCTTGGGATTTACGGGATCAAAACCCGGCCGGGATCCCGAGATCCCAGGTTCGAGATCCCGGGTTTGTATTCTCTACATTTGAATCATTAGTAGGATTTGCAGTTGTTTGTTTATACCTTTTAGTAATTAAAGAAATTATTTTATTTGAATAACAATCAAAAAAATTATTCTTGAATTATTTTCGCGATTTAGAAGCTTTTTAATTTCTGCATTTCATTACGTGCGCATTGCCATAAGCAAATAACGTCCTAAAATGCTTTCGAAGAGAATAAACACATTACGTCTATCCACCCACATTAAAACGTTTCGCGTTTTATAAAACAAACAGCAAATTATACAACTCTGTTCCAGTTTAGCGTTTCGTCAATTCGATTGCGGGCGGGCGTCCACCGTGAGAGGTGCACAAGCGGGCGGCATCGGCATTGCAATAAATGAACGCAAATACATCCTGGAAATAGTTTCGTGTAAACACATTCCTCCCGCATCACTGGCACGTTGTACATCCACAATACATTTTGTTCAAGTATACGCCGGTTTATTTACGCTCACTCTAAGTGATTCTTTCGTGAAGTCTATGCTCTAGTTGATGTGCTTGCCTAATGAAAAGTTACATTTTTTCAATAATGCGACGCATAAATCAATATTTTGTGTTGAGTTTTTTTCCCAGTATGAAACTTAAAAAGTATAACAAATGCAAGAGAAGATCGATTTTAAACATTTATTTTTTTTAATTTGTATCGTTGTTGATACAATTTATAAAAATAAATGTTTAAAATCGATGTTCTCTTGCAGAAGGTAGAAAGTGAGTATAATGGCCTGGAAACTGAAGAAAAAGCTGGCTTCAGAGCAGGTAGATCAACATCGGACCTGTTCTGTGTCACCCAAGTTATCGAGAAAAGATTAGGAACTCACCGGGAAATACATTCCTTCTATGTGGATCTTGAAAAAGCTTACGACGGCATTCCTCAGGTAAGACTTTGGGAAGCACTGAGACAGACGAATATCGACCATAACTTCATCAGAGCAGTTAGAAACCTTTACAAGAACGCCGAAGCCAAAGTAAAGATAAAAGGACGAATAACCAACTCATTTAATATAACTAAAGGATTCGAGATGCTGTCTCTTGCAAACATTATTTAAGATATTTTTAGAACAGGTCCTATGAACGTCCTAAGATAGCGTGAGAGTATGGGTAACACGTTGGCAAAAAGAAATATATACACGCTATGCTTTGCAGATGATCAAATAATGTTAGCTCAAAATTTGGACGACGTAGTGACATGTAAATTGATGGAAGAATATCACAAATGGGGTCTAGAGGTAAACAGAGACAAAACAGAATACATGTGCATAGGTGGCTTACAAAGAGAACCTATCTTAAATATTCTTTTCTGCTTATTCTTTTAGGAGAGCCGTGCATCTGTTCTGTAACCGATTAATCCTATCTCCCTGCGACATCGTGTTCCAGCTGTCTTGTCATCTTTTTTTTGTCCCACCTAGCGTAAGTGTCGATAAAGTCAATCTGCTCGCAGGTGACACGATCATCTTGGTAACATCCAAGAACAGAGACAGATTATTACAAATGAGTGGTGCCATGCTCAGAGAAGCTGAGGAGTGGTTCGGTGGCAACAATCTTAAACTGAATGTCAAAAACACAAAGCATCTCTTTGTTAGCACAAAAATCACTGGTAATACAGAATCTATTAAAATCTTAGAACTACATCTAAATAGCCAATTTAAGTGGAACAGCCACGTTGTTGCTCTACAGAAAAGACTGGCGTGCGCTATTTACATGATGTGGCGAGGGAAACCTACTACGAGCATTTCCGTTCTGTTGTTTCATATGGTATTTTGGTGTGTGGCTCGTCAGGGGAATTGCAGAAGATATCCAGGCAGCAAAAAGAAGCAGTGAGAGCACTGGTTCAGGCCGAGTACAGAGCCAGCTATAGACAAATTTTTAAAAACCTCCAAATTCTGACACATCAGTCTTCATTCTCTCCTACTTAGAACACATCCGTACAACCTATAATTCCAGGTTCCTTACACACACCGATATTCGCAAATACCCCACGGGGCATAGAGGGAATTTAATATTGCCAAAGAACAACCTGGAGAGAGCAAAAACAATTATAAACTACGTGACTGCTAAAATATACAGCCACATCCCCCAGGAACCGAGAAGGTTGACAAATGGCAGGTTCTATGTTTGGGTAAAGACAGTGCTACTGAAGAATCTGCTTTATACTATGGACGAGTTTTTTAAATATAAATTTATTTTTTTTACTCATATCATATATACATATATGTATTTTATTTTATTTATTAGCATCTTTAAGTTTGATGTATTTGTGTTTATATATGTTTGTATCTATTGTAATGATGATTATTCGTATACGACAATGTGATTGCAATAAAGAAAGATTAAAGATTTTGGGTGGTCTTCTAAGGGGGTGCTGTCCTCTCGATCTTCCTTCCAGTGCAATACAGACTATCCTGTTTGAGTCCATTCTTTTTATGTCCTAATGCCATTGTCACCTTCGCTGTCTTCTCCATCTTACTATGTCTCGAACTATGCTATTGTCCTCAGAGTCTTCATTTCGGATGATCGCATTGTCCTTTTTTGTTCTGCTAGTGTCTCTGGCTTCGATGCCGTAGGTCAATACTGGTCTCACACATGTTTTGTAAATGCGGCCATTTTGCTTTCTATTCTCATGTTATTTATTTTTCCATATGACGTCGCGTATACATCCAGAAATTGCAGACGTTTATCTTAAATAATGGACTGAAAATTAAACATTGCGACACTTACAAATATCAGGGACTGCATGCGTTACAGGACGGTACCTTGGATGAAACCATACGATATAGGAACACAGGCAAGTCAAAGCTTACTTAAATAGTATTCTCCGGGATATCTCCAAAAATAATAAGATCCTAATATAAAAAACAATGCTTAATTAACACCATAGCACCTAATATCTTGGAAATTTGGCCACTTCAAGATAAAACAGTAAAAGTTTTGTTGGGAGCAGAAATGAACTTCCGGAGAAGAGCTACGGGTAGATTTAGAAGGAGCAGAGTCCGAAATAAGAGGAAAAGAGAGATCATGAAAGTCAAGGATGCCATAGTAAACGACATCAGAACGAAACAACTTCAATGGTATGGACATAATATAACGGATGGCAGAGGAACAGCTTCCCAAACAAGTGATGGAGTGGATACCACAAGGAAAGCGCAGGAGAGCCAGACCTAGAAGAAGTTAGAGAGAGGAAATAGAAGTGAGAGATTTCATGAACAACTGATGGGAAGACAGGGACCAATGGATATTATTAAGCATCGGAAGACGGCGGAGAAGGTTTTAAACTGATAATTATGGATTTAGCAATATTTTTTACTTTTAGTAAATGTTTCTTATAGAAATGTTCGGATTGCATTGAAAGAGATTGCACCTGCATCCGTAACAAAGTATATATTTTACATCACTTACGTAAACAGTATACGGAAGAGCTTTGAACAACAACAAAATTGTTGTCACTTATTTAATGATAATTTAAACGATGCAAATTAGTAAGGGTGGCTTGACTTGTCAGGTTATGTTAACGCACAGAGCTACTAAACTTTGTCAACAAACAATCCTAATTTATTTTTGAAACAGACTTTTCTCTTATAATAATTGTTGTTTGAATAGCAATAGCAATTAGCAGAAGACGGATTATAGGACTTACTTGTTTTTAATGATATGATAAATGCTCATCGTTATAGGCAAGTTATTTTAGAGCCGTTTATCAATCAGTAGCATAACAAGGGGGTTTTCCAACAAGATAGAGCGTCACCACGTGCTGCGCAAAGTACGATGAATTAGTTGGAACAATATTGTGATGACAGACTTATAAGTACTGGTTTATAGCCGATGAATTAACCGAATTTGACACATTTGAATTTTTTCTTATTTGCATATTAAATTTGGATAAATGTCTTTAAAAACCAATTTCATAATTTATATAAATTGAGAACTGGTAGTAAATAAGCTGTAAATAAGATCTTTATTTTTTACTTAAGTATTACTTGTTCATTTCACCTTGAATACGGTTACCATAAACACGGGCATAACGCGTAATAACCGGGCATTATGGCCCATAACGTCCTGTAATTTATTTCCTGTTTTTAATATTGTGTGAGTATAAATAGGGCCCAAGAAGAAAGGATATACATTTTACAGAACTAATAATTTTAGTTTTTAACAAAGTCTAAAGAAAAAAGCAAAACTTTAGCATTCCTTAATAAAATTAGGAGTATTTAAACACTGATAACTTGAAAACATCAAAGCGTCATTTAAAATACGTAAAACTTAATACTTGTTTATTTTCAACAATTTCTAAAGAGAGAATCAAATTCTTAACATTATTTAACAAAATTAAAAATACAGTTTTCGAATTGTCCTAAAAAATTATGTGATCCGAAGCTTTCCAAGTTTGTTAAAGCTCTTGGAGGGAAAACATCTCCACTGGTACTTTCACAAGCTAACGAAGATTTATCTGATGCTGTAACAGAATTTAATATCGTGCTGGATACTCTTAATTCTTAGAAGAAATGCTTTCCTCTATCATTGATTCAAGGAGTCATATTAGATGCGTAGCGACTGTTAACGACATGACAGTTGACAGAAATCTCGCAACTTCTCCAATGTAATTTGAATTTTCCGCTTAAGATATTTATTTTTCGTGAAAAATAAATTCTTGTATGAACCACTGGCGTTATGGCGATTATATTGCGCTCGGTCGACATTCATCCCGTGGGCCAGAGGCCCAACGTCGACCTCAGAGCAATATACTTGGTGCATAAGTAACTATTACAGAGATGTAACGTGATGGCACGTTTTAAATGATATTAGGTTTATAAATTTCTGTCTGGAAGTGAACATTTTGAGTATCTTTTATAGCGCTTTATACTTCGGTTGTGCAATATATTGTTTTTATAAAATCTTTGTGTCAAGTAAGATGTAATAATTATTTTAAATGAACATGCTTTTCTTTCTATTAATTCAGGACTGTGTTGTTTTGTAAAATAATTGGACAACTTGCATACATTGTTATGATAGGGTAATAATGATTTGTGTCATCACTAGAGTGGACCAATCTGGAGCGAAAGCAGAGGCGTGACTAACGAATTGGTTCACGATTACTTAGTATGTTGTTCACGGTCATCGTGTGTACACGTATAATAGCAGCAGGAAAGTGTATTCTGTGTATTTATGTTGCACAGCTATGTTCGATAGAAGACGCAAGAAATAAGTGTATTTTAAGTAAGTTTGAAAGTCACGCCTCTGCTTTCGCTCCGAATTGGTCCACTCTAGTCATCACCATCAATCAGAAATTATAAATGACAAGAAGGATAAACATTATAGCTAATATTACACTGATGCCAATTTAAATATTCTATTGCCGACTGCGGACACTTGATATTGCTCGCCCGGTATACATCTTAAGTTAATAATCAACAACTAGCTATACACGCAATGAATGCATCAGCGAGCTATAATGCATTTAACGCTCTTATTATTTAGAGTTTATTATCTCAATGAGAGGCGTTATTGCATGTACTTTCTGCCGATGACGTTTTGACTGTTTTCGGTTCCATTACGCGAACACTCTTTTTAGACGCGGGCCATTTCTAGCGATTTATAATAATGTAGAGGTTACGTATAATGATGGTAGAGATAACAATAACATTGTCAAATAACTTTCCTTTAGTAGACGCTGCAGGCGAGTATTATTTCGGGAACTATAGAGCGGTATTTAATTTGCGTCAAATGCATCGTCATTTGTGTGTTCGTACGTAACCGGCTCCTATTAATTTTTGTAAATGCCTTTTTGATGGGGCTTCGAGAATTATGTAGTTTACACATACCCATTTTAAATATACACATAATTGAATTAATGTGTACGGCGCATAATTAGACAATGCAAGAGTATTTACGTGGGCGACCAGTTCTCTAACAAACATACAACAAATCGATCGACTATTTGTTACGAAAAGCAGGGATAACATCAATAGAGATTGGAGTAAGGTACTGTTGACAGATGCTACAGAAGATGGTTAAACACGTTCTAAATATTTGTATACGTTTGAGACTACTTCAATATGGGTACTGTTTATAAGTTGTAAGAGTAACCTAAATGCGTAAATAATTTCTGACATCTCATTAAAGTTTACGAAACACTTAACGGTGGGGAGTGCAACTTATATTTTGAGATGGTACTCATTTGTTCAGAGTGTTAAAGATGCTTCAGTACACCAAAAAATCGCATTGAAATCTTTTTTTTAATATGAACGCTTACGTGACAATGAAACGTTGATGTAAACTGTATTGAAGTTAAATTTGTATTTTTGAAAAACTGTAAAAAGTACTTTTTTTAAGAATTTTATGTTTTATTCAACAGCGTAATTCTGCGGATTCTATACTACCATAGAGTTATGTTTCGTGTATAATATGTTGTATTACTTAATTACCGTTACTTTACCCTCATGAAAAGACGGCAGTCTATGTGCCCACACTGTAAAATTTAATATAATATAATAAATTTAATATATATATATATATGTTTATATACTGAAAAGGATTGTTCGACGTTGAGAAATGTTATATTTGCATAGTTAAAGCGCTCTTTGTATCTGTACAATGGATCTTCAGTATTGGTAAAAAGGATGTTATATTTGCATAGTTAAAGCGCTCTTTGTATCTGTACAATGGATCTTCAGTATTGGTAAAAAGTTGCCCTAATTTTGTAAAATCTACATTTTTATCTAATACACCTTATGTGTTTTATTTATTAAATTTAACAGTGTGGGCACATAGCCTGCCGTCTTTACTCATGAAGCACACCAATTGAGTGACGAAATATAAGCTAAAAATAGACAATTAAAAGAGTATTCCAACTTTCCCCAACCAAATTTCTAACCGCGACTCCTGATCTTATCAAATTATATTTTAAATCCCAATTGTGTATTGTATTTGTTTGTTACAGTTTTGTATTTATTTGCAAATATGTGATTAATTTAAAAATAATCACTGGTAAGTATGATCAGCTTATTTGAAATTTATTTACTTATAATAAATTAAATTGACTGCACATTCTGTAAATCTGAATTTTATAATTAGGCAAGTAAATTGAATTGCAGAATTCCTTGTTTATATATGCCATGTCTATATTTAAGAAGTATTCTATAGAGCAGTGCCCAAACGGTCGATCGGATCGCACGAGCTTTTGGAGCTGATCGCGAAAAAATAAAAAATTATCACTCCACAAATTCTCTCGAACGTCCACTCTAGGCCGTCTCTGTATCTCATAGGAATTTGGTAGACTCCCGAGGCAATATATCGGCGCAACGTTCGGCGACCCTTCCCGATTCTTCTCGATTTAGTCAGCTTCAACATCAATATTCTCCACTGGTTTCTGCGGTCGCCGGACCCATCGCCAATAGAATGTCTGAGAGTGGAAAAAAATGCATTGCAAATTGGTTTGAGCGTATGCAAAAGTATATTGATATCAAATGCGAATTACTTTGGAAAACAATAGTTTTTTGCTAATTTTTATATTTTTTTTTCTCATCCATTCCAGAAATATTCCCAGTGACCGTCGTCTAAGATGTTTTTAGGGTATGTTACAAATTGTTTGGATAGCTGGATTTTGCATGACTGAATTTCCACTCATAGCCGATTCATATTTTTAGATTTAACACTGACATAGGAAATGATAAGCATTGGAATTATATTGAAGTCGAATGCTAAAAAAAATATGTGAATATGACTTGATTATGTAATTTAAGAAGAGATAGTTAATAAAATTGTTACGACATATAAATTTCTTCCGAAACTTCCTAAAAAAGATCTTACTTAATTTTTCAATTTTTCTAGATTCTTACATCTTTTCCTCAATTACTCATATTATTATTATATCAAAATACTTATAGAACTTATGAATAATCTAGATCGTTTAACGCGATCGAAATCCAGTACAATAACCCCGGCGGAAAGAGAATGATAAATGTCGAAAATCGGAAATTTTTCGATGTTGGGAAAAAGTATAATTTATTAAGAGACACGAAATATTACAACACATTCGTCGAGACGCCCGTGTGCCCAACATGTGTGCGAAGCATTATGTAAGTTTTATACACGTTATGAATTTCTGCGAATAAGATTTTCATTTTTGCTTTCTGCTCCAACTTTTATTTTATATTAATGATTCCGATAAAATAGGTTGACTATTTCGAGATTTGGTCGACTTAGGCCATTGACTTTCGCTGATGTTCTACGACTTGCGTATGGTTCTGACACATATATACACCGTGATAGAGTAAAGCATCGTATTTTTGATTTTGTTTATTACTGCCGCCCTGTATATATTAGAATTAATATGCAGAATTAACATGGAATTTCATCACACATTAATTATTTTTTTAATCATGTATACAATGATATAGGTTGACGTTATATTTTAATTATATATTTTGTTTTAAATACGTGTTGCTACCCAGATGGTAATCTAGAGATCTAGATGGTAATACAGCTAATATAGCGCTAGATGGTGTAAGCTACGTTTATGTTAAATCAGTATGTCATACGGTACTTTGCTAAGCGGTAAACAAACAGTTTCTGTGTTTATATTGCAAATCAACCAGTACCACGGCTACAATTCAGTGAAGACGGCATGCCATCGGTACTTTGCTAAGCGGTAAACAAACAGTTTTTTTGTTTATATTGCAAACCAACCAGTACCACCGCTACAATTAAGTGAAGACGGCATGCCATTCTTGACGAAACGATGTTAGACTAACAGCGATTTTGTAGGCAATCTGAATAAGTGATTATACACTACACGGAGGACGTACATGCGATAACTTACCTACGTAGATCCAGGTCATATCCAAGGAAGCTAACCATAAACTATATATAAAAACCAACAGCAACCAAATAAGAACTAACAATATTTATTATAAGCGTTTACGTTGGAAATAAAAATATGAGCAAGTTAAACATGCATCATGTGTCAAAATATAATAAACGAGTGAAGCTTTGTATATATATATATATATATATATATATATATATATATATATTTAAGTTAAGACTACTATAAACAAATGTTCAAACATTTAACATAATTAAACAGTTGGAAATAATGCAAAGTCCGAAACTTTTGATCGCGCCTGTTTATATTAACATACGGTATACTATGTAGCAAAACGAGAAAATAATATATCGATGTTTACTGAGATCTCAAGAACGTTTACAAGAGTATTATAAACTCAGGCATAATATGACTTAATTTTTGAAACTAAATATGATGCTAAACGCATTTCAAACTAAAATGATATACTAAATAATAATGATAAGTAAATGTTTCAGATCAATTTAATAGGTATTAAGCTGAAACTGACTGCTTAATATTGTGTCCTATACTATTAAACGTAAATTAAATAAAAATATTAGATAAATATCTAGCTATTTCAAACGGTATCATTGTAAGCAAAAACCTTTTGGCGAGTATATCGGTGTTACCTCGGTGTTGACGGCGTCTCTTCCTGTCTCTCTTTTCTCGGTACCTCGCTACCCAAGCTACTATTCGGCAACTCCAGCTATTATTAGCGACTAAACGTTACTTGTAAAGTAACTATTAATTGTAGGCTGGTAACGGGGACTCTACGATATTTGAAAATCAAAACGGAATACGGGAATAATGAATTAGAATGCCGCGTACAAAATGACGTCGCTTCTCTTACCTCTTAGATGTTTGGAGGGCACGATAATTGACAACCCAGACGACGTGCAATGATCCAAGTTTATTTTGGGATTAATTATTCAAAGGTGTGGTCATATTAAATCCACTTTATCGGTGCAATTTCAAAACTTACTATAACAATAAGGTGACACTACACCGACACATGCGTCATGATCGGGATACTGAACTTAAGTGAACCAAACCAGACGCGGGTTCCCAAATTCTGCTTCAAACTTGGTGAAGATGCGTTTGGTGAGGATGCTTTAGGCCAAACGTAAACTTATGAATGGTACAACCGTTTTAAAAATAGACATGTGTCGGTTGATGATGATGATGAGCGTACCGGTCATCCAACGATGGAAAATACGTCAACAAAAGTGCGCGATGCTATCCTGTGAGACCGAGGGATGATCGTTTTGTGTCTTTTCCATTATGAATTTGATTTTCGGATGTTGGTTATTTATGGGTATGTTTGTTGTTTATGTTTATGTGAGCCAATCACGATACACGATCGCCAAGCGTAAAGCCCACAAACAGTGTGACGACCGCGCAAACAGCCCATTACTCGTTAAACTATCGTCACGAGAAGTTCAAGAAGAAGATGGCTGCGAAGCTATTGAAAAGTCAACGCACCGTCCGTCAGGACGAAGAAGAACTCATGTGGAGAAACTGACAACTTAATAGCACATATATATATATATATATATATATATATATATATATTTCGTCGAATGTTTTCGCGGTCGTTTGTTGAAGCGTTGTTCTTCGGGATATTTCGCCGCGTTTGGATGATTTCGTCCTGAGAAGGACAACTTTCTTCCTGACGTTTCGGTGACATCACTTTCACCTTTTTCTAGAGGATCTTCTCGTTGCAATGGTAACTTCAAGAGTGCGTTGATTTCCTGTGCCGCTCGTATTATATGGTCCTGACTCCTCGTGATTGGTCCGTCGGTTCGGTATGAAAAGTCACTTTCCAGCACGTCGGTGTAAGTTTTTCGTCCCGACATTGTCGTAGAAAAGTCAAGTCGCACAGTAATCGTGCTCTCTTGGTTCGTATCTTCTCGAAATTCTTCGATAGTCTGTATACTTCCTCCCATAACATACCTCAACGGGGAGGAAGTATACAGACTATCGAAGAATTTCGAGAAGATACGAACCAAGAGAGCACGATTACTGTGCGACTTGACTTTTCTACGATAATGTCGGGACGAAAAACTTACATCGACGTGCTGCAAAGTGACTTTTCATACCGAACCGATGGACCAATCACGAGGAGTCAGACACGCGTCCCCACTACGACGGGACCATATAATACGAGCGGCACAGGAAATCAACGCACTCTTGAAGTTACCATTGCAACGAGAAGATCCTCTAGAAAAAGGTGAAAGTGATATCACCGAAACGTCAGGAAGAAAGTTGTCCTTCTCAGGACGAAATCATCCAAACGCGGCGAAATATCCCGAAGAACAACGCTTCATATATATATATATATATATATATAACATTTGATAAATTATTGGAGTTTTTCGGCTTTATTTATATGAAATATTTACAAATATTAAATTAGAATGTATGTAATTGCAGAGTAAGTGGGGATGTAAACATTGCTGTCTACAAATTACAAAGCAAATCATACGAAATTTAATATATATTATATATATATATATATATATATATATATATATATATATACAGGCTGATTCATTTTCGGCCCTCACCATGGAGATGTCTCTTATTATTGGAGATAGAGTATAGGTTTAAATTTGGCAAAGTTATTAAATTTTGTGTTTGTTATAAATCCGTAAAGAAAATAGACCTGTGACAAATGACCTTCGTT
The DNA here is from genome assembly GCA_935421215.2 of Melolontha melolontha. NCBI lineage: Eukaryota > Metazoa > Arthropoda > Insecta > Coleoptera > Scarabaeidae > Melolontha > Melolontha melolontha. The sequence continues at coordinate 252,506,035 of OW285235.1, read as the reverse complement.
ATTAAAAAAAAAACGCGAAAACCCCATTTTCTTCTTTTACTTGTAGCACCGACATTTGGCCTTGTAGAGAAAAAATAAAAACACATCCTTGTGGCCATTTCTAAACCTCTATCCAGTGGTGTACTCTCAATTTTTATACGACGTTTCGTTTCTTTCTGGCCATCATCAACTATCCAATTTCTTATAGGCGCCATATTGGATTTGGACATCTTCAGAAAGAGTTTTTTTTCTGATTTGAACCATGTACCACATGCTGACTAAAGTTTTCGACATTAGGTTTTATTTGAAAGAATAAATTATAAG